>CM066031.1:16266455-16695585 GCA_033557465.1 Ichthyophis bannanicus
AGAGCGAAAAGCATGACCATGGGGCGTCCCAAATTTGGTCACACATGCGCGTCGCACAAAGGCAGCGCCGTCGCACATTGACGCATGCGCAACGGAAAAACAAATTTGGCTCCGTCCAAAAAACTACAAATGCACCCAAACGCAAGCCAAAACGTTTGAGGGTTGAGTTGAGGAGCTAGAGCGGATTGGTAGAGAGAGGTGTTGTTACTTGAGAGGCGGTGTAGTGAAGGACGGTGGGTCTGTGTCATTTGTGTAGCCATATTTTCCCTTTTTTGTATGATAAAGTACCCATATCTGTAGTCCTGTCCATTGTGTGTGTAAACTTCGTCTGTGTATTGTATGTTGTTTACTGTTCTGTTCCTGTGCTGTGTGCCCTGTGCTGGGGTCGTGGTTGCTGTGTCCTGTCAAGTGCCTGTGTGTGGGAGGGACCAGAGGGGGTTTGAGGTGCGGTGGGAAGGACGCGTGGGGAGGTGAGTGGTGGAGCAGAGAGGAGGGAGGAGGGCTATGGAGAGACAGAGTCTAGCCAGAGGGGGAGGGGGAGCGAGAGGGAGACACAGAGGGGTAGGAAAGATGGGATAGGGAGAGGGAGGGAGGGACAGAGGAGTGGTAGAGAGAGGAAATAGGGAATAGGCAGGGAGGGACAGAGAAAGAGAGCAGTGACAGAGAGAGGGTGAGAGGGGAAGGGGGGGGGGGGCCTTGAGGGTGGGGGAGGCTAGAGGCCCGGTTTCCATGCAGGTGAGGTGGTGCCGCCAGTAGCGCACTGGTGGCAGGGCCTGCGGGGACTGAGGACCTGTGGTAGGTGGGGGCAGACGTCCAGGGCTCCATCATTACCTGCCCAGCACGCTCCCAGCAGGCACACGTGGGAAGAGGAAGCGTGTCCCTGTGTCTGAGGCCCCTCAGGAGGAGGGCAATAAGGTTTCACATACGCTGAGAACCACAACCTTCCTCTCCCTGCGTCCTTGAAAACTACGAGGTTCTTGTTTTGGGCCGACAGTAGCACACGGGAACAGGCACAGCAGGGCGTCAGGCGGTTGGTGGGAGGAGTGTCCAGCAAGGGGTCGCCGAGGCAGGGGGCCCCCTACGGGATATCGATAGCCTGACAAAAAGATATTCAGACATCAAAAGAGGTGTACGGCAGCACCGCTGTGCCGAAGAACACCATGCGAGGGGTCCAGGCGGGGGGGGCCCCTACCAGCCATGCTGACGGCCCTCGAGCAACAGCTGGCCGAACGCCTGGGTCCGGTGTACACCTATGGGCTGCCTGCGCTGCTGGATACTGCAGAACCACATGCAGGTATGTATGTCACGCATATCCATCACATCTCATAACCTCCCTGATATGACCAATGTGTACACAGCTGACATTTGCAGATGCACACACATAATTATCTCCCCAGTCCAAGAATGTCCTTAGCCTGGTGTCTGAGGCTGTGTGCACACCCCATCTACCCTATGCTGTCCAACACATAGACACAGTGCCACCACCATCTCCGGAACCATGAGGCTGTGAGATGTGTTGCGCACTGTGTTTTGGGTTGTATCCCTGAAGGTGGAACGATAAGGCGGTCCGAGTAATCATATGTAGATGGTGATTAATGTCTCCCACTGCATGGGGTCATGGGACAGTTGTCATGGAATATATATTGGCCAGGGTAGGGGCACAGGGAAATGGTCACCACAAATGCAGTATACAGAAATGTCCCTCCCAAACTGTATTTAACAATCCGTCATGTGTTTGTTTTGTATAGAGTATTGCCAACATGGGGAACAGACTATAATGTACCTGTACTGTAATCCAGGTACCCAGCAGCGTCATGTGTCCTTTGTCAGGAGCCCTGCAGGCAGGTACACACACAGCAGACGTATGAGGATAGTGGAGGAACATCCAGGCCTTGCCGTACTAATCTCTGACAGTCAACAGGTTCTGCAAACCCTTTGTCCTGCAACACAATCATTGCCCATTGGGAAGCCAAGGGTATATCAACCCCGGGGGTTTCCCATGATCGCACCAAACTCTGGCCATATATTGCACCCGCATCTATGGGATCTCTGAGCTCATTACAGGGTAACTATGCCATCAGTACAGCTGGACTGTTTGCAGGTCTCACTACCCTTTGGGAAGGTTATTGCTAGCAGATGTGAGATCTGGATGAGACATGATGTCAGCTGTGTGTGAACATCTATGACATGCAGTGGTGGTACCCCTCTCCCACCTGTGTGTGTATGCCAGTAGTGGATGACACAGGTCAATTGTATGAGGGTTGTCCCTTGAACCGTGCCTCACATGTACGACACTCAGATTCCCCCTGGATGATACTCCCCCATATAGATATGTTGTGTCACGCACACAAGAGTACATGGTACATCTCCCAGATGTCCGTTTGATATTATCTGGGTATGTCCCAACCCACGTCAGCCTGCATCCACCTGCCCTCACAATGGCTGATTGTGATTAGGTCAAACACAGCGGTCAGCCAACCGGGCTGCCACTTGAAACTGTCACTGGGATGAGGGACACCATGTACCTTGCCGTGGGGAGTCCACGCATATCTGTGGCCACTCTGCCCACCTCCCCATGGGTCAGCTGTTCCCCCCAGAGGCCCAGGCATCATTCTTGTGTCTCTCAGTGCACACACCTCACGTTGTTCCGGATGGTCCTGTCAGTCACAGATTCACCCTGGAAATATGCTGGTGTGTTTGCGAGTACAGTGCCCTAGTAATGCTGCTGAACAGTGCTTTGCCCTAAGAAGCCACATGTTACAGCAAAATGAGCATGTCGCCTGGCCTTCACGTTGTTTCATATCCCTGATTTTCCCGCTCATCCCCTGCCTCCCTGCCACTCCACCCTCTGTCTCTCTGGCTCTCCGTGTTTTGCAAGCTGCCCCTGCATTGGGCAGTCTGCCCCCTGATGTGCTGTGGTCCATCAGTGTCCCAGCCATCCCCCTCTCCCAAGGTGAGGCGTGTCAGCTGATTGGACATGTGTTCCGCCTGTTGTAACTATAGAAAAGCATGCATGCACCTGCATGAACAGAACCTTACACCTGGGACGCCATTTGTCCACATGGTATTTGTGTGTGCAATCACGTCACAATTCCCCCCCCCCATGTACACACCACAAAAACACCACGAGAGTCAATACGCAGAGGGACAAATATAATAGCTGTGTGATACACAGAAGTCACGTATCCTACATAGTCAATGATTTTCTGTCAGCCGCATGGCCAATGAGTATACCCTGACGGTGCACCCCCACCACCACGGTTTCAGGTACAGAACATCCATCCCACACGTCCCAATCAACGTCGGTGAGGGTAGTTTCCACAGGACTTTGCATCATGTGGGTCATGTATCTGGGGCATGTGTAGCGGTAATGCACATACCCAATCACGTGCAATCTGTGCCTGTGCTATCACCCTCCCCTACCTCACAGTCACACATGTACACGGTCAGTCAAATGTGGTGACATGTGACTGTTGTGGGGGACGGGGACAGCACAGAGTATGGGTGGTGGTGGCATCATGGGTAGCCTAGTATCCACGCCTGCCAGCACAGCAGGCAGCCAGTACAGCAGTGCGGGCATAGATATTCCCTGACACATGTTATGGGGAAAGTATTGGCCAGGTGTGTCAATACACGTATGCACACAACTGAAGGGCAGATGTGTCACCCTTCCCCTGACCCTGTGGCTGCAGCAACACATGACCTGTGCTGTGACGATGACATATGTCCACACTGAGATATGTTGTGGACCCTCTCAGCTGCAGCTAGTCCTGTATGGCGTGTTTACCCATGGCCCCCATGTAGGATACAGGGACACATACAACATGTGTTTCACATCCCAGCAGTGTCTGAAACAGTTCCAGACATGTCATGGTGTAGCACCCCTAACCAACTCCACCATCACTGGCCCTATGTCACCTCATCTGTCATTGTGCATTTGTGTGTGACTGTTTCCTTTGTATCTGACATACTCTACGCACACTGCCACATGTGCCTGTCAATTGTCCCAGATACTCTGCAGTGGTAGCTCCCTACATTGTAGCTTTGGTGGCAAACACATGTAGCACTGGGGAACCGTATGTCCCATGGAATCTGCCGTGTGCAATGGCATGCATGCACACTCACACCGAAACTATCATGGATGGTGTACCTGTTGGTGCTGTGTAGCCCTGTCTGCACATACGTTAGCCACCATGGGGTGTGGGATGGACTGCTGGATAAATGCACATATGAGGATATAGTCAAACATGGAGGCCACACAGGCCGTGCCCGGCTGACTCCCAGACCAGTTTTCCCTGACACAGGTACATGGTGTTGGGCGATAGGTATGTGGGTATGTGGGGGCCCTGTATGCAGCACACATTCAGAGTCCCCAGAATATCACATATGTGTGGTATGGATCACACACATAGATGTTGCTGTACAGCTGACACATCTGTGTTTTATCTGTGTTTGCACACAATACAGGTGACTATGGTACATTGCCGACACATGCGGAGCAGGAGGAGGACGAGGAGGAGGGAGGAGGAGCTGGGGCAGGAGGAGGGGGAAGAAGGAGGTATGGCAGGCAGCTGCAACAGAGGGACCTGATACTGTAGCCGATGTGGGGTTTCTTCCCCAGGGGGAGAGCCCAGGTCCCCGTGAGTGTCACATGGGGCCTCCACGGAGCCCCACACCACCAATGTTGTTCTGCAGCAAGAGCTGCTGCAGCAGCACCAGGCCGCAACGAAACAGGGGAGGATGTGCTACTAGCTGAGCTGCGGGCCCGTGGTGCTGCATCACAACACGACAGTGAAGGTGGGGTAATGAACAATCTTACCATGACCCATCACTATGCTGTGTGTAACATAGGCGATCAGGTGTGCACCCTGTGGCGGGACTGTCAATATTCAAAAAGCCACACACGACACGTGGTGTTACAGAAGCTATCATTGTGAGACACGTCAGCGTGCAGTATGTGCAACACAGTGCTGGCAGTGGAATCACAGTGTGAGCCACACATGCACAGCAAACTAAATATCAGGACACACAATTGGTGTGTCATAGCAGTACCACTGAGCTATTACTCCTGTCTCCGGTTATACATCCCCTATGTTTACTGTGCAGTGTGTTTGCCCACACACATGTGCACAGCTGAGAGGGAGATGTGGAGGGGCGTGGCCGTCACAGCCACAACACACACACCTCATATCCTCTCAGGGGTGTGTTCTGTGGTGTATGTGACAGCATACCCTCTACAGCTGTGATAATGCGTGTCCACATTACACAGTACACATTTTGCGTTACATAATGTTTTGTGCCTTTGTTGCCTAATGACAATGTTACACACAGCCTGACAGCCCAGAGAGTGTTAACACTACAGATGCAGATGTCACAGTACTGATGCATCTGGTGCCTCATTGTGTGGGGGAACACCAAATGAAGAACATATAACAGGTCAATGTAAGCCTCATGGCTGTAGCACACCCATGTGGCATTGCTACATTGTGGCAACTGTCCCCTGGGGCAGCGGGAATCACGGTTCACATACAAAGGCCTAACCTATGTTTGATAGGCAACGTCATAATGGCCCCATCCAACATAGCCTTTATCAACAGGTGTCCACACAGCATCATATACGACATTATCGTTCACAGTGCCTCATACACACAGAGATCACTATGTCCACACTAGACACGATCAGATGTACCTCTACCCTGGTTGGGGTGGAAACACTACCCTGCGGGTCATGTGCATGCCCACAACTAGGGTTGGCTGTGTGACATACAGACAGAGTGGTGACGCTGTCCTGCACATGTATATCCCTGCAGCACAGCAGTCTGAGGCGGCCGGCCAGTAGGGGCGGTGGGCCATATTACGTGTCCTTGCATCAGCATTGTGGATGCGGCCATCAGGTGATGTGGTTGTGGGGGACACTAAATGCAGTCCAAACTGTATGGCATCACACAGGTAACATGTGATGAGCATATGTTGTGTGTTGGGGTCACCAGGTATACAGGCAGACCCGGTATAGGTTCCCCTAACCCCAAACAGACAAAGGATCATCTCATCCCAAACACACATCTCCCAAAGGAAACGGAAAACTGCTACAGCAGCAGCCTATTCCTCACCCTCGTGACATTGCAGTTCCAGTCAGTCCACCTGAACAAAGCAGTTCACACTCACTGTAACATGCCCAGTCAAGCATGTATGTACAGTTGCGCTCATCCGCTGGGGAAGAGCTTGTGATGCCATGCGGCATGGTAGTCAGGAAGGTGAACAGCAGTCTCATACAGGTCCAGCATGTGACCAATGGCTGTGTGGACAGGTGAGGTTGTGCTCACCTTCCCCTGGCGTCCACAATGGCCTATAGAAGGCAGAGACACATTCTATAATTTGACCCACCACACCCACTACAGATGATATACAGTGCTCCTGGCAAAGGCACATTCCCTGACATGACCAGGAGATACTGATGTTCGTGTGCCAAATGCAACTGCTAGCTCCCCCTCTGTGCTGTGCGACCCAGGGGGTGGTATACATCCAGGAACATCTGGCCTGGGGCTTGATGAGAGCAAACTGCTAATTCGCCCACTAGGGATCTCCTCCTCCCTTTGGAACTGTGTCACAGACACCTGCCCTCTTCCCCCGAGGGATCATACATAGGTGACGTGTGTTGTAACGTGCTTCCTGACGTCATTCCATTCCTAGGCCGTGGGAAATGTTTGGGCCCTTGCCCGTGGTTTGTACGGTTGGTCTCCAAGTGACAGCTGTAGTAGTTGGGATCATCACAGGTTGCATTCTTCCCTCTGACCCTGCTACTTGCCTTGTAGGTTCCGGTTATCCCGTTTGGGATACCAAGATGTCGTAGCCCTGCATTGCTGTTTCCACTACTGAACTACGTTGCTTAACCTGTCTCATTGTGCTCACCTGGCTCTTGCCTCCACAATACATTGTCCCGTGGTTGGTGTATGCCCTGGGCTACCCTCACCTGCAGAATGACACTGTTTAAATGTCTGCCATGTCGCCGCCCTCACTGCGTACACCTTCTCTCACCCTACCGTGTTAGTGGCGACTGGGTGTGCCTGTAGGCTAGCATTGGATGTGTGTGTTTGTGATCTATGTTCCCTTTGGGATCTATGCTTAGGTGAGCCATCCCCCATGTACAGGTACACCCTTTGTCCTTTTCCCTACCTAGGGCTGTGTGCCACCCAGAGCAATACAATATGCAACACTGATGTGTACATTTGCATGGCTGCTAATATTGCACCGTGGAACATCACATGTCAATAGGGCACATGATGTGTTGTGACCCGATGCACACCTCACTCCTGCCACGCCTGCTGCCAGGCACAATCAGGGATGCCCCACCCCCCTATATCTGGGGCTCAACACTCCCATCTGAGGCCCGCCACTAGCATTTGCATGCCTAGCATACCCCCGCACATGTACGTCTGGCGTCTGGGACCCTGTGCTGCAGTACAACAACATCACCATGGCCCTTGACAGCACGCAACATGGGCCCCAAGGTGTACATGCACTGTTATCTGCCCACTGGGGTCACCCCCAGGAGGGGTGGGCGGTGTGAGATAACCTTAGCTGTCAGCCACATGTGGGAGTTGTGGTTCAGCCCTGGGGATGTTCTGGGAACTACTGTTCACACCCCATCGCTCATTGTCATGAGCACTGCACTGGTCACATGGCCATGGTGTGTGTGCCCGTCTGCTCTACCCCAACATTGTCTGCCTGTATGCATCCCATATCTCTTACTCATTGTGTATCCCCTGGTGTTGTTGCAGTCACTCCCACACCCTCCAGCCACCCACACCATGGACACCGATTTGCTGTCTGTCTCAGATAGTACCGGTACATCTGATGGACGTTGTTGTTTTTGCGCAGACGGTATATCCCTGTGTCTGTGCCTCACATCACGTACATGGTGCATGTCCTGTGTGTGGCCATGGCCTACACCTTTTTATAATGTTTCCTTACAGCACAATATGTATTTCATTAGTACAGTTTGTACCATGCAAAGGGAATTTGTGTGAGATGTGTTGCGTAGTTGTGCATGACAATGGTACCCTCCACAGGTATCTCACTGACCACCATCTCTTCCCCACACAGGCATTCGTCAGGAACTTGCAGCTATACGGCATACAGGTGAACGCCTCATACAGGAGGTGGGGCATCTGCGCCACGACATCCGAGAAATGCCATTGGGGAGTATGTGTGTGGCCATGGACTGCATCCAAGCTGCCCTGGAAAGGATGGCACCACCGCCCCCGCCGCCAACACCGCCACCACCACCACCACCCCCGCCACAGGATGACCGGGTGTGGCCAGCTGCAGGGGGACATGTCTTGCAGCGTGGCAGACGTGGGAGGCCACGCTGTCGTCAATAGCACAATACATATTACGGTGACATTGCATACCTACTACGTCTCAGTCCAATTTGTTTTCCTTTTATACCATAGGTTGTGTGCACATGCATGCCTTGACCGTGGCCAGAAGAGTTGAGACCCGGACCGTTGTTGCCGGGGTGTTCATACTGTCATGTATTACTGCACACATGCCATTGCCTGTCATTCCGTAAATGCATACGGTTTGTTCATTGCCCCTTGGCTGCAATACACCGATGTACACATAGGCCCAATAGCACATGTTGGCCAGCTCCAGGGTTACAGCAACACTATCTTGGGCATTCCACGTTCCCACCCCCTTATACTGTGCACATTGGGGGAGGCTATGTGCCCATTGGCCCTGTCCTTGGCAGGGATGTCATGCGTGTCCCGCCCCTCCATGGCACACATGTGTCAGAGGCACACATGGGTGTCAGGTGTCTGTACGATGCTGCTCTGTACCAGCAATTGGTGTTGCGACAGACACATCCCTGTGACATGACTGTTTAGGTGGGAGATATTAACAGCAGCATTACCTGTGGCTACCCATGTCCCATTTCTATGCACACATGTTTATCCCACAGCTACGCATGTGGTGCTGGTAACATAATGATGGCCATGACTACGTTACATGTCCAACCAGGTGTATGGACCTGTCCCATGCTTGCGTACATGTTGTGTGTGTGAGGTAAACACGTGACCAGTGAGGCAGGGTCATAACATTTTTATTGACAAACAATAAAACACACAATGGGCAACATGCCCAACATTAACAGGTGCATAACGTGGGGGCGGGGGAAACACAGCGCAGCAGAGGGCACACAGGGGCATCACAGGTGTCAGCCATGGTACCTGTCACGCTCTTCGGCAGGTGGCCATCGGGATGCCAGATGCACCACATCAGTGGCCACCTGCCGAACAGCCCCAGTCAGACACTGCAGGGCGTGGTACATGACACGGATGTCGCGTCGTACGTCATCCAGGGCCACAAACACATCGTGGATACACCTGCCAGCACACAGACACACATTGGCTGTGGTCTGTGTGCTGGCATTAGCATGAGGTGTGCCAGTGGCCCTGGATGCCGCACGATCATGCACACGTCCGTGCCGTGCAGACGCCTCTACACTATCCCCCTTTATCCTTCCTATAGTCAATCTGTCGCTGCGCCAAGGATACTTACCACCTTCCCTCAAACATGCACAAATCCGACCGATAATCAAAAATAACACCCTCGACAAAACATCACCCAATTCCTACAGGCCTATCTCTAGCATCCCATTTATGGCTAAACTGATTGAAAAGGTCGTTCAAACTCAAACACAAGATCACATAGAAACCTCAGCCCCCCTTGATGACCAACAATATGGCTTTCGCCCCTATCATGGTGTAGACACTCTATTAACAGTACTCCTCGATACCTTAACACGAGGTATTGATAACCCTAAACAAGCTTTCATTCTCCTCTTTCTAGACATCTCTGCAGCGTTTGACAGTGTACACCATGCTGTAATGCTTAACAGACTAAAACAAATAGGAATACACTCAACTGTACATAACTGGTTCACCTCATATCTAACTGATCGAACCCAAACCGTCCGAACTAACACAGAAACATCTAAAACATATAAACAGGAAATTGGTCTCCCACAAGGCTCCGCCCTCTCTGCCCTCCTATTTAATATATATATTCAACCAGTCTGCAACATTTTCAAGAAATTTAAAGTCCACTATCACATATATGCAGACGATATGATGATGTACATACCATTCACAATCCCAACACTCCCATTACAACTGTTAACAGAATGCTTCTCTGAATTAACAATCTGGCTAAAAGACCACAATCTCCATATCAATCATTCTAAAACAGATATATTAATAGTAACTAAAAATCAATCCTACATACCTCCAACACAAATCACTCTCCAAAATCACAACATTACTATAAAAAATGAAGTAAAATACCTAGGTGTCACCCTTGACTCACACCTTAGTATGGACACACATATTAGAAACATCACTAAGAAAATCTACTTTAAACTCAAAATTTTAAAACAATTACGTCCTCTTGTACTCCTACATGATTTTCTGAGCATTATCCAGGCTATCATCACACCACACTTGATTTCGCAAATCTCACCCTACTAGGAACAACAAAACAAAACATTAAAAGACTCCAACTTGCCCAAAATGCAGCAGCAAGAATTGTAATGAAGGTTCCACCATTTGAACACATTGCCCCTATACTAGCAAACCTTCACTGGCTCCCAATTCAATCCAGAATAAATCACAAATTGATTATCACTACATTTAAGACATTAAATACAATGGCCCCAGTCTCTTTAACAAAACTTATCATTAAAGACACATCCCAAACTGCGCTACGGAGAGGCCACACGAATAAAATTAGGATCCCGAAAGATTTCACAACTACCAAAAAAACAACTAATAAAAAAGCGTTTTCTCATGCAGCTCCCACCCTATGGAACTCCCTCCCCGAAGAAATAAGAGCACTAAATGATGCAAAGGAACTCCGCAAGAAATTAAAAACATATTTATTCATCTCCCATTTCGGCAAACTAGAAAATACCTTACCACTAACAGGAAATGGTTAATAGCGACCTCAGGGTACACCAACTCCAATTACTCTATCTAACTACAATTAAAGTCGATTAAATAACTATTTGTAAATCCTGTAAATAGATATATGTAAATAGTTCAAAATATGTAAATAGTTCAATTGTTATTTAACAAATTATTTACCATATTTAGTCCAATCATGTTTAATGTATTTAGCAAAATTGTACCTAGTTAATTAATGTTCATGTATTTAGCAAAATTGTACCTAGTTAATTAATGTTTCATGTAAAACAGACCTGTTAATCTGTTCATTCCTTGTTCACTGTAAACCGCACCTGATCTGCGGAAGGTAGCGGTATATAAGCAACTGTTAAATAAATAAATAAATAAATAAATAAATCTCGTGGGCATGAATGGTAGGGTCTTGGCGCGAGGGGGGGATGGGCCTCCCGGATCTTAAGGGTTATGCTATGGCCTGTCAGGCGCGTCACCTTGGGGACTGGTTGGGAGGGACAGAAGTTTATACACCTCGAGCCCTGGAAGAGTGTTTTGTGGCACCTTGGACATTACTGGGAGTCTTACATGGGACTCACCATGCCCTCCCTCGTCATGTAATGCGTAGTGAGCTGATTGGTTCTGCTCGGCGTACTTGGAAGTACCTTAATCTTCGCTGGCACAGCTCGTGGAGGGTCTCCAGCTGGCTCCCATTACAGGGCAATGCAACATTTGTCCCAGGCTCGGAGACGAAGGTGTTTTGGGAATGGGCTGCCCGAGGTATTCAGAATATCGGGCATGTGGTCGAGCCTTCCGGACACTGCAAATCCTTTTTGACTTTAAGTAGAGAGTATGACCTATCCCCTAGGCATTGTTTCGCTTATCTGCAGCTTGCGCATTACGTGTCGTCCCTTCCTTGCGAGGAGATACAGGTGGACCGCTCGGCGCGGATCTTGGAGTTTTTTGGTTTGGGGGAGGAGAACCCCCTAACGATTTAGGATTATAAGAAGCGTTGGGCTAGGTTTTGTTTTGCCCCCGATTATTGGGGAGTTGAGGCAGCTTGGGAAAGGGAATCGGGAGAAGAGGTGCCCCCCGGGGCTGTCCTTCAGGCCTTAAAAGGTATAGGGAAGTTGTCCCTGGAGGCCCGATGGAGGGAGACACAATTTAAATGCGTCACCAGGGCGTATTTTTTTCCGCGGAGGACGTTCCGCAGTCGACTAACTCTGGATGGGTCTTGCCCGAAATGCTCAGAGCCTATGGCAACTCTTTTCCATATGTGGTGGGGGTGTAGATTAGTGCGCTCTTATTGGGCTAGGATAAGTGCCTTTCTAAATCGCTTACTACAGCGGCATGTGCGATGGACCGGGGCCCTTGTTGTGCTAGACCGGCTCGACCCCCCCCTGCCCAGTGGCGGAGGGGGAACGGGTGTTGGTGCGTAAGGCCTGCTTGGTTGGGAAGGGACCCATTCTGCGTCTCTGGAGGGAAAGTAGTCCACCTTCATTTGGTGAATGGCGTAACTGTTTCCACCAACTTCTGCTCACAGAGAGATGGAGGGCACGGGGCAGTGTCAAACGCTGGACAGCTTTTATGCGTGTCTGGGAGCCTTATATACAGCAGCTAACTACCAGGTGTCGCAATGAGATTTTACATGTTGGTAACTGAGGAGACATGTGTTTGGGGAGCGATGTGAACTGTATGAAGCACGGTGGGAGGTGCATGGAGGGTGTTGGGTGGTGTGCTTTGGGTGGGGGGACAGAGGGGGGGGTGGGTAGTGGGCGGGAGAGGAACGGGGGATTTATGGGGGAAAAATCATTCCATCTGGTATCTCTGCTTTGTTTATCCTCTGTGAGGGGATCAGAGTACACCCCTCTGAGGATTATCGTACATTGTATGTTGAATGTGTTGATGGATATTAAATAAAGTATATAAAAAAAAAATCCCCAAATACTCTGCATCACCAAGGATGACATGTTCCTCCCACTCCCAACCCTGACAATAAATGAGATTGATGTGAAAGTCCGGACAGAGGTTTAGTATCTAAGAAACAGCCTGAACCAACAGCTAATACTGAAACAACACAATGAGGACAAATGCAATGCAATGTGTGTCTTGGAGTCAGTCCTGATTCCTGGTTACCCAGAAGCTCCTGGATTTTCTTGGCAGTGTCACCGGAAGTAGATTGCCAGGCCTTTCTTCTGAGGCAATGGAGGGTTAAGTGACTTGCCCAAGGCCACAAGGAGTGCTAGTGGGAAGTGAACCCTGGTTGCTTGGTTATCAAGCCAGTGTTCTAACCACTAGGCTACTCCTTCACTCCACAACCTACCACAAAATCTGAACCCTGCAATACCTGCACACCCTACTGGAACCATTGGACTTCTGTACAACATTCTAGGCCATCATCTCACCACACTTTGACTACTGTAACTCAATTTACAACGGCTCAAAAAATTCAACTCTGCTCCCAATACACATTGCATTACAAAGAGCTGCATGCATCATTCAAGGAGCCCCAAAATACGACCACATAATCCCTATCCTGTGACAACTCCACTAGCTTCCCCTGCAAAGCCACATCACATACTAAATACTGTTCCTAACTTTCAAAATCATCAACAACCAATCCTCCTCCGATCTACAAACTCTACTAAACACAACCAAAACCAACAGACAAAGCACTAAAAGCATAGGGCCCAATATTCAAAAGGTATTTACACAGTTAGTGCTGCTGAATATCCCGTCTTCACCCTTGCATGCTCTGATGCTAACCGCTTAGCATCAGGGAGTGTCGTGGGAGTTCCTGGTGACAGTCCCTATCTTTTAGCTGCAGGAGATAACTGTGAAGCATGCAATATCACTGCTGCCTGGTTAACTACGGCAGCCGTGAGGTAGAACAGCGACCCCGGATATTCAATGATATTCTGAATGAAATAGAGACTGAATGAATATTTTGCTTAGGTTTCTACTGAGGAAGATGTAGGGAAGTTACTCATGGCTGAAATGGTATTTAAAGCTGATGCAAATGGAGCAAATAGTATACATCCAAGGGTGTTGAAAGAGCTGAACTATTAGTAATCTGTAAACTATCATTAAAATCATATGAAATTACTGAAGATTGGAGGATGGCCAATGCAACAACAATTTTTAAAAAGGTTTTCAGGGGTGATCTGAGAAACTACAGATGTCAGTATCAGGAATAATGGTAGAAACCATTATAAAGATCAAAATTACTGAACATGTAGATAGTCAGGGTTAAATGGGAGACAGCCAACATGGCTTTAGCCAAGGAAGGTCTTGTCTTACTAATCTGTAATATTTTTTAAATATGTAAATAAACAGGTAGACAAAGGTGGGTCAGACAATGTAGTGTATCTGGATTTTCAGAAAGCCTTTGGCAAGGTCCCTCATAAGAGACTCTTGGTGGAATTAAAAAGTCATAGGATAGGAGGCAGTATACTATTGTGGATCAGGAACTGGTTAAAAGATAGAAAGCAGAGGGTAGGGCTAAATGGCCAATTTTCCCAACGGGAGAATGGTGAATAGTGGGGTACCCCAAGGATATCTGGTTGTCTGCTGCTTATTAACATATTCATAAATGACCTGCAAATGGGAATAATGAGTGAGATAATCAAATTTGCAGATGAAACAAAATTATTCAAAATTGTTAAAAAAAGGAGGATTGTGCACAATAGTAAGAGGACCTTGACAAATAGGAAGACTGGATACTCAAATAGCAAATAAATTTTAATGTTGACAAGTGCAAAGTTTTGCATCTAGGAAAGAACAACCTGAACTATGGTTACACGATGCAAGGTTCCACATTAGGAACCACCACCCAAGAAAAATATGTATGTGTCATCGTGGATAACATGTTAAAACCTTCCACCCAGTGTGCAGCGGCAGCCAAGAGAGCAAACAGAATGCTAGGTATCATAAGGAAAGGAATTGAGAATAAAACAAATGATATTATAATCCCTCTATATCGTTCCATGGTGAGACCGCACCTTGAATATTGTGTGCAATTTTGGTCTCTGTATGTTTAAAAAGGATATAGTGTTATTAGAAAAGGTACAGAGAAGAGCCACCAAAATGGTAAAGGGGATGGAAGGATACTCCGATGAGGAGAGGCTAAAAAGGTTAGGGCTCTTCAACCTGGAAAAGAGACAGCTGAGGGGCGATATGATATAGGACTATAAATTAATGAATGTAGTGGAACAGGTAAATGTAGATCGATTATTTATGCCATCAAAATGTAGAAAGACTAGAGGACATAAAATGAAGCTACAGTGTAACCTATAGAAAACTAATAAGAGAAAATATTTTTTCACTCAACATGTAACAAAACTCTGGAATTTATTACTAGAGGCAGTTATAAGAGCTGTTAGTGTAGCTGGGTTTAAAAAAAAAGTTTGGAAAAGTTCCTGGAAGAAAGGTCCATAAACCATTCTTAAAGGGGACGGCAGATAAAGACCAGTATGGTCCATCTAGTCTGCCCAGCAAGGTAGCAAAAGTAGGTGCACCTGCCGCTCCGTGCAGGTCACCCCTCCCCATGTCTTTGTTTAGGGGTGAACCCACTGCTCTGTGTAGGACACCCCTATTTGTTGAGAAACTAGATAGTTAGGTTTATTTTGATTTTAACCTGATCGTCATTTACTATGTTACCATCTGTATTCATCTAAATATTCATCTAATATCTATATTACCATTACTGCTGACTTTGGAAAACATTGTCTGTAAATAATAGCATTTTATGGAGAAGTTCCTTAAAACTTGTAACCCAATTGAATAATGTAAATCTATTTATAAATAAATATAAATCTATGTATAAATAAATAATACATTTTTACTCTAGCTCTCAAATTTCAAATATGTGCTTGTCCTGGTTTACACTGAAAAAGCATCAAGGCTGATGATATGAGTTTAGGGTTGTTCCTTACAGCTCAGTCTGACACTGAAATGCAACAGATTTGTTCAGTGAACCCTATAATATCACAGAATTTAAGATACAGAAAGCAGCGGCGAGGACATTTTCAGTAAATTCATCGGAAGACATTTCTCTTGTCTCGGTAATGAGCAGCAGTCCATATATTTCTGCTGTACCTTTTCTGTTCATTGGCTGTTTCAAAACAGAAAGGTCTAAATTTTTATTTTCAATTATAGAAAGATAAAATATTCAATAATTAATGATGTGAGGTGATCTGAAATTCAAATATGATCTGCCTGTCAATTTTGTTATGTATTATTTCTTAATGTAAGCTCTTATTTCTGGAGGTTTACTCAAACACATTGCACAAAGAGGAGAGGGAGAAAGCAAAAATTGAGAGTCATAAAGCTGGAAAAGCAACTGCTATGTTAGAGGAGGGGAACTAGTTAGAAGAGCCTGAGGGGCTGCAGGGAACAAAGGGCAGAACTTTCTTTTCTGGATTCAGCAGTGTGTCGGACTCATTTCTTCTTCTGCTTGCCCCATGCACCGTGTGCAGGGGCGGCTCAAGGCAATCTGCTGCCTGAGGCGAAGGATGAGATGGCGCCCCTCCCCCCCCCGTAGAGGGGGCGGGGCTTTTTCAAAACTCCAGTCAAGGACTGAACCAAATCAAAAAGCTAATTAGATTATATGGAGAAAATGCAAGATGTTTGCACACCAAGGAACTAAAAGAGTGAGAACCACAGCACAGTTTATAAAACTAAATTATAACTCATTTTTATTTTGTTGTTATAAACTGCATCACTTGGTTTGCAGCTTGCCGTGCTGTGAGGGCTTGTGTGCATCAGTGATGCCGAGAGCTAAACTATCGGTAATTTAACTACTGGCAGGGTCTCCCAAGATGGACAGGTCTCAGCTGAGGTGCCAGACCAAGACAAACCACCCATCTGGGCAGCAGCAGAATGGGATAGTGTTGACGGCGGAGGATCACATTTCTGTGACAACGGCAACAACACCTATCTTAAAATGCGCGGAAGAAAGGCCCGGCAATCTACTTCTGTATCTTGCCATGAAAACCCAATGGATAGTTACAACAAAACAAATTATGCTATAGTGCTGGAAGATGAAACCCCCAGGTCAGAAGGCACTCATCTAGCTACTGGGGAAGAGCTGAAGACTTTTCAGAGAAAAGCTAACATTTATGATGTGCTTGGATCAAAGTCCTCGAGACGCCTGACTGCTGATGTAGCTGCGCATGAAATGAGAGTGAGAAGCTGTAAAGATGTCTTACACATTGGAACATGGAACGTACAAAGCATGAACCAAGGGAAGTTGGAGGTTGTCAAGAATAAAATGGAACGTATACAACTTCATCTGTTGGGTGTCAGTGAACTGAAATGCACTGGCATCGGGCATTTTGCGTAAGATGATCACATGGTCTACTATGCAGGAAATGAAAGACAAAGAAGAAATGGTGTTTTATTTATAATAAAGAAGAAACTTGCAAGAACTGTAATGAAATACAGTGCAGTCAGCGAACGCTTAATCTCTATTCATCTACGAGGAATGCCTATCAACACAACTATAATTCAAGTATATGCCCCAACAACAGCTGCAGAAGAGAATGAAATTGAAGAGTTCTTTGAACAACTAGAAACTGAAATTAACAGAACATGCAAACAGGATATCCTGATAGTCATGGGTAACTGGAACGCAATGGTTGGCAACAAAGAAGAAGACAAAGTAGTTGGAAAATATGGACTTGGCAACAGAAATGAAGCTGGAGAAAGACTGATAGAATTCTGCAAGACCAACGATCTATTCTTCTCAAACACCTTCTTCCAGGAGCACAAGCGGCGACTGTACACATGGACTTCACCCAATGGATTGTATAAAAGTCAAATTGACTTCATCTGTGGAAGTCAACGATGGAAAAGCTCTATAACATCAACAAAGACAAAACCTGGAGGGAGTGTGAGTGAGGAGCTGAGCTGCTGCCTGAGTGTGTCCTGCATTTTCCCTGCTTGTTTTGGGCAGTCTGGACTTACTGGAGCATCGGTGTGACGCAGCGCCTGGTCCCGACGTCATCTCAGGGACCTTTAATTTGCGGCCTACACCGCGGTTGCACGGTCGCGGTCACGCTTTGAAGGGGCACGTTTAAAGGGGCTTGTTAAGCTCCTTTTGTGCCTCTTCGGCGCACGAGGAGCAACGAGTTTGGAGATCTGGAATGGGCAAACGTAAGAAGTTGAATGTGAGTACTATCAATCCTGTTAAGGCTGTTAAGATCTCTGGCCCTATGGATAAGCATGTGGTTGCTGCCTCTGGGAATGGAAAGCTGCCTATTGCCATTTCCAAATCTCTATCCTCTCTTGATAGCTCCTCCTTTTCATTGGGGTTTTTAACTCTGCCCCATTTGCTAATAAAGAGAATAGCCGTCCAGTGACTTCTTCGCCCATAGTGGAGGAGCAGCCCCGGGATCTGGATGTAGCATCTCCAGTGGTTTCCTCTGTCAGATATTGCGGCAGTTCCTCTGCCCCAAGTCCTTCAGATTCTAGAGGCTTCCAGTAGGGCTCAACACGACGGTTCTTCAGCTATACCTGTGGATATCCATTGTATTTCTTTGACTGATATTTGGCGTGTTCTTTCACGTATAGAACTTTCCTTGTCTTCAGTTGTGACTCAAATTACTGATTTTTCATGAGATTGTGTGGCTAAGATGGCCCAACATGACCTTCAGATTGCTGCTTTAGATAATAAGTGTCAGAAATTGGATGCTCAGCATTCTTTGCTGCAGTCTACTAATTTCTCATTTATTAAAGATAGTCTTATATTGCATACTCAGCAAGAAATGTTTGAGAATAGTCTGCGGGCAGTGAATGTTAGATGTTTGAATTTTCCTTATACTCAATTATTATCTCCTCAGATTTTATTTGATAAGTATTTGATAGAAGTTTTAGGATATCAAGTTAGTACTAAGTCTTTAATTACTAAAATGTATTACTTGCCACAGATGGGTCCGACAGCTTCTGGATTGCCACAAGCTGCCACCCCATCTATAGCTTTAGATTCCCTGGATGTGACTAATTTTATAGAATCTTCTCAGGATTTGATCTCGACGAGATCTACTCTCTTGGTATCTTTTTCTTCTGAAACTGTTAAGAATACAGTTATGCAACTTTATTTTCGTAATAAGAATGCTGATTTTTGTGGAGGGAAAATTAATATGTTCCCCGATGTCTCCAGGCAAACTCAATCTAGACGCAGGGCCTTTTTGGCATTAAAGTCACGGGTCGTAGCCTCTGGTGCAACTTTTTTCCTTAAGTTTCCTTGTAAATGCCTGGTCACTATCGGGGGTACTAAGTATGTCTTTACTGAAGTTGATTCCTTGGAAACATTTCTAAAAGATTTGGTTTCATAGGTATAATAGGTATAATATCTATGATAAATTGCTTTTTCTTTTTGCATTTTAGCAATGTTAGTAATAATTAGAGTTTAGATTGATAGGGCCTCGTCTCTGACCCTTGCTTGTGCTCCCTTGATGTGGACTATGTTTTCTTTTTCCTTTTTTTCCCTGTAAAATGCCTTGTGTTTGAATTTGAATAATGTTAATAAAGATATAATTATAGAAAAACCTGGAGCTGATTGTGGTACAGATCATCAACTACTAGTATGCAAACTCAAGCTAAAGTTGAAAAAGAGCAAACCACTCATGAATGCAGCAAAATATGACCTTGTAAATATACCACTGGCATTTAAAGATTGCCTGCAAAATCGATTTGCTGCTTTAGATACAAATGACAGAGCTCCAGAAGAGTTATGGAAGGACATCAAGAAGGTTGTGTTGGAAGAAAGCGAACCCCTGAAACTGTGTCCCATGCTCTAGTGTCACTTCTGTTTGAGGGCGGGATGCAGTTTCAGGGGTTCCAAAGGGCCGGAAGGATCCACATCACTTTCTTTTTCATTTAAATTACCACTATGGCAGCTGCTTGGGGGAGGGAAAACAGCATAATGGAGCTGATACGGGCTGTAGGAAGGGGAGCGGAACAGAGCTTCGCGGACGGCAGGAGGGGGAGCGGAATGGAGGGGTTTATTTTTGTTTAAAACTGAAGGAGGTGTGAGGCGGTTCTTTTGGGGACATTTTTGCCGCCCCCAAAAGTTTGCCGCCTGAGGCCACTGCCTCAAGATAGAGCCGCCCCTGACCGTGTGTCTCAAATGCTGGAAGGCATTGTCTGGTACTGCCTCCCCTGCTGCCCACCTCCTGCCAGTCTCCTACCTGCTGAGCAGAAAATCCTGCAGCCATTCTCTAGCCCTTCACCACAGCACCAGCTGCAGCCCTGGATCTCTTCTTTAATGGCAATTTTGAGTCTTGCTATATCCGTCCAGGTACTCAGCTTCTCTCTGGTCATGCCTGAACTCAGCACAGTACAGTACAACCATCCCCGTCCCTTCCAGAAGGAAGTGATTTATTTTATTTTATTTATTTAAAAGGATTTATATACCGCTTTATCCTGAAATCAAAACAGATTACATGGCAAAGAAATCAATAACACAGCAAACAAATCAAGTGGCTGGGTGTGTGGGTGTGAGCATGCAGTGAAAAATCAAGGCGTGAGTGGTGTGAGGAGGTTGATTGTGTGGTGAACTATATACAGTATGAGCTATGTACAAGAACTATTTACATTTTTTTACATATTTACATTTACGTTTACAATTGCATTTACATTTTTTTTAAACATTTTGTTTGGACAGTTCCTTTGATGCTATAGTAGTGTTCCGTGAAGAGTGTAGTTTTTAGCATCTTTCAGACGTCTTTGAGTTCTTTTGTTGATTTGATGTTGTCGGGAAGTGAGTTCCAGAGCGCGTGAGCAGCCAGGGATAGTGTTCTTCTTGAAGTGTCTTTTCTTGTTTTAGCAAAGGCACTGGGTATGATGATAGTGTCTGATGTGTCTCGCCTTATTTTGAAAGAGACAAGTCTTTTTGTGGGGCTTGATTGGTGGTCTTCATTGAATTGTTCAATGAATAGGGTGGTTTTAAGTAGCTTCCGGAATTCTTTTATATCTGTTGTTGATTTTAGATTATCTGGGAGGACATTCCAGATTGCAGGGGCAGCTAGAGAGATAGCTCGCGTGGATGTGGATTTGTTTGTTCTTTTGAATATAGTAGGTATTGGTATATTGTTCTTGGTGCTGTTTCTGTCTGGTCTTTTGCTTGTTTTGGTTCCAATGAGTTCTTGTAGTATTCCTACTGAGATGTTGTTTTTAATTTTGAAGATGGTGAGTGCTGATTTATATTTTGTGCGTGAGGAGATTGGTAGCCAGTGCAGATCTTGTAGTATTGGAGTTATATGGTCTTGTATTGAGGTGCTTGTAATAACGCGGGCAGCAGTGTTCTGGACTAATTGTAGGGGACGGGTGGTTTGTTTAGGCAGACCTTGGAATAGTATATTTCAGTAGTCCAGCAGAGGTGTAATGATTGCTTGGCATACTGTACATAAATGTATCTTTATTGAGGAGGGATTTTAGTCTCTGGAGTGTTGCGAGTTTGAAGAAGGCCGTTCTAGATAACTTGTTGATATGTGGTTGTAGGGTGAGTTGCTTGTCTAGAATCACTTTTAGGTATCTGACTTCATCTTTTATTGTAATCAGTGTATTGGATATGTTGATAGCAGTTGGAGGAATGAATTTGGAGTCTCTGGTGATGATAATTACTTCAGTTTTTTATGTTGATGTTTAGGTTGTTGTTGGCTAGCCAGGTTGTTATTTCTTGAATGCAGGTTGATATAGTGGTATAGTCTGGGGAGTCTAGTTGGATAGGGATATATGCAATTATGTCATCAGCATATATGGCATACTGTATCTTGTGTTTGTTAAATATTTTAAATGTTTTGTGTAGTCTTGAAGGGATCTAAGGTGAGGTTCCCAGATTTTACTCTCTGCTGTCTATCTTCAAGGTATGATTGGAACCATTTTATTATTTTAATAGGATGTGATGGGAAACTGTGTCAAATGCTGATGATATATCGATAAATATTAATAGGAAGCCCTGTCTTATATTGTCTATTCCATTGGTTATGTTATTGAATAGGTGTATTAGTAGTGTCTCAACGCCATGTTGTGGACGGAATCCATGCTGGTGGGGATCTAGTGGGGCAAATTCATCAATGTGATCTTGGAGCTGTCTCTGTACAATTTTTTCAGTTATTTTAGCTAGGAATGGGAGGCTGGATATTGGGCGGTATGTTGAAGTGTCAATACTATTGGATGAGGTAGATTTAGGAATGGGGCGGATAGTAGATTGCTGTGATGTCAGAGGAGGATCCTGGAATTGTGGGAAATTAAGTCCTATATTGTCTATTAATCTCCCTCGTAGAACTAGCTAACTTGGCCAGAGAAAATAAAAAACTTGCCACAAAGGAATAAGCAAAAAAAGCTCTGACATGGTGTCCTACCCACATAAGAGTTTAGCACACAAGAAAACTATATGTAAATAAATGAATTGATATTAGCTTGCTGTTCATTTAAATCCAGTGACGATGAAGGTATTAACTGTTACCAAATGTGGTTTTCTTATATTTGGAGTTTAGCTCGTGGTCTGAGGAGGAATGAAAAACTAGCTCGTTTTGATGTGGCTAGTTTTAGGGAAGGTTTTATGACAATTTCTTTGCTTGCACTAGCTCCAACTTGTATTTTTTCTTGTTATCTGCCTCTAGTGGCTGAGAGCTAGAAGAAGGGCTGAAGAAAAATAAGAAAGACAAATTGGAGACAAAAGAGACCATGCCAGTGACATAGGAGAAAGGAGGGCTGGGCAGCCGGGCTCGAGACATTCTCAGAAGATCCCACAGACAGTGCATATTTCAGCCAAGGACAACACTGCTGGGCCTAGTGGAGATGGATGTAGTGCTGCTGGAAGTAGGCACACAATTGATTTGTGTGCAATTGTGACGAATATTAAAAACTCCCTACAATTTTTTATTAAAACAGCGTTTTAGGGCCCTGCACATGCCTAGCTGGGAAGCACAGAGTAAAGAATGAGACTGTGGCCTTAACCTTGTCAGCTCACCAGGAACCTGGAAGGACGGTGAAGGTTGAGACTGCAATCAGGGCCGGCCCATCCATCGAGCGAGAATGTTTTTTGCACAGGGCCCCACGTTTCAGGGGGCCCCACGTTTCAGGGGGCCCCGCGCTAAGAACATTCCGCTTTAAAAGTAAAATTTAAAAAAAAAAAGCTGGCTGCTGCCGCTACCGTGGCGGTAGCAGCAGAATCGAATTTCCCGCGGGGGCCCCCCTGCCCGGCAGATCCCTCCCTACCTCCCTGCCTGCCTGCTTATCTCAGTCCCTCTCCGCTTCGGTTTTCAGAGCCGCGAAGGGAGAGCTTCTCCCTCGCAACTCTGTTAAGCTCACCGGGGCAGATGGGAAATTTCCCATAAGCCCCAGCGGGCTTAACAGAGTTGCGAGGGAGGAACTCTCCTTTGCGGTTCTAAGCTGAAGTGGAGAGGGACTGAGGCAGGCAGGCAGGGAGGGAGGGACGGAGGGCTCTGCCGGACAGGGGGGGCACAGCGAAACATTCAATTCTGCTGCGGCGGCAGCCAGCTTTTTTTTTTTTAAGTTTTAATTTTCCCTGGGCTGATGGGGGGGAGGGGGGTTAGGACTTGAGGTGGGCTGATGGGGTTGGGATTGGTAATGTGCTGTGGGCTGATGGGGGGGATTAGGACTGGTAATGTGCTGTGGGCTGATGGGGGGGGGGTTTAGGACTGGAAAGGGGCTGATGGGGGGTTAGGACTTGAGGTGTGCTGATGGGGTTAGGACTGGTAATGTGCTGAGGGCTGATGGGGGTGTAGGGCTGGTAATGGGTTGGGGGGGTTGCTAGGACTGGAAATGGGCTGAGTGGAAGGAGAGGCTTGAACTGCAAATAGCTGATGGGGAGGGGCGCTTGGAATGGAAATGGGCTGAGTGGAAGGGGGCTTGAACTGCAAATAGCTGATGGGGAGGGGGCTTGGAATGGAAATGGGCTGTGAGGGGAGGTAGCTAGGACTGGAAATGGGCTGAGTGGGGGGGAGCTAGGACAGGAAATGGGCTGATGGAGTGGCTAGGATAGGACTGAAAATGGGCTGTTGGGGAGAGCTAAGATTGGAAATGGGCTGTGGTGGGGGCTTGGATTGAAATGGACTCATGGAGGGGCTAGAACTGGAAGTAGGCTCATAGGGAGCTTGGATTGAAATGGGCTGAGTGGAGGGGAGCTAGGATTTGACATGGACTGATGATGGGGCTAGAAAACAACTAGAAATGATCTGATGGGGGGCTGAGATTGGAAATGAGATGATGGAGGGACTCGGATAGGACTGGAAATGGACCTGGGAGCTAGGACTGGAAATGGGCTGATGGGGGGCTAGGACTGGAAATGGGCTGATGCGGGGACTAGAAGGGAGCGGATGCTGGGTGGGGCTGGAACTAGAAGGGAGCTGATTTTTGGGGAGGTTTAGAATAGGATGGGGCTGGGAGAGTGAAATAGAGAGGGGAAAAATATTTTGTGTGGGAGGGAAGAAAAATCTACAATTGGCCGGGTATTGGGAGATTATGTGGGGATTGAGGATGGAGGGGGAAAATTTGAGTGGATGAAATAGGAATGAGGAAAGAGCAAAAGGAGAAAGATTAGTATGTTAAAGCAGATGTAGAGAGAGAATGAAAAAAAAAACTAGAAGGACAGCAGATGACAGAGAGTTAGCAGAAGACATGAAGAAACCAGAAGAAAGTGGCTGGAGCAATTGCAACTGAAAAAAAATGCACAAAAGATAGAAAAATATCTCTTTATTTTGAATTTATTAACTGGAATATGTCAGCTCTGGGAAATGTGCATCATTAACGTCTATGCTTTGTTTAGTACAAGAGGAAATTAATTTATAGTTGTATTTCTACAGTGTTGCTGTACATTCCAAGTTGGCTTTTGGGGTTCCCATTTTAATTATTGTCTTTCTGTTTCTAAATTGTGATTTCTTGTTTGGTGATGGTCTAGGTTCTGCATGTGTAACTGAGCTGAGGTATTCTGTTTATGTAATTCCTATTTGACATTGCCACTTGTTCTCTTTCCCCAGTAGGTCATGTATTGTTGTTCTCTGAAATGTATTGGTTTAATATTTGCAGAGTTGCCTTTTGATAGGTAGGGTCTGGTGCTTTGTGAGTCCTGGTAGTGCTGTTATGATACGGCGGGTTTGCTATGGGTTCTAAATGGGCAGTGTTTGTAGTAGTTCCTAATGTGCCTGGTGGTTGGCACTGGATTATAGTAATGTAGAAATCTTTTAGTCTTTCTTTATCCATACACTCATTAAGAGGCATGTTTACTAAAAGTTAGTGTATGGTAATGTTATGCAAGTATTTATGCAAATGAGGCCCCTCACCGAGTCTCCGCACATGGCCCCGCACCCCCTTGCGGCCGCCCCTGACTGCAGTGCAGTAACAGTGAGGAAAAGGAGCCGGAGGCAGCAGATGCATATGTCCAGGATATCAGACCATGAGCAAGAAGACTCACAGCTGGGACCGGAAAGGTGAGTGTCAGGGCCATAGAGTATTGAGCAGCTGTGGCCTAGGACAGTATGAATGCAGCAGAGGTTGCGGCAATATTTGGGGCCTTGAACAAGCTCCTGTTGCTCTAAGAATGGAAATGGGGACAATGGTAGTCACAAAGGGCATCAGGCTACCATGGGAGACTTGAGGGTGCTAGAAATAAGAGCAAGAGCCTTGGGTAAACCCTGTTGTGTGGCTTTGGGCATAGAGGGGCAGAAGTGATGTCAAGAGATCTTGTTTGGGGTGATGGAAGACAGAGGGAATTGTGCACAAAGCAAAAAGCCCTTGGGGAAATTGGAAAGACAATGCAGCAGGAAAAGGAGTCCCTTTGTCAGACCTCTGTCTCCATGCAACAGATGATCAGATGTCTCGAGTCAGGGACAAAAGTGACAGCTATACTAAGCAGTTGGATGCTCTGGACAGAAGAGAGATGTATTAAAGGAGCTGCTAGATTTTAAAGAGTTTCCTAAAAAATGTAAGGAAAAAAATGATTTAAAAGTGAATTTTAACAGCAGCCAACAATAAAGTTCTTTCACAGGTGTAGGCGAATGATTGATGTAAAAATTAATATGGAACAGCTGCAGGAAAGAATTTTGCTCCAGTCTGAATGAAAGTGAATTTGAAAGAAAGTGACAAAGATTAGCAGGAAGTTAGATGTTTAATGCGTATTTGTTTAGTGAGGATCACTGCAAAAATGCTAATAGGGGAACACAGAAAAAATCTGTTAAGTAACAGCACTTCCCTACACGTGATTCCCTTCCTCTACCTTCATTCCTTGGAGCCCTGATTATTCCATTACTTGAGAAGAAGCTTATTCAAATCCAGACTAAAATCCCACCTATTCAAGGCTGTTTTTGGATTCTGTTTAATACTCTTAAGTGTTTTTAATCATTTCCCTTAAAGAAAAGCCTCGTCCCCTGTTTGTTCTGTTGGTCTCTCTTGAATAGACTGTAAGCTCTGTGGAGCAGGGACTGTCTCTTACATGTCTGTGTACAGCACTTTTTACGCCTCATAGCACGATGCAAATGATGAGCAGTAGCAGTAATGCAAGAAGAGAAGGATATAAGGGGATCACTTCTGCAAAGGGACAGGCTTCTAATAAAAAAATCTAAATTGGGCGACAGTGAAGGAAAAAGACAACAGTAGTGTCAGTAGTAATCGGCACCCTGGGTACAATCCCCAAAGACCGAAACCACTACGTAAACACATTAGGTGTCAATAAAATTTCCAGCCATCAGCTACAAATAGTAGTTCAGCCCATCTCCTACAACAGTTTGACCTCTAAGGATCTCAGACCGTTAGGAAAGATCTGATACTCAGAGAACCAAATCCAGTCACTAATATCTAGTAGACTGTGCATAGTAATAGTAAAATACTACTACTAATAATAATGAACAGATAAAAACCTACAATTCAAAATATACTATGAATAGATTCAGAGTCTACCTTCCTCACTTCTCCCTCCATTCTGTCTTCTATCCTAGCATCTGCTCTTGAGCTTCATCTCCCCATCCCCCTCCTTCAACCAGCCCCTCTCTCCTTAAGGCAACCCCACCCTTGCTTCCGCCATACTGCCTCCTCTTTACCCCGCTCTCTACTACTCCTTCTTCATCTCTCATCAGGTAATATCAACCCCAACCCTGGCCCCCTCGATTTCTTTCTCACTCTAAGAAGAGTCCCTTACGTAACTTATCTAATCTCATCCATATCCTCCTCCTTTCCCTTCCGCTCTTCCTCCCTCATGCGCCACTCACTCATCCAGAGATAACAACCCCAACACAGGCCCGTTTAGAATGCTGTCTCACTCTAAGAAGGGATCCTCACGTAACCTGTCCAATATCATCAATATCCCCCTTCATTCCCCTTCCACTCCCTCTTCGTGCCTCATGGAAGGCTCACTCATCCAGAGATACCTACCCTTACCCTGGCTCCTCTAGATCTCTGTCTTACTCTTACCCTGGCAAGAGATCCTCACATAACCACGCCCTTAGACCTCTGTCTTACTCTGAAAAGAAATCCTCACGTAACCTGTCCAACCTCATCCATATCCCTCTCCTTTCCCCCTCCACTCTCCCGTTCTCATGTGCCTTATGGTACTCACAATCAGTCTCTAATAAACTTGCTTTTACTCATGATCTCTTTATCTCTAACGCTCTACATCTTCTTGCCCTAACTGAGACCTGGCTCCTCCCAGATGATATCACAGCTACTGCTGCTCTCTGTCACGGGGGCTACCAGTTCTCCCATACACCTCGTTCCACAGGCCGCGGTGGTGGTGTGGGGCTTCTACTTTCTCCATCTTGCCAATTCCAACCCCTCCTGCTGCCTCAGTCTCACTCCTTTCTCTCTTTTGAAGTCCACTCCATTCGCCTCTTCTCACCACTTCCCCTCCGAGTAGCTGTTATCTATCGCCCACCCGACAAATCCGCATCCACCTTCCTTACCAACTTCGACTCTTGGCTTTCCGTCTTTCTGGATCCCTCTTCCTCCACTCTTATTCTTGGCAATTTTAACATTCACGTCGATAACCCCTCCAATCCCCATACTTTAAAGCTCCTCACCCTCACCTCCTCATTTGACCTCCAACTTTGTTCTACTGCCCCCACCGGCCAGCACAGCCACTGCCTTGACCTGATACTCTTCTCTAATTCCTCTCCCTCAAACTTCCGTAACTCACTCCTTCCATTATCTGACCATCACCTTTTAAGCTTTAATCTTCAGCTTCCGCTGTCTCAACCTCATCCTGTCTCCTCCGACATATTTAGAAACCTTCATAATATTGATCCCATGACTCTTGCCTCCACCATTTCTCCATCTCTTTCCTCCATTATGTCCTCCAAATCTCTCAACGAGGCAGTAACCTCCTATAATGCTGCACTTTCCTCGGCTCTGGACACTCTTGCCCCACCCACCCCACGTCCTATTAGACGTTCTGCACCCCAGCCCTGGCTTTCAACCACAACTCACTATTTACGCAGCTGTGCCCATTCTGCTAAACGTGCTTGGATCAAATCCCGCTCCCTGGAAGACCTTCTACACTTCAAATTCATGCTTGGCACCTTCCAGTCAGCCATTGCACTTGCCAAACAAGAATACTACATCCATCTGACTAACTCTCTTGTCTCTGATCCTCGCCGCCTCTTTAATACCCTCAGATCTTGTCTCAAGGCGCCCCACCCCTTGTCCCGCCCTCCCTTTCTGCCCAAACCCTGGCCGACTACTTTCATGACAAAATCCACAAGATTACCCTCCAATTCCCCACCTCCTCATCTACCCCTCCCACAATTCTCCCCCCCACCCCCGTCCATACTTTCTCTGCTACCCTTTCCTCCTTCCCTACGATCTCTGAAGATGAAACCGCACTCCTTCTTTCGTCCTCCAAACCCACCATCTATTCCTCTGATCCTATCCCCACCCACCTCCTAAACCCCATCTCCCCCACTGTTGTCCCTGCCATCTCTCTTATTCTCAACGTTTCACTCTCCACTGCAGCTGTCCCTGTAAACTTCAAACATGCCCTGGTCACACCTCTCCTCAAGAAACCCTCACTCGATCCCACCTGTCCTTCTAACTATCGACCCATCTCCCTCCTTCCCTTCATATCTAAACTACTAGAACGTGCAGTCCACCACTGCTGCCTCGACTTCCTCACCTCTCAGTCCCTCCTGGACCCTCTACAATCCGGCTTCCGTCCCTTACACTCCACTGAAACGGCTCTTTCAAAAGTCTCCAGCGATTTGTTCCTGGCTAAATCTAAGGGCCTCTACTCTGTCCTCATCCTTCTCAACCTCTCTGTCGCCTTTCACACTGTTGACCAAGAACTTCTCCTCGACACCCTCTTCTTGCTTGGTTTCAAGGGCTCTGTACTATCCTGGTTCTCCTCCTACCTCTCCCATCGCTCCTTTAGTGTATGCGCTGGTGGCTCCTCCTCCTCTCCCACCCCACTCCATTTTGGTGTACCCCAGGGATCCGTCCTGGGTCTGCTCCTTTTCTCTCTCTATACCCAATCCCTTGGTGCGCTTATCTCATCCCATGGCTTTCAGTACCATCTCTATGCTGATGACTCCCAAATCTACCTCTCTACCCCTAATATCCCTCCAGCAATCCAGACCAAGATTTCTGCCTGTTTTATCGACATCGCTGCCTGGATGTCTCACCGCCGCTTGAAACTGAACATGGCCAAGACTGAACTCCTTATCTTTCCCCCCAACTCCTCCCCTCCTCTCCCTCCCTTCTCAGTCTCCGTGGATGGCTCTATGATCCTTCCTGTTTCCTCAGCCCGCAATCTGGGAATTATCTTTGACTCCCCTCTCTCCTTCTCCACACATATCCAGCTCGTAGCTAAGACCTGCTGCTTCTTTCTCTACATTAGCAAAATCCGTCCCTTCCTTTTTGAACACACTACTAAAACGCTTGTCCACTCCTTAATCTCCTCTCGCCTCGACTATTGCAACCTACTCCTTGCTGGTCTCCCTGTGAGCCATTTCTTCCCCCTTCAATCTATTCAAAATTACGCTGCTCTACTAATCTTCCGCCAGCCTCGCCATGCCCACATTGATCCTCTTCTCAAGTCGCTTCACTGGCTCCCTATCCAATTCCGCATCCAATTCAAACTTCTCCTCCTGACCTATAAATGCATTCACTCTGCAGCTCCTCACTACCTTTCATCTCTTATCTCTCCCTACATCCCCTCTTGGGAACTTCTTAGAAATTACTTCTATCTAAGCCCTTCACTCGTACCGCTAACTCCCGACTTCGCTCCTTCCACCTTGCTGCATCCTACGCCTGGAACAACCTACCTGTGTCTATACACCAGGCACCCTCCCTGGCCCTCTTCATGTCCAGGTTGAAAACCCACCTCTTCACTGTCGCTTTCAGATCCTGACTTTTAGCCTTTGTCTTGATCTGACTCCCATCCTTTGTCATGACTTTCAGCTTTTGTCTTGACCTGACTCCCGTCCTTTGTCATGACTAAATTGTAAATGCCTTATTTTGTTTTGCCCCGAATTGTAAATGCCATATCCTGTTTTTCCCGTGACCTGACTATTACTTTGTGTTGTCTTGACTAGATTGTGAGCTCTGATAAGCAGGGACTGTCTTTACATGTATTCTGTACAGCGCTGCGTGCGTAGCGCTATATAAGTGCTAAATAGTAGTAGTAGTAGGTTAAAGTAAAATCAAGTAGAAATTTGGTAATGGTTCATATTTGTTCTGGGTCCATTCATATTTCTTGCCTGGTGGCAGGATACAATATATTTTGTTGCTATGTCGCCTCTTTATCGCCAAGATTATAGAGAGTATTTCATGCTCATTCTTTGATTTTCTCTCATTCTGGGAAAGATTGATCTCTGTCTCTCTCTCCGCTCCCTCCCATTTTCTACTTTCTTTCTTCTCTCCCCTTCTTCCTTTTCGCCACAGTAAGATTTAGCTTTTATTTAAAATATTAGAGGACTGCATTTTTCACCATTCGCAGTCTCCTGATCCTGCAAAGCTGCAGCTTAGGGGGCCCTGCAGAGAGTCAGGGCTGGAGTTGGTGCCGTGGGAAGGGCAGGAGAATGGCTGCAGGGCTTTCTGCTCAGCAGGTAGGAGACTGGCAGGAAATGGGTAGCAAGGGACGCAGTGCCAGGCAATGCCATCCACCCTTGATACATACACGCTGCATAGAGAAAACAGAAGAAATGTGCCAGACACTGCTCAGTCCAGAGAAGCCCCTGAGGCTCTTCTTCCTTGTTCCTCTGGCTTTATTATGCCCCCACTTTCTGCTTCATCTCATCTCTCTTGATTCTCCTTCCTCTCTGCCTCTTTCTTTCCTTTCAGCACTTTGTTTTGAGTGAACCCTGAGAAAATAAGAGCTTAAATTTAAAAATAATATATAGCAGTATAGGAAGGCAGATAGATTTTGAATTTCAGATCACAACATTAATCATTTATTATTTATTTAACTAGTTTACATACCGCCTTATCAGATTGCCAAGGTGGTTTACAGATAATAATTTAACTTAAACGTACATAGAACTGAGTAGATCAACTTAACTGGATTTAACTTAATATGAGCAAACTATAGTTTAAAAAAACTTTTTCTTTCTGTAAATGAAAAAGAAAGTTTAAACCTTTCTGTTTCCAATCAGCCAAAAGTACAGAAAAGTTGTGAGCTGAAATATTTCAAATGTAGCTCAATACCAAGACCAAGAACAGAGAAATATCTACCAATGAATCTATTAAAATGTCCTCACTGCTCTCTCTGTACCTTAACTCAGTGTGCTCTTATAGAGCTCACAGTACAAATCTGTCACACTTTCATATTGTCAAGCTAAGCTGTAAGGAAGTACCGTAAACTCACACTCTTAGCCTGGATCTCTTCCACTGCTAACCAAGACATGCACGTATTGAAATTGTGCTCTAGAGTTAAAAAGTCTCATTTGTTCATCAATGGACTTATTGCTATATTCATCAAATATCTTCCTTACCATTGCTGCTGGCTTTGCAAAGTTGCTCAAAATTAGTAAGACCAGTAAATAATAAAATTCTATATGTAGTAGCTTAAAACTTGTAACCAAATATTTACTGAAGGGGCTATTTGTTTAATTTGTAAACTGAATAATAACAGAGAAAGAATGCACCCTGCTTAGTCCTACTACATAGTTACACAGGCTCCTGCTTTCTCATCTACGTCTTTATTACACGCACACATTCCAATGCATGTACACCTATGTCATAAGGGAGATTATGTGCTCACTCGCTTATGACATTAATGCATTCTAAGCATCTACCTCCCTGTGGCCACACAGTACCACCATTAATGTTTCCTTTAATTTAGCTACAGGGTGAATTTCGAAACTGTCAGATGTACCAGAAAATGTCAGTTGAATTTCTGAATCCTGTGCTAAATTTAGATTTAACTAGTGTGGGGAGGGGACATTTACTTTGACTTGTGCAGTTGGACTTGAAAGCTCAGGCCCTGGTTTTATTGCACGCTGATTTATCCAGGCAGTGACATTTGATATTCTATTTGTCCTGTATTTGAGACGTTTTTATAGTTATAGTATATTAGCAAACCTGGGAGCCGAAGGGGGAAATGGATTCCAGGACCACACACAGGGGGACACATGTCCAAAACATCCACTAAGCTGCATGGGTCCTGCACCCACATTCCTGGTGGTGGAGATGGTGCATCAATGTCACATTTTCAGTCACAAGGGACAGGCAGTTCCACAGGAGTCCCACAGATCCTGCCTGTGGCTGCCCCCTGCAATGGAAAATGTAACACTGAAGCACCATCCTTTCCAGCTGAAATCTAAGGCATTCTGAGCACCTTCTCTTGCTCCTGAGTGTTTCTGGTTTGTGTTTCAGCTGCAGGTGACATTTGAGGACATCGCTGTCTCTTTCTCCCAGGAGGAGTGGAGGTATTTGCATGAAGAACAGAAAGAGTTGTACAGGGAGGTGATGAAGGAGAATTATGAGACCCTGATTTCCCTAGGTAAGGACTGAATCTGTATTTCTAGCAGATACAAGAATAGGAGATGTTTTTGTGTACATTCTCCACTCCAGGAACTTGCAGATATGAGCAGGATTCTGTCTCAGTCCTACCAACTGTCTAGAGATGGCAGGATGAGATCCAGGTCTGAGGGATCATAAGGCCATCTTATATGTCCTACGAGTTTACCCCTTCCAGTTTTATCTCAAGGGAACTTACAGCATTTTTATAATTGAGACACATTCTGTCCCTTCCCCAGTGAGCTTACAATCTAAGTGGGCACTAGAGGTAAGGGGAGATAGGGAGGGTAATTTTCCAAGCTATTTCCTTGGATTAAGCAGTGCTTTTACTGTGGAAATTGGTTTTATATACTATGATTGTGCCCCCTTTGTAGAGTAAAGTTACATCTGTTTGGTTTGTATGTACCTAAATTAAGTTGCTGTTTGAGGAGGGATTTCTGAGGGAGGAGTTTGCACTTAAGTGATACTTTTGAAAAACAAAGCATACATTTTTCACTAATGTCAGTGTCACCTTACGCCGCTTCCTACATTCGGTTACTCTCCTGTTGGTCCTGGGTCCACTTCACAGCGGCAGTAGGGTTTGTAGCACAACAAGACAACCAAACTGGTGTGGCTTGGAAAAAGGTTTTTATATAGAAATAGGCTTATTACATAGGTACAGAACAGAAGTATAAGGTTGTTACAGAGCTGCTTCAGTGTATACGAATGACTCTGTGTGTGGGTGCATGTTTGTGTGAGAGAGAGGGGGGGGGGGAATAAGTGTGTGTCAGAACCTCATGTCCGATGAATAGGAAGAGAGAAGGTATTTTTGTCCTCTGTATTTATAGTGAATTTCTTCAGCACCTCCTTTTGTCATACTTTGGTCTGTTTGAGGTCTGTTATCACTTGATTAGCAAGGAGGAGCTGTTGTCTTGCAGACTAATCTCATCAGGCATACTAAGCCCATCAAGTCTGGAGACGTCCTATCTGACATCACCAGGGTGTCAGAGCTGCAGGCCAAGGTCTGGGAAAAGCCATGACACCTATGCTAGCCCCCGCCACCACCAGCAGCTCTCCCCTTCCCGGGGATCGAGCCACCAGCGGCGGGAGGGGCCAGCTGACCATCGCAGCCCAATCGGGGCTCAAGAGGCCACATTTAAACTTCGCACCAGCAGGCGCCGTCCTCCGAGAGCCCCCGCCACCACCAGCAGCTCTCCCCTTCCCGGGGATCGAGCCACCAGCGGCGGGAGGGGCCAGCTGACCATCGCAGCCCAATCGGGGCTCAAGAGGCCACATTTAAACTTTGCACCAGCAGGCGCCGTCCTCCGAGAGCCCCCGCCACCACCAGCAGCTCTCCCCTTCCCGGGGATCGAGCCACCAGCGGCGGGAGGGGCCAGCTGACCATCGCAGCCCAATCGGGGCTCAAGAGGCCACATTTAAACTTCGCGCCAGCAGGCGCCGTCCTCCGAGAGCCCCCGCCACCACCAGCAGCTCTCCCCTTCCCGGGGATCGAGCCACCAGCGGCGGGAGGGGCCAGCTGACCATCGCAGCCCAATCGGGGCTCAAGAGGCCACATTTAAACTTCACGCCAGCAGGTGCCGTCCTCCGAGAGCCCCCGCCACCACCAGCAGCTCTCCCCTTCCCGGGGATCGAGCCACCAGTGGTGGGAGGGGCCAGCTGACCATCGCAGCCCAATCGGGGCTCAAGAGGCCACATTTAAACTTCGCGCCAGCAGGCGCGCCCGCGACTGGCGGGCCCGCGCCTGAGGGCCTCGCCAGAGGGCCCTTTGGCGTGGCCCTTTAGGTGGAGCACGAGAGGCGGCACAACAGAACCCTCACCAGTGACCTGACGCCTGACCAAGAATCCAGCGTCCTACCAACATCTGATTTGTAAGAACGTGGTTTTGCTGAATATCGTCATCTATTGTAAGCCACAGTAACTTACAAATTAACCCGATAACATCATAATGTATTATTTACTATCTTAGCATTGCAACTTTGCCAGTTGGAAAGTCAATGTAAATTGCCAGCTTTGCACGTGTAACGGTGTTCACCACAATACTGCACTCTCTATAAAGTATGTCAATATCTTGCATGTAAACTGTACCTGATCTATTTTGCTCTTTCATATAATTGCTCCTCTGTATACAAGAATCTTATCACTGTACTGTAACTCATAACTGCAGGGCACTACCCTACTATTGCACTGCCCCACCTCCTAGTTACAGTGTCTCACACACAATACAAACCCCTCAGAATGGCCCTCCAGGTCACTGTCATTCTTAGCCTCTACCTCCTCACCCACTGGCTTGGAACCACCCAAGCCCTTTTCACACCACATGGCAGGATTCCAATCCTGAATAGCCATGGAAAAAGATGGAATAGTCCCCCTTACTACAACCCAGGAAGTGACGCTTACCCGCGCCACTCCCACCTGATACATGTAGCTCTCCAGCTATCCAAAACACCCAACCAGGAAAAACCTTTGAGATGCCGACCCCTAAAATGTGCCATCATCAATGCACGTTCCATCCGCAAAAAATGGCCTGTGGTCCTTGACACAATCTCCTTCTACGACCTGGAGATCCTCTTGATCACAGAAACATGGCTATCACCAGAAGACAACGTCCTCCTCAATCAACTACTTCCCCCCAATTTCTCCATACACACGAGACATAGGGAAAATAAAAAAGGAGGAGGGGTGCTCATAATCTCCAAATCAGACCTCAACTTCAACATTGTGGACTCTTCTAGCACAAATAGCCTGGACACCCTCTCTGTTGCTAACCAACAATGCTCCCTTACCCTGTTATATAGATCACCATCTACTTCTCCAGTTGACCTTCCAACCATTATTGACCTTGCAGCTAACGCCCGCACTCCCAACAAACCAAATTGGATAATGGGTGATTTCAATCTCCCATCGCTACCCCAAAACCACGTAAATGCGTTCCTTGATGCAATGGAAGACCTGGGACTAAAACAAATCATAAATGAACCCACACATACGAAAGGGAACATTCTGGACATGGTTTTTGTGCCACATCCAGTCATGGTCAAAAACCACAATCTGCCAACATCAATCGTGGATGTACCCTGGTCAGACCACAAATTGATCATTATCCAGATTCCCAGCAACAATGACCAGCTGAACAGAGGCCAACCAACGAACATCACCTCTCGAACTTCCACTAGATGCTTCCGCCCCTTCGATAGGGAACTCATCCTTTCGGAGACCCCTTCACTCATTAACAAAACAACACCTGACCTTGATGAACTAATCTCTTGCTGGAACTCCAGCCTGCTTGCCATCTCACAACACCCGAACCCTAAAAATACAGCAAGATTGAAAAGAAGATCCTCCCCATGGTTCTCTCCTGAGCTCCGTGCTTCTCTCACGCAACTACGTAGACTCGAACGCAGATGGCGCCGATCGCGCTCACCGGAAGATCAGACCGCATACCTAACCCATCTTGCAATACATCGAGAAACAATCTCTAACAGAATGAGACAATATCACACTGACACCCTAAAGAGGTCTTTGAATAAACCACGTGACCTCTTCAATCTGGTCAAATCCCTCTCAAAGGAACCATCGCCCGAGCAACACAGCGAAATTCACCCACAAGAATTCGCCGATTATCTGCAATCCAAGATTGTGCAAACTAACAAGGTCGCAGCAGTCCAATATCAAGAACCAACTGATCTCTCACCACTTAACTTTTTTTCCACACCATCCAATAAATGTATTGAGAACACTATAGCATCACTCAACACCTCCACTGCACAGACCGACCCATGTCCAGCTTTTTGGATCAAGGAGCTACGTGATGTGTTCAGCCCTGTCATCGCAAATATAATGAAACTCTCCTTTACAACCGGTTATTTTCCCACTTCACTCAAGCAGACTTCCATTAGACCATTACTGAAAAACCCCAAACTGGACTCCCAAAGGGTTGACTCCTATCGACCAATAGCTAGCATCCCCCTCTTAGCCAAAATAATTGAGAAAGAAGCCCAACAGCAAATTCAAGATCACATAGACTCTGTTGCTCCCTTAGACAACTGACAACATGGGTTCAGAGAACATCATGGGGTTGAGACACTACTTACTGGTCTATTCAACAATATCATCACAGGAATTGACAACATCCATCAAGGCTTTGTGCTCATTTTCCTAGACATCGCCGCGGCGTTTGACTCCGTGAGTCACGAAATCCTCCTCGGAAGACTAAAAGAAAAGGGTGTCTGCAACAATGCACTAAAATGGTTTAAGTCTTATCTGGACGATAGATGGCAATATGTGAAGTCTGGATCAGAAAAGTCAAGCCACTTCCATCGTGCTCCAGGAGGAGCTGAAACCCACCTCGTCGGAAGCCTGCACCGGGGAATCGAGCCTGCAGCCTGCCTGTGACCAGCGGCAAAGGAAACCAGTCTTGCTGCCTCACAAAAAGAGCACCGAAGAGAATCGGAGTGCTGATCGCTGGCTCCACCCCTCCACACAGCATCCCACAGCTCAACCAGCCAATCCGGGCTCCACTCGCTGATTTAAAAGGAGAGCGCGCCACGAGAGAGACCCCTTGCCATCGTGCTCCAGGAGGAGCTGAAACCCACCTCGTCGGAAGCCTGCACCGGGGAATCGAGCCTGCAGCCTGCCTGTGACCAGTGGCAAAGGAAACCAGTCTTGCTGCCTCACAAAAAGAGCACCGAAGAGAATCGGAGTGCTGATCGCTGGCTCCACCCCTCCACACAGCATCCCACAGCTCAACCAGCCAATCCGGGCTCCACTCGTTGATTTAAAAGGAGAGCGCGCCACGAGAGAGACCCCTTGCCATCGTGCTCCAGGAGGAGCTGAAACCCACCTCGTCGGAAGCCTGCACCGGGGAATCGAGCCTGCAGCCTGCCTGTGACCAGCGGCAAAGGAAACCAGTCTTGCTGCCTCACAAAAAGAGCACCGAAGAGAATCGGAGTGCTGATTGCTGGCTCCACCCCTCCACACAGCATCCCACAGCTCAACCAGCCAATCCGGGCTCCACTCGCTGATTTAAAAGGAGAGCGCGCCCAGCGCGCCCGCGCCTTGCGGGCCCGCGCAAGAGGGCCCTTTGGCACGGCCCTTAGGCTAAGGCGTCAGGATCGTTGCCAACTCTGTACCGATGACACGGAATACATCAATCTGAAAATCCAACTACAACCCTCACCCGCCAATATCGCTCGAGCTCCCCTAGGGTTGAGCTTGCATACCTTCAAGCGATCTTACAGCTACCAGATCACAGCAAGTATTTTCTATCTGACTAACACTGTTGACTATTGCCTATTTTACTGTAGCCAGTATTTGCAACCATTCATAACCACTACATGAAATCTACTATAGCCAGCACCCCCACACACCCTCTACAACTAGCTAATGTCTGATTTACTGTCGCCAGTAATTTCATCCAACCTTAATGACTGTTGATCTCATTTACAGCTCCTGTCTGATATACTGTTGTCAGTAATTTCATCCAACCTTAATGACTGTTGATTTCATTTCATTTACAGCTACTGTCTGAGATACCGATACTGTCTGATATACTGTTGTCAGTAATTTCATTCACCTGTCTGATATACTGTTGTCAGTAATTTCATTCATATAGGCATCTTTGCATTGCCCTTGAACTGCCCCACTGCTGCGATACATATTTAGTTGTTATTATCAGCGGTTTTAACACGTTCTATTCTGTGCCTAGTACCAATTCTCCCAAATACTACTGTTCTAGTTACCTCTCAACTTATTACTGTAGCCAGTCTCTAGCAATCTCTACATCATTAGCAACTGTTTTCAGTATCTAGCAACTATTGCACTATAATTACTGTTGTTAGTAACCTTACATCTATCTCGCTGCTGACAGTAATTTCATCCATAATCATTGTATGATCCTTTACTATTATCATTTAATACAACACATTCCAAACAAATATGGATCTCACAAGGTACCAATCCTACCTTATTATCACCATACTAACCATTCACCTAACTCAAAACATCTACGCTCACAAACCAAATCCTACAGCATATAACATCATCCCCATCATTCACAATCCATACAGAACCACACCACAACCATACCCACACACACTTAACCAGACACACCGTCCCAACACTCCCAGACACTCAAGACTAATACAAATAAATCTCGTACAAGTCAAACCTATAAACAGATCTCCTGAAACAAACACCATCAGAAAATTCATCCTCATAAATGCAAGATCCATACGAAATAAAATACCAATAATTAATGACATAATCACTGATGAAAAACCTGATATCCTTCTCATCACAGAGACTTGGCTCTCACCCACAGACACAATCCTCCTAAACCAACTTAACACACATCAATATGACCTTTTCAACTGCCACCGAGAAGCAAAAAGGGGAGGCGGAGCCCTTATTATCACCAAAAAAGAGCTCAAATACTCACTAAAAAATGTGAATAACATAGACGGTATGGACATCATAAATATTGAAAACAAAACCCTTGCACTGTCCCTCATCTACAGGCCCCCCTCAGCTGACCACAAAAATCTCACCCCCATCCTAGAACTTGCATGTACAGCTACACAGAGAAAACCACTTATTATATTAGGTGATCTGAACCTTCCATCACTCAACCCACAACACACAATCAACTTTATGGACTCCATGAAAGAAATGGGTTACAACCAAATCATACAGGCAGCTACACATACAAAAGGTAACGCTCTAGACCTTGTATTCATCCCCACCCCATTTAATAAACACCAACTACAATCCTCACCTCTTATTACGGAAGTACCATGGTCAGATCACCACCTAATAACCTTCAATTTACTCTCACTATCACACACCAACACAGAAACTACTCCAACACCTCATAAATCCCGCTTTACACACTTCAATAAAGACACCTTCCTAGACACCGTATTACCTAACCTTATAAATAACACAACAGAAGTCAACACCATAATAGACCAATGGAACTCAACAATAAAAGAAGCAGCAACTCCCACCCAAAGTCCCCAAAAACAATTCACAAAAAGAAAGTCAGAAAAATGGTTCAATAGAGATCTCTCTAATATAAAAAAGCAACTAAGAAAACAAGAAAAACAGTGGAGGAAATCTAAAACAAGCGATAATAAAGCGCAATACCTGAGTCTTCTCAACAAATACAAAGACACTATTAACAGATCGAAAAGAGAATACCACACAAAAGTCATAAATATGGCACTCAATCGACCGAGAGAATTATTTGCAATCATAAAAACACTAACAAAAACCCAAACTCCAGAACCTGAACAATCAACGATAAGCGCACAAACTCTTGCAACTCATTTTGCTAACAAATTAAAAAACAAATCATCTAGCACAATCATAACTATACCCACGGACTTAAAACCAACCAATAAATGGATAACCTTTCAAGACATTGAGCAAAAACACCTCCTCAATATCATATCTATGATCAACACCACTACCTCCCCCCTAGATCCATGTCCAGTATCATGGATAAAAAACACCAAAACTGAATTAGCTATCCATATACAAAATATAGTAAACCAATCACTATCCCAGGGCATCATGCCAGATGCCCTAAAACTCACATCCTTACGCCCTATAATAAAAAAATAATAAACTCAATCCTACAGACCCAAACTCTTACAGGCCCATAGCCAGCATACCATTCATTGCCAAAGTAATAGAAAAAATCATACAGCTCCAACTACAAGAATTTATCGACACACATGCACCACTTGACTCACACCAATTCGGCTTCCGCCCATCACACGGAGTTGAAACTTTGCTAATAACACTCATGGATGACCTCATAAAAGGCACTGACACATGCAACCAAGGTTACATCCTCATATTCATTGATATAGCTGGTGCCTTTGACAATGTCCACCACAACACACTCATTAACAGACTCCTAAACCTAGGAATAGGAGGAACAATTCTACAATGGTTTATATCATACATCACAAACCGATCGATACGCGTTAAATTAGGCCAAGACACCTCTGAGCCATTCATACAAGGACAAGGTATTCCACAGGGCTCGGCCCTATCGGCCCTCCTTTTCAACTTATATCTTCAACCCATCACAAATATATTTAAAAAACATAAAGTCAACCACTACATTTACGCAGATGATATCATGCTCACTCAACCAATAAACACAAATAATCCCACCTACCAGAACTTACTAGACTGCATCAGCGAAGCAAATACCTGGCTAGAAAATAATAACCTCAGCATCAACCTAAAACAGGGGTCACCAACCTCCAGAGGGCCGCGGGCCGCACAGCCGACTACCGGCAGACTCGCGGGCCGCACACCCCCCCCCCCCCGCGCGAAAAAAAACCCTGCTCATACCTGTACTTTTATTCCATGTCAGCTCCCTCCCTTCTTCTGCAGCCGCGGCTCCCTGCCTCTTAGGGAACCACGGCTGTGCTTGTAAAATCATCACGGAGCCCTTCCTGTCTTGACGGGCTCCGTGCAGCATTGTCCCGCCTCTAAAGGAAGTTGTTTACCACTTCCTTTGGAGGCGGGACAATGCTGCACGGAGCCCGTCAAGACAGGAAGGGCTCCGCGATGATTTTACAAGCACAGCCGCGGTTCTCTAAGAGGCAGGGAGCCGCGGCTGCAGAAGAAGGAGTCGATGAATTTGCCGGTACTTTCAGCAGCATCCTTGGCGGGCCGCAACGGGGTAGAGCCTCGCGGGCCGCACCAAGGGACCTCGCGGGCCGCAGGTTGGTGACCCCTGACCTAAAAAAAACTGAAGCAATGTTCGTAACAAGAAAACCAGATACTACTCTCCCTGAAACAATAACAATTAACGACACAATAATCCCAATCAAAAAGGAAGTAAAATACCTAGGCATCATAATAGATCACGCACTTAGTATGCTCCCTCACATAAAACAAACCGTGAAAACCATATTCTATAAACTAAAGACCATTCAACACCTACGACCAATACTAGACACACGTGACTTCAGATCTGTTATCAGCACACTCATCACTCCACACTTCGACTATTGTAATAGTCTACTTATCGGCCTCCCTCTCACAAATACCAACTTACTCCAACGAGCTCAAAACATCTGTGCTCGAGTAACAGCAAAAGCCCGCCTCACTGACCACATAACTCCCATACTCGCCGAACTACACTGGCTTCCCATAAATAGTAGAATATCATACAAAATACTCTTGACCACATTTAAACTTATCAACGGCATATCACCCTCACATCTAACCACTCTACTACATGCTCCAAAAGAACATAGAAACCGCAGACAAAACGCAACCCACTCACTAGACATAAAAAAATCCATTCGAAAAACAAAAAAAACCACAAGCTCAAGAGCATTCTCTTATTCTGCCCCCACCCTATGGAATAAACTCCCACTAAGCCTCCGCAAAATAAAGGATCTCCAGACATTCCGGAAAGAACTAAAAACATATCTGTTTAAAGAACACTTTATAAATCTTAATGAACCCCCCCCATCCCCCTCACCACACCTCCATAAAAATCCTCCTTAACCACAGATCAAAAAGCCACAAACCTCAACACTCTTAGGAAAAAGCAACCCTTAAAAACCACGATTAATAATTGACTAATGTAAATATTTGACTGATGTAAATAGTTACAGCATTTGTATAATTATATGTTCCATGTTATTGTTCATAAAAAGTTAATTGTACATAGTTTGAAAAAAAATACAACGTTCCATGTAAAACCATGTTCATTATGTTAATTGTAAACCGCCTTTGATCTTGGGAAAAAGCGGTATAGAAGAAAAGCTTAAATAAATAAATAAAATAAATAAATAAAAAATCAAAAGCAAGGGGTACCTCAAGGATCCTCATTATCCTCCTTACTCTTCAATATCTACATGCAGCCCATCTGCAATATCATAAGATCATTCAACGTAAACTGCATGATTTATGCAGATGACATTCTCTTGTACATGCCTTTCTCCACAACCCACATGGACCTGACCCCACTCACAGATTGTTTCAATGCAGTTTCAACATGGCTCCTGACACAGAACCTACGTATCCAGCATAAAAAAACAGAGGTCCTTTTCATCACCAGAGACTCCAACTTTACGCCCCCGTCCCACGTCAGTGTCAAGGAAGCTGATTTGCAAACTAAAGATGCAATAAAATATTTGGGAGTTACCCTGGACCAGCATCTAAACATGAAACGCCACATAAGCAACATAGTTAAAGCCATCTACTTCAAAATCCGCTCCCTCAAACACCTTCGCTCCCTGCTGGACCCAAACGATTTCCGAACCATATATCAAGCGCTGATCCTGCCGCATTTTGACTTTGCAAATGCCATCTTACAAGGTCTCCCCCAATCCACACTAACCCCCTTACAGTTGGCCATGAATGCTGCAGCTAGGGTCCTCTATGGTGCATCCAGAAATGACCACGTTACTCCTATTCTCAAACAGCTGCACTGGCTACCGATCCACGGGAGAATCACCTTCAAATCCCTTTTACTAGCATTCAAGGCAATCAAAGGTACTTCATCCCTCTCACTCACGCATCTAATCCACATGGTCCCCCCCAACAGATCAAGAAGAACATCAGCTGTAAACCTGCTAGCTATACCAAAGGCTGCGACAAAGTCCAACACGAATACCACAAACAGAGCATTCAGTTTTTATGTCCCCAAATGCTGGAACACTCTACCTCCCGACATTAGGGCCATTACCAATCTATATCAGTTCAGGAAGGCTCTCAAAACCTTCCTTTTCTGCCAATACTTCCCAGACAGCAACTGAACTAGATATCCCTTCCAAGAAATGACCCAGTATAGAAATGCCCTCTCAACTTATATCTACAGTGTAGATAGCTTATGTATATAGTTAACCCAGTTATCCTTGTTTGTACACCTGTTCAATGTAAAACCTGACAGTTTTTCGTTATGGTCGTTTTGTTATGATGTAAACCGCGCTGATTCTAAATAGCGCGGTATATAAGAAACTGTAATAAATAAATAAATAAATAATGTCATGCTGATGTATGCTGACAGTCAGCAGTTATAAAATTACTCCCAAAGGGACTTCCCTGAAGTCAGAAGGAATGATGGGGGAGAGTAAAATTTGAACCCTGCCCTCATTAGGCCACAATTTCCCTTTCATCAGCAGGTGTTTCTCCTCTTTAATTCTCATAGAATTTCATACTCTCACAGTGATGGTGTATAAAATCCTGTATCTCATTCTGAGGGGTGAAGGTGATGAAGAGCTCAGCAATCATCCCACAAGACAGTCACTGGGGGTTCCTAAATCAATTGTTAATACCAAGGGACCACATAAAGTGCAGTTTCTTGAAAATCTGTTTAGTCAATATCAAATGATCACAGCCTCCCTTTCTTCAGTGATTAAAGTTATTTATTATAAAAATATATGGCTTGTTCCACTACCAGAATACTCAAAGTGAGGAATAATTACCTCCCCAGATTATTCTGCTTTATGTGTGGACGCCAGTAGTAGACCTTTCCTCCTCTCCCCCATCATGTGCTGCTCCCTGAGAGCTACTGCTGTGTATTTTTCAGTGACTATAAGGGAAACATAACTCATTTTTCATATTAATTCCTGGAAACAGGCTTTGAAGGAATCAATCCTGATATATTATCAAGGATTAAACAAGAGGAAGAGCCGAATGTCTGGGATCTTCAGGAATCAAGAGAAAGAGCAGTTACTGACTCATACCCAGGTGAGTTATAATAAATACTTTACTGGGTAATAGGAAATATTACAGTATACAGCTGTGTAATGCACTCTATTTAACTGTACACTGTATTCTCACATATAGAAAATATAAGTCCTCATGGGTAAGTGGAGTGGAGGAGTGGCCTAGTGATTGGGGCAAGGTACTTCAGGCTGGAAGGTCAGGGGTTCAAATCCCACTAGAGGACAGCAACCTTGGGCCAGAAGGACTGGGGTTTCTAGTCCCGCAGGTGCTCCTTGTGGTCTTGGGCAAGCCACTTGACCCTTCATAGCCCATGTTCCCTGTAAAATAGTTATCTCCAAGTTATAATGCCCTGTTCAATGTAATTTCAGTTTGTTCAATGTAAACCGCACTGATGCAGAATAGCGCGGTATATAAGAGAATGTAAGTAAATAAATAAATAAAAAATAAAAGTAAGTGATGCTATTCATCGGAGCCCAGGGGAATAAGCATGTTCAAGTCAGGACTGGGAGAATTCCCATAGGGCCCAATTCTGTCCCGCAAGTCCATCCCGTCTGTGCGTCCGGTGTGAACTGGATGCACAGAGGGGCTCGCGATTCTGATCCCACCGGGCACGTCTAGCCCCACAAGATCAGAATCGCGAACAGTCCTGCCCGTGCAGCCTGGGACAGTGATTCTGTCCAGTCTGCAGGTGCAGGACTGCACCCGGTAACTCAGTCAGGGAATTTAAATGGAATCAAGGCGCCATGGCACCATTTAAAAAACGCAATGCTGCCGCCAACTAAAACTGCAAATTCCCCACAGTCCTACCCCCGATCCGGCCTCCAAAGTCCAGGGTCGGGCTGCGGGGAATGTCCCCTGGCCCTCCCAGCCTCTTCCGCACCCCGAATTAAAAAAACAAACAAACAAACATCCAGGGGAGTTATGTGGAATAACTTTCCCGGCCATTTCACCAGCTCTTGACGTACAGGGCTGATATTAGAATTGGCCCAGTATGTCCAGGGCCGGCAACTGCCCACTCTCTGACCCCAGGCCGCCCATTCCCCCCCTCTGACTAACTTCCCCGCACAACCGGCAGGAAAGTTAGTCGGGGGCTGAAGCTGGCACGAATAGCTATTCATGGTTCAGAATGACCTCCATAGTGTTTTACAGGAGGCTCTGCCAAGTAGAGAGTCTCTTGTAGAATCGGTGCAGGACTGCATGTGCATATCTCTCCACATCCAGTGAGAGCAGTGATTTTAGAAAACTGCACATGAGCAAAAAAACATAGAAATAGCCCTCAGATACTATATATGTGGGAGTAGCTTGTAAAATTACTGTTCCTCATGTAGACAGGCAACCAGTCCTGCAACACCAGTACCCCTGTCATCTGAATCCCTCGGATACTCCCTTAGACTGTCTGATCTTCCCTAGATAAGGGGAAAATGCAACCTTAGCCCTAGTAGTAAAACCATGAGATTATGTCTGGGGGTCCTGGTACCAAGATCAGAAGTGACTGGGGGATTCTCCTGCTTCACTTTGCATGAGGGACACCCAGTAAGGCCGGGGTTGGGATTGGAGGGTGGGGAGCTACCAGCGGGTGATTCACAGTGAGATCGGCTAGGAAGATTGGATCTAAGGGTTGGGGTGGGGATGCTGACCGAGGTGGTCAGGGTAGTTGCCTCTCAAGAGGGGTCCAGAGGGAATTGGATGTTGGCAGTGGTAATTGGGGGATGGTGGACTTCCGGTATGCACTTATACGTGTTTTGGGGCAACTATAAATGCCAACATCTATGCTTTTTCCTAGAGATATCAATTTCCTATTTGACGTGGGGAATCCACATCTATATTTTAGGCCTGCCGAAGCACTCTCTCTCCCTGCCTTGGCCACACCCCTTGACATCTAAATATCCTAAACATCCCCAGGTTTACATAGCTGCTGTTGTCAAATGGCATGTATACATGTGTGCCAATCTCTACATGTAAATGCTGCCATTTACACATGAGGTGTTTCTAAAATACCCCCCATTATCATGCAATTACCCGCTCAGCATCCAGGCCATGAGGACCATGGTCGTGATGTTGGGATGCAGCAGAGTTCCCTGAAGCTGCATGATGAGGGTTAGGGAACTTTCCTGTTCAGAGGAGATGGGAAGAGGTTCTCCACTCCAGTATGTGGTTGTAGAACATGACTCAGTTTGTCTGCGAGGACGTTGTCTTTTCCAGCCAGATACATGACTCTGAGAGTTATCTCATGTGAGATGGCCCATTCCCCATTCTGACAGTCTCTGACACAGGAAAGTAGAATCCCGTTCTTTCTCGCTTGTCACATGGTACATAGCTGCTTGATTTGAGCAGAGATACCAAGGCTGAACCATCCCAGAGAGTGAACTGCAAAGAGTGAGATTTTTTCTAATGGTGTATCCAATGTATAATTCTAGAAAGTATTAAATTTAATATTGCTTTCCAAATGTTAATGAATAACAGCATAAAATATTTAGAAACATAGAAACATGACGACAGAAAAGGACCACATGGCCTATCTAGTCTGTCCTTCCATAAAAACAACTACAACAGTCCACTTTTTACCTTTAGAGATCCTCTGTGTTGGTCCCATGCTTTTTTTGAATTCAGTTACTGTCCTCATCTCTACCACCTCCACTGGGAGACTATTCCACGGATCCACTACTCTTTCCGTAAAGAAATATTTCCGCATATCACTCCTGAATCTATCTCCCTTCACCCTCATCCCATGTCCCCTCGTAGCAGAACTTGCTTTCAATTGAAAGAGGCTCTCTCCCTGAACATTTATGCCACGGAGGTATTTAAACATCTCAATCATATCACCTCTATCCCGCCTTTCCTCTAAGGTGTACATATTAAGATCCTTAAGTCTGTCCTCATATGCTTTATAATGAAGCCCATTAATCATTTTAGTAGCAACCCTCTGCACCGACTCCATCCTGTTCACATCCTTTTGAAGGTGCGGTCTCCAGAATTGCACACCATACTCCAAATGAGGTCGCACCAAAGACTTATACAGAGGCATTATCACCTCCTTTTTTCTGCTAGCCATTCCTCTCCGTATGCACCCAAGCATCCTTCTAGCTTTTGCCGTCGCCTTTTCTACCTGTTTAGCTACTTTAAGATCATCAGACACAACCACGCCTAGGTCCCGCTCTTCTTTAGTGGACAAAAGTACTTCACCTCCTATACTGTATTGCTCCCTTGGATTGCTGCAGCCCAAATGCATGACCTTACATTTTTTAACATTAAATCCCAGCTGCCAAATTCTAGACCATTCTTCAAGCTTAGCTAGATCCCTCCTCATGTTATCTACACCTTCCTGGGTGTCTACTCTATTGCAGATTTTGGTATCATCCGCAAAGAGGCAAACCTTACCCGACAGCCCTTCCGCTATATCACTAACAAAGATGTTAAAAAGAATCGGACCAAGGACAGATCCCTGGGGCACACCACTGGTAACATCCTTCTCCTCAGAGTGAGCTCCATTTACTTGTACTCTTTGTCGCCTCCCACCCAACCAATTTCTAACCCAAGCAGTAACTTTAGGGTCCATCCCTAGGGTGCTCAGTTTGTTTATAAGTCGCCTGTGAGGAACAGTGTCAAAGGCTTTACTGAAATCTAAATACACCACATCTAGAGCTCTCCCTCGGTCCAACTCCCTGGTCACCCAGTCAAAGAAATCAATCAGATTTGTCTGACAAGACCTGCCTCTGGTGAATCCATGCTGCCTCGGATCCTGTAATCCGCCGGACTCCAGAAACCTCACTATTTTCTCTTTCAGCAGCGTTTCCAATAATTTACTCACCACCGAAGTTAAACTAACCGGCCTGTAGTTTTCAACCACATCCTTACTTCCGCTTTTGTGTAAAGGCACCACATGAGCCTCTCTCCAGTCCTTTGGCACCACTCCCGACTCCAACAGGCATTGAAAAGGTCAGTCAGTGGAGTTGCTAGAACGTCCCCAAGTTCCCTCAGTATTCTAGGGTGTATCCCATCCGGTCCCATCGCTTTGTCTACTTTAAGTTGAGCTAGTTTCTCACGAACACAGTCTTCTGAAAATTGTTCAAGATGTCCCTCGCTTCTGTTCTTATTTGTGGGTGTTTTCTGAGGTCCTGCTCCTGGTTCTTCATCTGTGAACACAGAACAAAAATATTTGTTAAGCAATTCCGCTTTATCCTTATCAGCTTCTACATATTCCCCCCCTGCACCCTTGAGTCTGACAATACCACTTTTGCCCTTCCTCTTCTCACTAATATATCTGAAAAATGTCTTATCCCCCCATTTTATTGCATTGGCTATTTCCTCCTCCTTTTGAATCTTTGCCTTCTTGACTACTTTGCTAGCTTCTCTAAGTTTTTCCAAATACAGATGCCTGTCTTCCTCTCTCTGTGATCTCTTGTATTTCATGAAGGCCTCCCTCTTTTTCTTCACTTTTTCAGCTACTTCCTTCGAAAACCATAGCGGTCTCCTGTTCCTTTTGCCTTTATTTACCATTTTAACAAAAAGGTTGGTTGCCTTTAAAATACCCCCTTTCAGTTTTGCCCACTGTTTTTCTACATCCCCCAGCTGTTCCCATCCCACTAACGACTCCCTGAGGTATTGGCCCATCTTCGCAAAGTTAGTCTTCCTAAAGTCTAAGATCTTCACCTTGGAATGGATTCTAACAGCCCTAGTCCTAATACTGAACCACACCATCTGGTGATCACTGGATGCAAAATGATCTCCCACTACAACATCAGAAACACTTTCACCATTGGTAAGCACCAAGTCCAGTATGGCCCCTTCACGTGTGGGGTCTGTTACCAATTGCCTGAATAGTTCTCCCTGTAGAGAATCCAGGATCTCCTTACTTCTAGATGATACTGCAGCAGGAATGTGCCAATCAACATCTGGCATATTGAAATCTCCTAGCAGTAGCACTTCCCCTTTCCTAGCAATGCTGCGTATGTCTTCAATTAACTCTCTGTCCACCTCTTCCTCTTGTGAGGGAGGTCTGTATATCACACCAATGCAAATAGATTTCTCTTTCCCTCTTTCTAGTTTAACCCACAATGCCTCCTCTCTCCCTTTTAAGCTCTGTAATTCCAAAGCTTTAATAGTAGTTTTTACATATAGTGCCACTCCTCCTCCCCTTCTTCCTACCCTGTCCTTTCTGAATAAAGTATAGCCAGGTATAGTTACATCCCAGTCATGGTTTTCTGTGAACCATGTTTCTGTAACTGCCACTAAATCCAAGTCAGCCACTCCCACCAAAGCTTCAACTTCAGATCTTATTTCCCATGCTACGGGCATTAATACACACTGCTTTCCATATGTTACCCCTGTTACCCATTTCCATAAAGGTATTTAATGTATCACTTACCTGGGGGCTTTCACTTACTATTTGCTTGCCTTTGGAGCCTCTGAAAGGATATAGACATAGGGGCGGCAATATGGGTAAATTCTCTGGGCTGAAAATTACTCTTCACTCAATGGCTAAAACTTTGTGATGAGGTTTCACAGCACCTGGACTGGCACTGGGTGAGACAATACAGAGGAAGCTGGGCTCGGATTTCTTCTCACTGGCTGGGCACTGATACTGAGGCTCTAATGCTTGAGGGAAGGGGCTCAAAGAGTGTGAGAGTGAGAGCCTTGAAATGAGGGGGACACACTCCTATCGAGTGAGACTTGGCACCTCTGTAGGAGGGTGTGCATGGAAAAAAATTCTGGTTTATTTCCAGATCTTCTTTTTTTTAATTTCTTTTGGCTAATTTTTGGGTTTATTTCAGTTTGTTTCAGAATTAATGCTTGTAAAATTAGATTAACAAGAGAAAAAACGGTTAATGTGAATGAATCAATTTTATATTCATTAGATAAATAAACAGATAAGACATGCCAAGCTGAGTTAGATTTAGGTCATCCTGTTTCTGCCAGTTGCTAAACTGGGTCACAAGCACCCAGCAGATCCCATAATGCCGACCTGATCCTGATGGTTAATTTCACCAGTGTGCAGTGGCTCTCCCAGGTCCACCCAGATAATAATATTTAATGAATTTTTCTCCAAGAACTTGTCCAAATCTCTTTGCTAGGTTATTAAATAAAAGGAGAAACAGAAAAGGAATATAAGATGATGCCTTTTTATTGAAATAACTTAATGCATTTTTGGACAACTTTTTAAGGTTAAAACCTTCTTCAGCTCAGGACAGTCGCCTTGACCACATCCTCCGGCAACAGATTTCACAGCTTAATTATGTGCTTCGTGAAAAAAAAAATACTTTCCACAATTTGTTTTCAATTTGCTTCTCATTGGTTTCATGAAATGTCTTCTAGGGGGTTTTTTTGTTGTTTGAAAGATTACATACAGTAACTGTTTCACCCAACTCATGATTTTATAAACTTCTGTCATATCTCTTCTTGTTCATCTTCTCCAAGTGAAGAGTCCATGGGGGATGTTTTTACTAAAGTCCGCAAATTTGCGCGCCGCAAAATAGCGCACGGCAACGCGGCATTGAAACGCGCAGAAAACGCGTTTAAACGCCCCGCACACGTGCGTGTCACCCCCGCACAGGTACGCGGCACAACTAACGGGCCCCGTGCACTCGCGGGCCCGCAACTGACCGAATGAGGCGTGGAACGGCTAAAGGTGGGCGGAGGAAGGCTCCGGTGGGGCGCTGGGACGGGGTCAATGGGTGTAGAGTGGGTGGGGAGAGGCTCCCCGCACAGTATCGGGCCCGAATTTGCATGTAAAAATTAGCGCGAGTGAAACACTCGCGGTAGAGCATTTAAAGGGAAGAGAAACCATTTCCGTCAGCAATGTACAGGAAAACCGGGGAAACCAGCAAAACGTGAGCAGTGTGATATATGTGCACAGAACAAAATTGCAAATAGAACCTGAAAATGACCACAACAAAAACATTAAAAATAGTAATTCAGCTGGGGAACAGTTATAGTGATGGGCAAATACAGAAAACACACCCAGCAAAGCTCCAGAAAAAAGAGATGAATATTGGAAGGGTCTACTGAGAGGAGACTCTTCCGAAAAACATTTCCTTTTTTGGAGCTTTCCTGGGAGTGTTTGCTATGGTTGCCCATTAATACCACTGTTGCCCAGCGTGGTGATATTTTGTCCCCCATTTTCCCGTGGTCATTTCCGGGGTTTATGTGCACGTTTGTCACCAGACAGGGTGCATATGCCCACAGTAAAAATGCGTAGAGCAGGGTTTGTGACTCCATCCTGCCAGGCTTACTACCTCCAGGGCTGCACTGTCTCTGTGGCCAAAGTGTGGTACAGCAGACAGAGTCATTGCCTCTAGGACCAGAGGGCAGAGGTTCAAAACCCAGCTGGGGCACCTGCCAGCCCAGTCCCTATATTTTACCCACCACTAAATAAAGATAGCGCAGACACCCCTGTGCAGGGAACATAAGCATGGGGAAAACACCCATATTTTACCCAACACCGCACACACACCACAACAATGGGCATTACCTACAGCCAAGTCCCCCAAATGCAGTCCCATACTGCCACATTGCAATCAGGTCATCTGCTTTTTCTAAGAGAAGCTCATGCCAGCATGTTGGCGGACAAGTACATGTGGTGCAGGGGGCAGTGGCTGCTAACCACAGAAGACAGAGGCCTAGCCATGTGCAGGCTGGCACAGTCCACTGCAACAGACAGGCCCTGCCGGATCCACAGTCATGGACAGTCCAGGGAATCCAGCCAATCTGTGGCTACACAGTGGTGCAGTGCACACAGACAGTGCATGCAAGAACAGAAGGTCACAGGTTCAAAGCCCAGCTGGGGCTACTGCCAATCCTGCCCACATATTTTTCCCACAACTAAACAGTGATAGTAAGGACACACCTTTCATGTCGAGGACATATGCAATGGTAATACATCTATCTTTTACCCCACTGAGCACAGACACCATGAACAGGGGCAGTACCTAGAGCAGAATCACCCAAATGCAGTCCTGGTGGGCCACACACCAGTCAGGTTCCATGCTGCCACTCATACAAATGCCTGTGCTGTATATCTATGCACCACCCCCATGGCATGTAGATGTAGCTCATGCATATTCATGAGGGACACAAAAAAATGGTCCAAAAAACAGAGTGTTCAAACCACCTTATACAAAACAACCACTCTGATATTAACCAGTTGTAGCTCAATAATCTATAACATGCTAATGCCAAGAAGCCAATAGTAAATCTTGTTTCAAAAGGGCTGGTCTCAGACTGATGACTAGCTTATCCTCCAAATGGAGGGAGCAGAGTCTAATAGCATCAACGACCACCCTTATTTAATTCAAAGTGCTTCTTAATAGTGCTTCTTAGTAGTGCTTATTCAACATTCAACATTCAAATAAAGCTATTTTTTATCCATCATTGTTATGACAACAGTATATGTTGGGGACTTTATTTGAATGTTGAATAAGCACTACTAAGAAGCACTTTGAATTAAATAAGGGTGGTCGTTGATGCTATTAGACTCTGCTCCCTCCGTTTGGAGGATAAGCTAGTCATCAGTCTGAGACCAGCCCTTTTGAAACAAGATTTACTATTGGCTTCTTGGCATTAGCATGTTATAGATTATTGAGCTACAACTGGTTAATATCAGAGTGGTTTTTTTGTATAAGGTATTCATGAGGGACAGCAGGAAAGCCCGAACAGTGTGATGCAAACCTGGACTGGAGTTGGGAATCTGTGCCGTGAAGCAGCAGCCATCAAGGGCAGACACACCCACACCCACAGGCCCCATTGGCCAATGTCTCCTGGAAAGGCAGAACATTGGACCCTGCATGCAGCACCCAAAACTAGCACTTGCATACTTACCAATGTCACCCTACACCTGAGGTATACGGTACGCAGCTCTGAGACGTTTGCTAGGAGCACAGGCAGATAGATATCCATACGTTACATACATACTGCTAGTTGACCCCATCCAAACAATCTGTCAGGTGTTTGCGGGTGTGCTCCAGGCCTGGCCTCTGACGGTGTTTACCACCCTGGGGAGTGACACCAGCTGTAATGCGCACCATATCCATGCCTTGCCGTGCTCAGGACCGGTTTGGTGGGCAAGGCTAATTACCCCCTCAATCGTAGCACCATGATGGCATAGGTGTGGAAGTGTGTGTCTGTCTATACAGTGGGTGTTGGCTGCAAGCCCCTTCCACAGCCCACACTGCCAGCACTGTTGCCAGTATTGGCCAGCCAATGTGCATAATGAGGTGCAAGGTACCATGGGTATAGCCAGGACAGGGTGGCCTGGCCAGGATGCATCTGCACCGGGCATAGGGCATTGGCTGGGACATTGTGGTGTCCAGCCACCACCTACACAGACAGGGTGGCCAAAGCATGTCCTTCTGGGAGATCACGCTCACCCTGACTGTGCAGTGACCACAGCATGGCTAGGCACCCCCATAGTGCTGTATAGTAGTTCTCTCATGTGATAGATATGGGTTTCTATTTGGGGCCCAGTCACTGATCTATCTGCTTGCTGTGTATGCAGACAGCCCAGTTCTGGGTGCATGCACTATGGACTAACTAGCAGACTGCTTGCAGGGTGCAGTGGCTGTTGGCTTGCTGCAGGGGAATATCTGGTGGTTGAGTGCAGCTTACCATATCCTGGGCTTATGTCTGTCTGCTATTGTGTTATGGCTGTGTATGGAGCTGCCCTGTGGGGGTGTGTTCCTCAGCAGAACTGGTGTTGATGTTGCCCTCTACTGCCACCTTTGCAGGAGGTAGAGTGTAGATCTCTTGATGGGGGACCATGTTTGCCACCGGGGGGGGGGGGGGAGGCCCCCCAATGGAGGCTGTGGCAGACAGGGATATCCATGGTGTTTGCACAGAACTAGCTATCTTACACATTAACACTGCTCTGAAACTCCCGCTTGGCCTCCATCAGCCATGGAAGGTGTTGTGGACCTGGTCCTGGGCCTCATTGCACACTCAGGGTGAGCACAGTACCCGCACGATGTAACGGTGTGGTGGCTACTCTGTGCCAGTAAAACACCCGGTCAGTGCCCCCTACTAGGCCAAGGTGCTGTGTGGGTGCACCTGGTCACTTCCCCCAACAGGGCCGAGGTGCTGTGGGGGTGCATTCCCCATCTTGTGTCCATCTGTGGACAGCTAATTTGCATGTGCAGTGCATCATGGGTACGGGTGGCCTAACCCTATCCTGTTCATACCAGCAGACTGTCTGTGAGGTGACGTGCAGGCTATCTGCAGCCAGCCAGGGGCTTGCTTACAGCTATGGAGCTGTAGCCCAATGGTTATGTCACTACCTGTGCAGCCTGAGGTCATGGGTTCAAACCCACAGTGGGGCCCTTTGATAGGGATGTCCGCAGCTATATTTTTATTTACTGTACATATGTCTATGCCGGCAAGACCACCCTCAGCTTACTATACCCATTAGGTGCCTCTGAGGGTGCTTTATAGGGCGCCCTGTAGGCCACCTTATGGTTGCCATCCATATAGGGTGCACTATACATTATCCTGTGTCGCAACATACATGGTGCCCTATAGGGGACATTCAAGGGTGCCTTGGCGAACAGTGCACTGTAACATGTGCCTTATGGGCCACCGTATGTTAACATGCTGGGAGAGTGCGTTTGCTAGTAGTGATAACAAAATAAAATTAAAAAGCCTCCTACAGCACTCCACAACATAATACATACTGCCTCAGCTAGCATTTTTCACTGGGCATTGTGAGGGATTGAACCCCTGATCCCTGCACCATTGGTCAGTGTTCTGACCATTGTGCTGTGGCTCTGTTCCTGTGCTTGTGCATCAGCGCGCCGCCTTGTGCCCATCAGCGCGCCGCCTTCTGCCGCCCAAGAGGACCAGTGCGCCGCCTTCTGCCGCCCAAGAGGACCAGTGCCCCGCCTTCTGCCGCCCAAGAGGACCAGTGCGCCGCCTTATTCCTCCCAACCTGACCTGTGCGCCGCCTTCTGCCGCCCAAGAGGACCAGTGCGCCGCCTTATACCTCCCATAGAGAACTGTGCGCCGCCTTATGCCGCCCAAAGGACCAATGCGCCGCCTTATGCCTCCCATAGAGAACTGTGCGCCGCCTTATGCCGCCCAATATGTACAGGGCGCCGCTTATGCCGCCCATAAAGAACTGTGCGCCGCCTTCTGCCGCCCAAGAGGACCAGCGCGCCGCCTTCTGCCGCCCAAGAGGACCAGTGCGCCGCCTTATGCCTCCCATAGAGAACTGTGCGCCGCCTTATGCCGCCCAATATGTACAGTGCGCCGCTTATGCCGCCCATAAAGAACTGTGCGCCGCCTTATGCCGCCAAAAGGAACTGTGCGCCGCCTTATGCCGCCCAAGAGGACCAGTGCGCCGCCTTATGCCTCCCATAGAGAACTGTGCGCCGCCTTATGCCGCCCAATATGTACAGTGCGCCGCTTATGCCGCCCATAAAGAACTGTGCGCCGCCTTATGCCGCCAAAAGGAACTGTGCGCCGCCTTATGCCGTTAAAGATTAATTTGCCTCCTACACCACTTTGACCCATTACAGTTGCTGCCTCAGCTGGCCTTTTTTGTTGCGCACAATGGGGGATTGAACCCATGGCCCCTGCACCATTGGTCAATGTCTTCACCGTTGTACTACGGCTCTGTTGTTTTGTATACTCTGCAGCGCGCCGCTTTGCCTTTCCACGCGCTAATGTCGACCCCCGCACATTAGCGCGACGCGCACACGTCCGGTTGCTTACTACCGTTTTTTTTCTATTTTCTGCCTGAACCGCCCACTCCTTATATGGCACAGGCACACTACCGCGGCCCCGCACAGCAACGGACTTTAGTAAACATCCCCCCTAGTCTGTTTAGCTTCTCTTCATAAGGAAGGTGCTCCACGTTCCTTATCATTTTTTTTTGCCCATCTCTGAACCTTTTCTAGTTACAAAATATCCTCTTTAAGAGCATAAAAAACATGATATGCTATACTGGATTAGACCGAAAGTCCATGAAGCCCAGTATTCTGTTTCCAACAGTGGCTAATATAGGTCACAAGTACCTCTCAGGTTCCCAAAAAGTCCATGATGCTTGTCCAAACCTCTTTTAAGCCCAGTTACACCAACAGCTTTCACTCCATCCACCGGAAACAAATTTCAAAGTTTGATTATGCATTGAGTGAAAAATATTTTCTCCAATTAGTCCTAAATGTGCTACATTGTAGCTTTGTTACATGTCCTCCAATCTTTGTAGTTTTTGAAGGAGTAAGCAACCAATCTATGTTTACCTGCTCTGCTCCACTTATTTTAAAGACCTCTATCATATTCCAAGTTGAAGAGTCCAATTCTTCTGTTCTTAGGTTCTTATGATAGGGTGGTTAATTGTCAGAAGAACCATTTTTACCTGGAAAAAGCCTTAAACTTTATAACTTTGTGTATGTGTAAGCAGTATGTGCATACTTTTCCCTGTGTGCATTTCCAGCAAATATTCAAAATGAAATCAAAGTTTGCACATCTTTCCATTTTTAAAAAAATGACCCCATGGAATTTCTTGATGCGCTTACCTTTATAGCCGCTCTTTGGCACACTCCATTATTTGGGCTTTATTTTACACAATTATACTTATGTTTTCAAATGTATCTGTCATAAATGCAAGCCCCTCCACTAACCCGGTTTCATGGAGGCCTCTGCTCAGTTAGGATAAGTTTAAAACATATCTCCGGGCTGTACGGGTGTAACCTGTCCCACAAATCAGGAGTTTTATAGATGTCGTCGTAGTGAGAAAATCCTTTTTATCTGCATGTTACACATGATTTACATCCATAAAATAAGGCTACTCATTCCTCATCTGCCCTCCAGTCCAGTCAAACAAGCTAGGCAGTAAAGGAATTTTTGCAAAGGTCGGGCCAGCTACCAGCAAACCAGGCAGTCACCTTGGGCAACAGCTTCTGGCACGGAGGCGGAAGTAGCAAAGAGCCGGCACAGTGGCCTAGTGGTTGGTGCAAGTTATCTCAGGCCAGAGGGCCAGGGCTCAAATCCCCCTAGCAGACAGCAACCTTGGGCTGGTGGGACTGGGGTTTTTGGTTCTAGATTTCTCCTTGTAGCCTTGGGTAAGCCACTTAACCCTCCAGGTACAAAAACATAGGGGGGGTGTTTAACTAAACGGCATTAATGGAGCCGCATCTCCGATATCGCAGACCGTCCACTACTGCGGTTTAGTAAACACCCCCCATAGATTGTGCGCCCTTCAGGGACAAGAGAAATATATATATAGTACCTGAATGTGCAACCACTTTGAATTGTAGAAAAGCAAGTACATAAGCCTTGCTACTAAATAAATAACCATCAAAGCAAAGCAATGGAGCCTAAATAGCCACACAAAGTCCATCAGTGCATGCTTTTAACCTGGCACGGAAGAATGGCAAATATGCAAATATTCGAGTTAGCTTTTGTCAACTGTCTTGTTTGAAATGCTCCTCATTATGCATATATTTACCAAAACAAAGTTTAATATTTAAACAGGTGATGTCCAAATATCCATTTTTTTCCTCGCATTGTTTTTTGGAGGGATAATGTTGAGATGATAACACATGTGATTATTCAATCAAAATATTGGGGGTGGGGGGCTGGGGTCCTAAAAGACCATTGCAAAAGAGTGCCTTGGCTGAAAGTTTTGCTTAGGGCACCTAATACACTTGCAACTGCCCTGCCCTTATGCACATCACCTGAAAGTCCTATTAATGACTCTTCACAAGAATAGTGCGAGGACACCTGTGCTATCCCCTGGAATTTTCTAACTCTCACAGACCCCATGATGTTATTGTGTGAGCCCACCAAATTCATTTCCTGGACCATTAGTAGCATCCCATAGTCATTATGCATCATTAATGGTCCTTCTATTTGTCTCCATGCAGAGAATCAGGCCATACAGGAACATAAGAAGAAGGAGGAGAAGCGAGAAGAACCTCCTGTAGAAATGGACCAATCAGGAAATGTCTCTGAGAAATATTTCCCATAGGACTGAGAGGAGAAACACAAGGACTGCCAGGAATCAGAGACGGAGCACAGAGAACCTGCAGGAGACCTCACCGGATTAAGTCACTGAGTGGTGAGAGAAGTGACAAGCAGGATCACAACATCCCCTGCAGCCCCCGAGACACCAGAGGGCAGAGCGATCCTTCCAAAATAACAGCAGTGATCCATGAATTCTAAAATGCCACCCGAAGGGAATAAAGGGAAGAAAATCCTTTCTGTGTGACACCAGTGGAGAGAGGTTTTGATACGAAATATCCATTTATTATTGCATCAGAGGACATACAATGGGGAGAAACCGTTTAAATGCTGCTCAGTGTGGAAAATATTTCAAACAGCGGTTAAGCTTGAAAATACACCAGAGACTTCAATGCTGAAGAGCAACCACTTCCCTATACTGAAGTGTAGCACAGTTTTCTGTCATAAGGGACTATTAATTACAAACCAAATAACACACCACTGGAAAAATGTTCTCCTCTGAATTCCCTAGTGGGAAAGAAGCCTTTTACGATGGTACCGGGGGGGGGAAGAGTGCAATAAGAGTGTTCACTCAGTCATACGACGTCTTTAAAACCCATCAATAACTCCCAGTGGAAAGAAACCTTTTACGTGTACTGAGTGCAATAATAGTTTCAGGTATTTATTAAATCTTTAAAAAAACCCTCAAATGATACACAGTGTAAAAGAAACCTTTCACAATTCTGTAACTGATTTCAACAATAGTTTCACTCAGTTCATCCGCTCTTAAAATGTCATCAAATGTATTTCACAGTGTAAAGAAAACCTTTCACATGTACTGATGCAACAAGAGTTCACTCAGTCATCACAATCTTAAAAGTTCATCCAAAATGATCCACAGTGGAAAGAAACCTTTTACGTGTACTGAGTGCAATAAGATTGTTCACTCGGTCATCGAAGTCTTAAAAGTCATCAAATTAATCCACAGTTGGAAAGAAACCTTTTTACGTGTAACTGAATGCAATAAGAGTTTTCACTCGGGGTCATCTCTAATCTTCAATGCCATCAAATGATCCCCAGTGGAAAGAACACCTTTTAATGTGTTAACTTGAATGGTGCAACAAGCGTTTCCACTCACATCATCACATCTCCAAAAGCCATGAAATGATCCACAGTGGAAATGAAACCTTATTTTCAACGTGGGTTACTGCGTGTCTGATAAGAGTTTCAACTCAGTTCATGCGAATCTTTCAACGCCATCGAATGATCCACATGGAGAAGTGGAAGAGAAACCTTTTTTATGTACTGAGTGCAACAATGGCTTTCACGTCACTCATCATATCTCAAAAGCCATCAAATGATCCACAGTGGACAGAAACCTTTTACATGTACTGAGTACAACAAGGGTTTCACGTCATCGCATTGCATCTTAAAAGCGATCAACTGATCCACAGCGGAAGAAATTAGCAGTACATTTAAGAAACTGAGACAATACTCTACATACCCTTGGCTTAGAAGTGAGGTTCACGACTATCATGGTATGTGCAAAACTCATCCACACAATTGATTGAATCATATGAAATAAAAACTGGGTTGACCTAGTACATTAACTTCACCATGAAAATCTGGCAAACTTTTGAAGAATAAGGATGGCTATTCATCATGCCTAACATCAAGATCAGGGAGATTCCCTGTTACCACTTCTGTTTTGTATGGCGCTCAATCCATTGAGTACTCTCATAAATTCTTTGGGACATGGAGTTAGCCTGAAATCTAAAGATGGCCATGGCCCAGTTGTGACATCACACTGACTATTTGTAGATGACCTGAAGCTCTGCATTCTAATGACCAAGAATTAGTAGAATTCCATTTATTGAAAAGCTTCTTGGGAGGAAGTGATGTCTCCTAGCACGATGGGTGCCTGAGTGCTTTGCTCTGGAGCCATTCCTGATCAACCAGTGAAAAAACATTTTCCAAGCATCACCGATAACGGCTTGTCATGGCCTCCGAGTACTCTGGCCAGTGGGAGCAAGATAACGAGGGGGAAATCAGCGGACCTGCAGGAATAAGAATATGCGGTGCAAGTGGGGACAGCGGAGAGAACAAAGGTGACAAGTGGGCCACAGTAGCCCAAGGAGACAGAGCGCATGGAATGGGAGACACCCGCAGACAATTTAGAAAAAGGAGAAGGTACCATTCAGGGCATAACTTGAACCAAGATGCGGGGAATGTTTTTTTTTTTCCCCCTTTACATAGCATCTAGTAACAATACATAAATACTCTTGCATGTAAACATCAACATTCAACTGGTGTACAGTTTTCCCCCTATATTATATTCACTAACAATATTGCTAAGTAACTCCACAACCTCCCCTGAAACATTTGCATAGAACCCTACTTAAGCAGTAAACCCGTTTAAAGCCATTCATCTACCGTACAAATGCCCGTGAGGCAGCTTTAAGCCCACAGCCCTACTTATCCACCCTACCCCAGTTCCCTCTCTGCCCCTTCTGCAAGTACACCAATACTTTCCACCAAGCCCTATCAAACTTGGGCCTCTTTTGTTTTCATAATGCTGTTAATTTCTCCATTAGGTAAATTCGCCTTAGCCGATCTTCACAGTGTGCCACCTGCGGCGGCTCCTCCTGCTTCCACCGAAAGGCTATTTCACCTTTGTCCGCACTGAGACATGAGAATATTTGCTTCCTATTCTCATTCGGGCACCCTTCCCTCCAACATCCAAACAAGAAAACTTAGGGGTTACTCTCTATCTCTTAACCCACCACCCTTCTTATCCAACTCTGTATTTCATACAAGAATGTCTGGATCTGTGGAATTCCCACCCAATATGATACATTGTGTCCCTCCTCGCCACACTGCCTTCAGCAGCTCCTTGATGCCGTCTGATACATTTTATTCAACTGCACTGGGGTATAGTACCACCCCATTAACACTTTGTGTCAATTTTCCTGCCAACAGCAATGGAAATTGACAAATGTGACCCTGTTCCAGAATGGCCTTCCACTGACCAGTCTCCAAGTTCCTCCCCATCTCCCTTTCCCATGCCCTCATATAACCCAATTTCTCCTCCCCTTGCCCTTCTCGTAGTTGCCCTATACAAGGCTGTAATTACCCCCCTAGATCTCTTTTTCCCCTACCAATCTCACGTCCAAGTCAGTAAACTCTCGTGCTAACCCCTCCTTCCCCAACTTCGCCTTTCAAATAATGTATCACTTGACCATAATGAAACAACTCCTCAGGCCCTAAATTATATTCCTCCTGTCAATCTGCAAACGGGACCCACTCCCCCCCCCATTGATAAATTAGTAAAACCCTTGTAAACCTTTACTCTCCCATTGTTTATAAACCCCTCCCTCTCTTCCTTGGGTATAGTCTCCCGTATAACCCAGTCGTTGCATTACCGAGAAGCTCTATACCCCCTTTCCTCCTTCCCTTCTTCTTACTCCATCCCATATGGCTAAAACATGCCGCGTGTTGTGGTTTTCTAAGAAATCCCCACTCCTGTCCTTTGCTATAGTCCATGGCAATGACCTCCATTGGTCCTTCCTTCCCCCCCTCCCCTTCCTTCTCTACAACTATTTTCCTTTCCCCTCCCTCTCTCCAGTCCATTAAAGGCCTAATCTGGGCTGCTCTATAATAGGCCTGGATATCTGGAGCCCTCAATCCCCTTTCCCCCTGAGATCGGTAAAGGACCGCCCGCGCTATTCTTGGAGGCCGTCTTTTCCATATGAAGTGAAATACTTTCCCTTGAATCTCCCTTAAATGCCTCTCAGGGATCTCCACAGGGACAGCCTGACAGTAATATAACATCCTGGGTATTAAATTCATCTTGACCGCTGCAATAAACGGCCCAACCAGGAAATCTCCAATATCCATCCAACCCCGTAAATCCTGGGCCACCTGTTTCCATAATTGGGGTAATTTGCCCCATATAAAAGCTGTTGGCTATGCCGTGAGATATACCCGTAAATACTGTCCGCCCTTAGCCCCTTACATCAGTAGGAGGGGCGTGGTTTTGTTTTTGCCATTGGGGTGCTTCAACTTTCTTGGCCTTTTTCTAACTGGATGCCTTTTAATGCATTATGGGAAAGGTAGTTCAGTTAGATATTATTTGGCCTCAGATTAAAGAAAAAACACCTTCATTGTAGTTGGGATTGAATGTTGCAATTTCAATGAATTTATTCATTACAAAAGAAAAACATGCTAGGTTCACAAATCCACCTTTTTAAATGTTTCACCAGGAATTCGTGTAACACATTACAGGATAACTTGAACTGAAACAAAACTGCTTTCTTCAGCTTAATTATCAAAGCTTCTAACAGCACCTGCTTCCAGGCAGAGCTTGCCGTGCAGTTCAAAACATACAGAAAAAAACTTTAAACCATGTTTCTTTCCCTATTCCAGTCTAGAACAAATACCTGCTATCTTGTCTGCTTAAACACAGCACTTCGTACAGATAGTTAAATTCTCACAAGTAGATAACACTCTTTTCAAGGTTTTCTCAGTAATTCATCAAACAAAAGCATTTCTTACTTCCTCGGTTGAAACAGCTTCAGACTGAGCTCTGCAACTGCCCACAGCTGTTTCTCAAAAGGTAATCAGGAAGATTCAGCTTTGCACTGCGTCACACTTCTCCCTGAACTTAGAACATACACAGCTCTTAGGGCTTTTGGACACGGAAAGGCTTTTCTTTATATAGTTGACACCCTTTTTCAACCCCTCTGAATGGGGCAGACTGGCATGCAGAGCAGTCCATGTATGAGACGTCTTCTTCACAAGGTAAATCTGGCTCCCCTATTTGCATTGGTTCAATCTCTGGCTCCAGATTCAAATAGCTTAACTGACTGCCTATGGTTAAAGCTGTCTCTGGCAAATTCGTAGTGGTTTCTTATTAACTAAGCTTCTGGGACTCATACCTAGATCAAAGCCTGTGGTAACTTCACTTCTTACATGCTCTGGCCACCATCCAGCTCGTCCTGTTTCTCCAATTAGTGTTTCTGGTTCTTACTGCTCGCCTTCCCTCCTTGAGTAGGCAAAACTACTGCTCTCTCATCTTTCTCTCTGGTCCGCAGCTGCAGCACTCTCAGCTCTCTCAGGAGTCCTTCCAGTTTTCTCTCCTCGCGTCTTCCTTGTCCTGCTTGTCCTCTCTCTGTCCTGCTCTCTGGATAAACTGAGCTAAAACTTAAAACCCCTCAGGCTCCTGCTCCACCCTCTCCTCCTCTCAGGTGAGAGAGATCAAACTCCCTCGTGGCAGCTGAGTGATTAGGGCATGCAGTGACTAGGTTTCCTTACTCTGGGCCTGTTATTCCCTCTCCTTTCCACCACTAGGGGCATTCTGTACCTTATTGTAGCCAGGAAGTACCTGGCTTTCTAGGAGCAAATGGAGTTTTAAGTCCCTGGCCTTTTAAATCGGTCCTTTTATTATGCTAAATTTCCCTTCTTTTTACCCCTCTCATTCTAGGTCCTGATAAGCTTCCCTTATCACATACCCACACTGCCCAAGATATTACGGGCTGGCGGAGGTTGAGAGTATTCCTCTGGACAGACTGTAATTTCCTGAGAGGGCATCAGTATTGTTTGTTTGGCCTATCTGCCGGCTGTTCTACGCTGGGGATATTATCCGGCATAGATCTCTCTTGCCAAGACCTAAGCAATTTATGTGGTAAGTCCTGCCTACAACACCTTTAGCACTTTCTATGACATAGGACACCGGGGCTCACCTGCTTGACCACCTTCCAAGGCCCTTTCCATTGGCGCTTCAAACTTGGGTGTGGCACCTGCTACTTGTACCAGGACTTTTTCTCCTATGCCTAACTGCTGGCGAGGCTTGGCCCTTCGGTCATACCCTCCTTCTGGCGCAGCTGACTGTCTTGCAAAATTTTTCACAGCTACCTGTGAGGCCTTATTTAAACGTGCTCTTAGGTCCTGTAAAAATTGATGAACTCCCTTGCATTCTTGTTCCGGGCTAACCACTACTCTCTTAATATGTCTAAGAGACCACGGGGGGCTCGACCGTACATTAGCTCATAGGAGATAGCCCAGGGAAACCTGAATCCGTTTCCCGGCAAGCGTATAGGACAAAAGGTAACAACATGTCCGCCATTCCTCCATGTTTCCCCTCCCGCTAACCCCCTTCTTAGCATCTGTTTCAAGGTTTGATTTAATCTCTCCACCAAACCATTTGACCTGGGGATGATAAGCGGATGTTTTTATATGATGAATCCCGAAAGCATCACAGACTTGGGCCAAATACTTTGATACAATTTGGTCCCACGGTCTGTTAAGACTTCTCTGGGGAATCCTATCTCACAAAACAGCTTTATTAATTCTAAAGCTATTGTTTTAGAGCTGAACTATTTCGTAAAGGAACGGCCCAGGGAACATGGTAGCCTGATCCACCATTAACAAGATGTACTGGAAACCTCGGGGTGTCTTTAACCAGGGGGCCCCTACTATATCCATTGAGATACTCCCTACGGGGTCTGTTATGATGGGAGTTGGTATCAAAGCACGACTGGGGGTCGTGCAGCTGTGACTTGCTGGCATGCTGGGCATGCGGCAGCAGAACTGGGCAGTTCTTTAAAAACGCCAGGCCAATAAAAGCGTATCATAATTTGATCTAGGGTTCCCTGTACCCCTCTTTATGGCCCTCCCACTGGGGATGATCATGGGCAAGTCTCAAAACTAACCCCCTTAACGGTTGTGGGTACTACTAGTTGTTTCCTGATCGTGCCAGTACGGGGGTCCTGACTTTCCCTATACAATATCTCATTGTCTAATAGGAATCTTGGAAGGACATCCCGTACCACTTGGGCATACTCAAATGCTCGAGTGAGAGCCGGATCTGCTCGCTGTTCCTTGGGGACAGTTGGAAACTTCTCTAACTATTTCAGCTGGCACCCAGGGCAGCCTTTGGCTAAACTCCATCTTGGCCCTTCCCGGTGCCCTACAACGCCTCTCATATCGCTGTTGCGCTTTTCCTTCCTAACCTTTACAGATGGGGGAGTCACCAAGTCATCATGTGTGGGTAGCTCTCCTAGAGAATCAACTTGGGTCTCATCTTCTTGGCTGTTAGCCTTAGACTGGGATCGGGTAGAAATAAGCCACTCTTTTTCCCTAAGCCTTCCTCTAATCCCTTGCTTGAACTGGGGCCAGTCCCTTCCCAATATTAAATCATATGGGAGTTTTGGAACCACTGCCACTGCTATTTCTCTCTGGACCCCTAAACCTTTAATCTTTAACTTGTATGTAGGGGTAAAATGAAACAGCCCCATGAATGCATCTAAGGCGCACAATTACTCTCAGGCTTCCTACATTCTGAGTTATTTTGGGGGCCTCTATTGCCTGCCAAAGCTTTTTAGAAAGCATGCTTTGGTCCGCACCAGAGTCCAAAAGAGCTTGTGTGGTAACCCTTGTATGTCAAGCCGTTAAAAGAAAACACCTTCTCCAGGTCCTTTTAACACTGATACCCATTAATTAGTGTGGGTTTTTGCAACCTTTCTTCTGCACATGACCCCACTTCCACCACTGGAAACATTTTTTCTTAGCCCACTTTTCATTTTGGGTAGGTGCACAAACTTTCCCAAAATCAACCGCTTTTCTTCCTTCTTTTCTGATATTGCAAAATGCCGCTCAGCACCCATTTTGAGAGAGCTTCCCTTTTGCTGCCGAGGCCAACTCAGCTTCCATAAACCATTCAGACAAAAGGGTTGCTTCTCCCATGCTTGGGCAATTTTGCTGGATGAGAAAAGACTGCAAATCCTTGGGCACTGCTGCCATAAATTGTTCTAGCATAATCATTATCCAACAATCATTTCTACATCCTTTCCCTTCAGGAGCCAAGCCATTTCAGGGCTAATCCACGAATCCTTTGGCTTAAGCCTTTTGGCATCTCGCCAACCCTCAGGACTGTGGCCCTAAACATACGGCGATATACTGTGGCTGTTAAACCCTAGCGGTCCTTAATGGCAGTTTTACAGCCTTATAATCTAACACTTGGGCTGCCGGCATGGCCCTGTAGCGGGCCAAAGCCTCTCCTGTTAAGGATGTAGCCAGGCGTATAGCCCACTGGGCCTCTGGTCATCCTAAGGCCTGTTCGACTCTTTCAAAAAAGAGTTGATAAAGTCGTCCACATTATCCTCTGGAGTTAGTTTACCAAAACTAAGGGGCATGTTTACTAAAGTCCGCAAATCTGCGCGCCGCAAAATAGCGCACGGCAACGCGGCACTGAAACGCGCAGAAACGCGTTTAAACGCCCCGCACACGTGCGTGTCAGCCCCGCACAGGTACGCGGTTCAGTAACGGGCCCCGTACAAGTGCGGGCCCGCAAATGTCCGATAGAGGCGTGGAACGGCTAAAGGAGGGCGGAGGAAGGCTCCGGAGAGGCGGAGGGACGGGGTCAATGGGTGGAGAGTGGGAGGGGAGAGGCTCCCTGCACAGTATCGGGCACGAATTTACATGTAAAAAATAGCGCGACTGAAACACTCGCGGTAGAGGGCATATAAAGGGAAGAGAAACCATTTTCGTCAGCAATGTACAGCAAAACCGGGGAAACCTGCAAAACGTCAGCAGTGTGATACATGTGCACAGCACAAAACTGCAATGAAAAATAGGAAATGACCACAACAAAAGCATTAAAAATAGTAAATCAGCTGGGGAACAGGTATAGTAATGCGCAAAAGTTCAAAACACACCCAGCAGAGCTCCAAAAAAATACAAGAACATTTGTTTGGAAAGGGGCACGGAGCGGAGACACCTCCAAAAACGTCTCCGTGTATTGGATCCTTCCTGGGAGTGTTCCCTATGGTTGTCCATCAATAGCACTGTTGCCCAGCTTGGGAATATGCTATCCCCCTCTGTTCGGACGTCATACCCGTGTTATATTTGCACGTTTGTCACCAGACAGGGTGAAGGAGCTCACAGTAATAATGTTGCAGAGCAGGTTTTGCAACCCCACCCTGCCAGGTCTACTATCTCCAGGGACTGCACTGTCTCTGTGGCCACAGTGTGGTGCAGTGGACACAGCTGGTACCTCTAGGACCAGAGTTTTCACAGGTTCAAATCCCAGCTGTGGGCACATGTCAGCACAATCCCAATATTTTACCCACCACTAAACACAGATAGCAGAGACGCCCCTTTATTGCACAGAACAAAAGCATGTTGCAAACACCCATATTTTACCCTACACCACACACACACCAGCACAATGTGCATCACCAACAGCCGCATCCCCCAAATGCAGTCCTGTAGTGCCACAACTGTAGGGGCTAAGGACACGTAGGTAGAGGTTAAGTAGGTAGAGGTTATGTACGACAGATGTGCCTGTACATGCCCTCACCCCATGTGCCAAGGGCCAATTGTGACCCTGGTCATGATCACGTAATGGGTGGTCCACGTTCCACAAAAACCGTGCTAAAGAACAACAGCTAGACCGTTATACCATGTGAGCCAAATACAGTCCTGGGGTTCCACTACGCAATCAGGTTCATATGCCTTTGCAAGGATAAGGACATGCCAGCATGTCGGCGGAAGGGTTTCAGATGGTGGAGGGGGCAGTGGCTGCTAGCCACAGAGGACAGTGGCCAGGCCATGTGCAGGCTGGCACCGTCCACTGCAACAGACAGGCCCTGTCGGATGTACAGTCATGGACAACCCAGGGATTGTAGCCAATCAGTGGCTACACGGTGGTGCAGTGCACACAGACAGTGTGTGCAAGAACAGAGGGTCACAGGTTCAGAGCCCAGCTGCGGCTCCTGCAAACCCTGTCCACATATTCACTCCCCCACAGCTACACCGTGGTAGTAAGGACAAACCTTTATTGCTGATAACATAGGCATGGTCAATACGCCCATCTTTTACCACAACAAACACAGACACCATAAACAGGCACATTATCTACATCAGAGTCTCCCAAATGCAGTCCTGGAGGTCCAAACACCATTCAGGTTCCATGCTTCCCCTAAGACAGATGCCTGTGCTGCAGATGTCTGCACCACCCCCATGCTATGCAACTGTAGCCCATGCATATTCATAGGGGACAGCATGAAGGGCCGAACAGTGTCTGGAACACCAGGACTGGAGTAGGGACACTCTGCCGTAAAGCAAGAGGCAACAGGTCCAGACGCACCCACACCCACAGGCCACATTGGAAAAGCCCCCTGGGGGGGCATCTCCCAGATCTAGCTCCTGCGTACCCTAGCAATGCCACCCTATACCTGGGTACACGGTACACAGCCCACAAATGTGTGATGTGGGTACTGGCAGGTAGACAGTCCTACGCTCAGCACTGTTTGCTCCTTGTGCTCCAGCAGAACAAGCTGTCTGCTGTCTGCGGTGCGTGCCCCAGGTCTGGCCCCTGACAGTATTTACCACCCTGGGGAGTGACCCGCAGCAGTACTGTGTACCATATCCATGCCTGTACCCTTCCCAGGACCGGTGTGTGGTGGGCACGTTGAATGACTCCCCCAATAGTAGCACAATGCTGGCATAGGTGAGGGGGGGGTGTCTGTCTATACAGTGTGTGTTGGCTACAAACACTCTCCACAGCCCACACTGCCAGCACTGTTGGCAGTATTGGGCTGACAATGTGCATAATGAGCAGCAATGTACCATGGGTATAGCTCAGACAGGGTGTGCTGGCCAGGATGCATCTGCACAGGGCATGGGGCACTGGCTGGGACATTGTTATGCTCAGCCACCACCTACACAGACAGGGTGACCTCTGTATGTGCTGCTGAGGGATCACCCTCACCCTGAGCGTTCAGTGATGACAGCATGGCTAGGCACCCCCATAGTGCTGTATAGCATTTCTCTCCTGTGATATATATGGGTGTCCTGGTGCATGCAATCCCATCAGGACTATCCAGCAGACTCTGCACAGCTGGTATGTGTCCTGATGGAGTGCCTTGCAGGGTGCAGCAGCTGATGGCTTGCTGCAGGAGAATATCAGATAGTGCTGGGGTGCACCCCTGAATATCCAGGCCTACTGTCTGTCTGATAGTGTGTTATGGATGTGTGTGGAGCTGCTTGGACTGCCCTGTAGGGTGTCTGTCCCCCAGCAGGACAGGGGTTGATGGCCCACTCTACTGCCATCAGTGCCGGGGTGGGGGATGGATGGGGATCTGTTGATGGGAGACCCTGTTTGTCACCCGGGGGGGGTGGGTAGGTATGTTGCCCACCTACGGCTCCGGGGGGGTGGAACCACCAACTAAGACAGAAGGGGTATCCATGATGTGTTTGCAACACCTTCTTATCACACAGGTTAATACTGATTTTGAGCTCTGGCATGGCCTCATTCAGCCATGGCCGTTGATGTGGACCTGGTCCTGTGTGCCACCTCACACCCTCAGGGTGAGCACATTACCTGCACAATGTGACGGTGTGTAGCTACCCCTCGCCGGCAGTCCTCCCGCTCAGGCCCCCCACCAGGCCGAGGTGCTGTGTGGGTGGACACGGACAGTTCCCCCTACCATGCTGTGTAGCTTTTGGGGTGCAGTCCCCATCTTGTGTGCATCTGTGGACAGCTGATTTGCATGTGCATTGCATCATGGGTACGGGTGGCCTACACCGTCCTGTCTACAGCAGCAGACTGTCTGTGGGGTGACGTGCAGGCTCTCTGCAGCCACACAGGCGCTTACTCAGAGCTATAGTGCTGTAGCCCAATGGTTCCGTCACTGCCTATATAGCAGGAGATCATGGGTTCAAGTCCACAGAGGGGTTCTGTGATAGGGTTGTCCAGAGCATTGTACTTTTTTACTGGACATATGTTTATGGCATCAAACACACCCTTGCCATACTGTACCCATAAGGGTGCCTCTGAGGGTGCATTATAGGGCGCCCTATAGGCCACCTTATGGTTGCCATCCATATTGCGTGCACTATACATTATTCTGTGGCGAAGCATGCATGGTGCCCTATAGGGGACTTGCTAGGGTGCCTTTGCGGACTGTGCACTGTAACATGTGCCTTACGGGCCTCCATATATTAACACGCTGTTAGAGCGGTTTTACTGGTAGTGGGTAATAAAATAAAAATATACGGCCTCCTACAGCACACCTCACCATAATACTTACTGCCCCAGCCAACCTTGCTCACTGGGCACTGTGAGGGGTTGAACCCCTGATCTCTGCACCATTGGTCAGTATCCTAACCATTGTGCTGTGGCTCTGTTCCTGTGTTTTGAGCATCAGCGCGCAGCCTTGTAACCATCAGCGCGCCGTCTTGTGGCGCACAAAATTAACAGCGCGCCGCCTATGCCGCGTAACATTAGCAGCGCGCTGCCTTCTGCGGCCAAAATCACACTGCTTCCCATGGCAATACTACACATAGCAGGTAATGTCTCAGCAAGCCAAGTTCATTGGGCACAGCAGGGGAGTGAACCCATGATCCATGCACGTGTGGTCAGTGTCTGAACCATTGTGCTATGGCTCTGTTCCTGTGCTTGTGCCTATCGGCGCGCCGCCTTGTGCCTATCAGCGCGAAGCCTTCTGCCGCCCAAGAGGACCGGTGCGCCGCCTTCTGCCGCACAAGAGGACCTGTGCGCCGCCTTAGGCCGCCCAAAATAAACTGTGCGCCGCCTTATGCCGCCCAAAACGAACTGTGCGCCGCCTTAGGCCGCCCAAAAAGATCTGTGCGCCGCCTTATGCCGCCCAAAAAGAACTGTGCGCCGCCTTATGCCGTTCCAAATTAATTTGCCTCCTAAAACAATTTTAATCATTACAATTGCTGTCTCAGCTGGCCTTTGTCGTTGTGCACAATGGGGGATTGAACCCATGGCCCCTGCACCATTGGTCAGTGCCTTCACCGTTGTACTACGGCTCTGTTGTTTTCTATATACGGCAGCGCGCCACTTTGCCTTTTGACGCGCTAATGTCGACCCCGCACATTACCGCGACGCGCACACGTCCGGTTGCTTACTCCCGGCTTTTTTCTTTTGGCAGCCTGATCCGCCCACTCCTTATACGGCACAGGCACACTACCGCGGCCCCGCACGATATGAATGTTTAGTAAACATGCCCCTAAATGGTCCCATATTGTAAAAGTCTACCATACTGTCCATCCGTGGTGCATCTGGGCTTGCTGGCGCTGGCACTCCTCTGCCTCCCTGGCTCCGGAGTGAAATCAATGCCTCCACCAGATCAAGAACTGGCTTCTGCTGTTCCCTCATGGCAGCGATTGCATTGTCCTGCGCCATTTGCACCAACTCCTGCTGACGGGTGAACTGGTTCGCCATCCAACTCACGAGTTCCTTGGGATCCATGGCTTGTTACCTGTAAGAAAAAAAGAGAGAGAAAAAAAACAAGGGCGGCACCTTACAACAGAAAAATTTGTTTTTTCTTTATATGCCCCCTTTAAATGCACCAGCATATACTTTTTTTTTCTCTTATCCTAAAGTAGTCACGCACAGGTAACTTTACCTTGTTCAGGCATTGAGTCTCGCTTTCATAGAGTCTTTTGACTGGAACTGCTCCTGGAACTCCTCCTTCTGCTCCTCCAAGTCAGACAAGGAAATTCTGCATTCAGTTGCTTCTGCTTGGAAACTTGCATCAGTATCCTTAATGGAACTCCTGGTTACTTTAAGTTGAAAAAAATATCTAAGAACTACGCCACTTGTCACGCCCTTAGCCCCTTACATCAGCATGGAGGGCGTGGGGTTTTTTGCCATTGGGGTGCTTCAGCTTTCTGGCCTTTTTCTAACTGGATGCCTTTTAATGCATTATGGGAAAGGTAGTTCAGTTAGATATTATTTGGCCTCAGATGAAAAAAAAACACCTTCATTGTAGTTGGGTTGAATGGTTGCAATTTCAAGAATTTATTCATTACAAAAAGAAAACACGCTAGGTTCACAAATCCACTTTTTTAAATGTTTCACCAGGAATTCTTGTAACTCATTACAGAATAACTTAAACAAAACTGCTTTCTTCAGCTTAATTAACAGCACCTGCTTCCAGGCAGAGCTTGCCGTGCAGTTCAAAACATACAGAAAAAAACTTTAAACCAGGTTTCTTTCCCTTTCCAGTCCAGAACAAATACCTGGCTATCTTGTCTGCTTAAACACAGCACTTCATACAGATAGTTAAATTCTCAGAAACAGATAAAACTCTTTTCAAGGTTTTCTCAGTAATTCGTCAAACAAAAGCATTTCTTACTTCCTCGGTTGAAACGGCTTCAGACTGAGCTCTGCACTGCTCACACCTGTTTCTCAAAAGGTAATCAGGAAGCTTCAGCTTTGCACTGCATCACACTTCTCCTGAACTTAGAACATTCACAAGCTAAACACAGCTCTTAGGGCTTTTGGACACTGGAGGCTTTTCTTTATAGTTGACACCCTTCCAACCCCTCTGAATGGGCAGACTGGCAGCATCAACTTGATTATTATTATTATTTGTTTGAAAATTTTATGAAATTCTGTCTCTGTCTTGAGAAAAATTGTCAGAAAAGTGTTTGTCCTGTAGTAAAGAGAAAGGATGAAGGACCCCCCTCCTTTTTATCAGGATTTAGATGACTCCCTTGATCCCTTGCTTTATAATTTAACCCCTACTGCCCCGAGGTTACCTGATGTTCTGGAGCCTCCAGATGACTTTCCCATCCTGAGGTTAGAGTGACCCCCCTTCAGTAAGTTTAGTATCCCAGGGATCAGTTAATCAGACACCCAGCCCCACACAGGCAGAAAGTTCATTGCAGGCAACAGTTTCCATGGAAGAGGGAGAGAGCATTTCTCAAAGAACACGCTCTCATCTCCCTGTACCAATCCGTAAATTTGCAAGCATTGCCACCAGTGTCCGTGATATGCCAAATATTACTCAAGCTATAATACATTCTAATAATGCCCAAGATATTACTGCCCTAATGCCCCTGAGAGTTGTCCCTACTATGGGGACTGATGGGCAAGTTACAGACCGCAAGGTCTATATCCCTTTATCCACTGCAGACCTCCTTAACTGGAAAAATATCACTCCCCAGTGGAGGGATGATCCAGAAGGAGTTATTAAAGTTTTTGAAACTATTTTCCTTACCCATGAGGCAGACTGGAAAGACTGCCATGTGCTCCTTAGGACTCTCCTTAAGGCTGGGGAGGGGCCAGAGGTTATTAGGGCTGCCAAAGAAGCCAGAACCACTATTGACCGAGATAATGACAGAACCCAGGGTATTAGATGCCTTGATGATGATGATTTTTTTTTTTTTTGTAAATAACTGTTTATTATAGGTTTCAATATAAAATACAAACATCATGACAGGGAACATGAAACCGGAAAGGCATCCCCCCCGCCACCCATCCCCCCTCATAGCCCACTAGACATACAGAACAAACCCAATAACATTCAGTAAACCCCACTCTCCCATACCCCTCCCCCCCCAGCCATATCTACCCCTTCTGTCCCCCAATCAGACCCCCCCAAGCCAAGCCAACTCCCCCTCCCCCGTCTGATTCACACCATCCCCCCTCTCCCCCTCCACTACCAACCCCCCCAACCCCCTAACCCCCCCTTACCCCTCCCCCCCGTATCTCCAACCCGTCGCCAAACCGCCCCCAAAGAGCCTCAAAGTTGTCAACCCTCCCCCGTCGCGCCGCCGTCAATTTTTCCATCAATACAATATGCCTCAGTCGCTGCACAAAGCCACCCTCCGAGGGTGCCTCCCGCTGTTTCCAAGCCACCGCTACCGCACAGCGGGCAGCGCTGAGACAAGCAATAACTACCCGCCCTCCTTGCTGCCGCTCCATCCCCCACCACGACAAAAGAAATATCCCAGGCTGTAACCCAATTTCCACCCCAACCACCCGCATCATCCATTGCTGCACCCCTCTCCAAAAGACCTGGATTTTCCCCCACCCCCACCAAATATGCCAAAACGTACCCTCCTCCCCACAGTCCCTCCAGCAGGCTGCTGAAACGCCCGGAAACATCTTATGCAGTCTCGAGGGCGTATAATACCAGCGAACCAAGATCTTAATCCCATTCTCCCGGATACTGCTAGCTAGGGGCGCCTTCTTGCCCTGTGACCACACCACCTTCCAGTCCTTCAACTCCAGGGACATCCCCAGGTCCTCCTCCCACTCCCCCATGTATTTAAACCGCCCCCCCTCCGCCTCGCGTAGACCCCTATACAGCCCAGAGATCAACCCCCTCCCCCCCCTATGTGCCAACCACCCCTCCTCCACCTGCGATAACTCTGTCTTCAACCCCCCCCGGCCCCGTACCCGACGCATATAATGACAGACCTGCAAATACGCAAAGCGATCCCCCTCTTCCAATCCATATAGCTCTTGCAACCTCTCAAAGCTCAAAAGGGCCTCACCATCCCATAACTGAAAGAAACACTCCAGCCCTTTGGCCGACCACCGATCATATCTCCCCCCTTCCCACCCTGGACGAAACCCTTTCCACCCCCTCCACGGAGTCACCAATGACAACTCCACTCCCTGCTCCTGCCGCCGCTGCCCCCACCACCCATCCCAGACCCCCGCCACCACTCTCATCCCCGGAGACCCTGCCCCCAATTCCCTCCGTATGCCCGGGGGAGTCCACAGCCATGCATCCAACCGCCCCCCCCCCCGCACATACGAGCGTTCCAATTGCACCCCGGGCTTCTCTTCCATTCCCCTCCTCCAAGCCATACCATGACTCAACTGAGCTGCTCTATAATAATCCAAGAGGCTCGGAACCCCCAGCCCCCCCACCACCACACAAGCGAACAAAACTGCCCGAGCTACCCAAGGGGGCTTCCGCTTCCAGATAAACAGGAAAAACTTCCTTTGCAAGACCCCCAAAAAAGCCCCCGGAACCATCACCAACAGCGCCTGAAATTAGATATAACAACTTCGGGAGTACCGCCATTTTAACCACTGCCACCCTTCCCAGCCAGGACGTCTCAAAACCCATCCACCCCTCTAAAGCCCGCCCAATCCCCTTTAAAACCGGCGGGTAGTTAGCTTCATAGGCATCCGCATATCGTGCCGTTATCTGCACCCCCAAGTAGCCAAGGGATTTCTCCACCCAACGCAATGGATATGCCTGCTTTAACTGCTCCACCACCGCCGGTGGCGTCGATACATTAAGTACCTCCGTCTTGTCTATATTCATGCGAAAGCCTGACACCCTCCCATAACATGCTAGTTCCCACATAACCTCCGGTAGCACCTCGTGGGGCTCACAAATATATAGCAAGATATCATCCGCATACAAGGAGATCTTATGTTGTATCCCTCCCCTCTCCAGCCCCACTATCTTATTGTTGGCCCGAATCCGCTGCGCAAATGGCTCGACTACCATGGCGAACAGCAAAGGCGACATTGGGCAACCTTGCCGCGTCCCCCTCCCAAGCTCAGACACCCTCGAGTATCCCCCATTGACTTTCACCCGTGCCCGCGGGCCCGTATAAAGTCCCCTTACCCATTTCGCAAAATTGGGCCCACACCCCAGCTTATCTAAGACCTGCAGCAGAAAACCCCAGTGCACCCTATCGAAGGCCTTTTCAGCATCTATTGACATTAAAATACACTCTTCCCTCCCCTGCTGAGCCTCCCAAACCACCCCCATGGCTCTCTTAATGTTATCCCCCGCCTGCCGGCCCGCTATAAACCCCGACTTATCCGCCCCGATCAACCCCGGAAGCAACGGAGCCAAACGATCAGCCAATACTTTCGCCATCAACTTAACATCGACATTTAATAAAGATATGGGCCGATACGAGCTACAACTCCGCGGGTCTTTCCCCTTTTTCGGGAGAACAGTGATCCCCGCCGTTAACATCTCCCGTGTGAGTTCCCCCCCCTTCCACTAACATCCCATTAAACACCCTGCTCAGCAGTTCCCCAAAGTCCTCAAAGAAGACCTTATAGAAACCCCCCGAAAATCCATCAAGCCCGGGAGCTTTCCCCCCCACCAACCCCTTCACCGCCCGTCCCAGCTCCGCTACTGAAATAGCCGCTTCCAACCCCTCCCTAGCCGCCCCCTCCAACTGTGGGAGATGAACCTCCGCCAGATACCGCCCTATGGAGTCTTCCTCTATCCCCGTATCCAACCCATAGAGGGCCTGGTAATATTGTGCAAAACTTTCCCGAATACCCGCTTCCTCACAGCACACATCCCCCTCCTCTCGACGAATTTGACAGATCGTCGCATCCACCCGCCGCTGCTGCAGTTTCCGGGCCAATAACCTCCCCGCTTTATCCCCAAACTCATAATACACCTGTTTCACCTGATTCACCTGAAACGCGATACTATCAACCTGCAACTTCCGCAACTCTCCTCGCACCCTCTCCACCTCATGTCTATCCTTTATCCTCCCTGACCCTTGATATACCCGCTCCGCTTGCAGCAGCTGCCCCCGGAGTTCCCCCTCCTTCACCCCCCTTTCTCTTTTATACTTCGCCCCCCACATAATGAACCTCCCCCGGACCACGGCCTTAAACCCTTCCCACACCACCACTGTCTGCACTTCCCCCGTATCATTCCGCTCCAGATAATCCCTTATCACCTCCTTAATATCCGCCACCACTTCAGCCCGTTTCAGTAAACTCTCATTTAAGCGCCAAACCTTCACCCCCTCATCCCGCCTCCCACTCAAGACCAACTCCACCGCACTGTGATCAGTCCAAATCACCGGTTCAATCCCCACTCCCTTCACCCGCCCCATCCACTCCGCCTCCACCAACACCATATCAATCCGACTCCAGCTACAATGCGGTGCGGAGTAAAACGTAAATGCCCTCCTCCCTGGGTTCTGTACCCTCCAAGCATCCACTAGATGGAACCGCTTCATCAACCATTTTAACCCAGCCCTGTCCTTCCCCCCGCCATCCACCCCTCTAGGCTGCCTATCAAACCCCGGTTGCAGCACAACATTAAAATTCCCCCCCACGAGTAACCTCCCCCGTATATTCTGTTCCACCACCCTCCCCACCTCCTTCCAAAACTCCCCTTGAATCCCATTAGGCCCATAAATGGAAACACAGGTAAATTCTTCCGACCCCAGGACCCCCCACACCCCCACCACCCTCCCCTCCCTATCCCGAAAGCTCCCCCGAACTTGAACCCCACAACCCGCCTTAATCAGGATCGCAACCCCTCTCTTCTTACTCCCCACCCGATTGCAAGAAAAAAATTGCTCCGGAAAGCATCCATGCCGCAGCCTCCCTATATCCCCCCACCGCAAATGTGTCTCTTGGAGCATCACCACCTCCCATTCCAGCCGCAGTAACTCCCGGTATAAACTCCGACGCTTATAGGGTGTGTTCAACCCCTTAACATTCAGAGTCCCGACTTTCACCATAAGGGTCTAACCCTACCCCACCATCCCCCCCATCCTGGAGATACCCCTCCCTCGCCGCCCCCCCCACCACCCCCGCCCCCCCACCCCCCTGCCTCCCTCCCACCCCCCTTCCTCTCCCCCCACCTCGCTCCCAATCCCCCCAGCCCCCTCCAGCCCTTCCAGGTGTGTCATTTACTTATCCCATCACCCACTCCGGTACCCCCATACACCATAAAGCATACAGCACTACCCCCCCCCCCCCCATACAACATAACAACATAACATCCCAACCAGAAACATTGAAATCCACATCGGACCTCAGCTATTACCACCCATCCTCTTCTCCCAACCCACCACCCCCCAGAGCTGAGTGGCCCGCCGGCCTACTTAACGTACTCCAGGTTCATTTTACCATGGGACCGGCAGATAGTCTGTCACCCCTCTGCCTCCCCACTCCGGTGCAGTGCACCATTCGACAGTCTCTTCAAACGCTTGCCCTGTTCGGACACTCGTTGCCACTTGGAGCCTGGCCTGTCTTTACTGTCCAAGTCTTTCTCAGGCCGTGCCCGGGTTCCCGCTCCACGCTTTGGCACCTGCTCACAGCCCAACTCTACCAGGGCAGCCCATGCCTCCTCCGCCGTCTTCACCTTCCGTGACACTCCAGCCACCGTCAGCAGCATCCCAAAAGGAAACATCCACCGATACCGCAGATTCTTCTCCCGCAGAAAGGCCGTTACCTCCCGCATGCCTCGGCGTCGATCCAGGGTGCCCTTGGAGAGATCGTTGTATATCTCGATCTCACTATTTTCCCAGGCAATCCGCCCGTACTTGCGTGCAATCGCCAGTACCCGTTCCTTAAGTGGGAAACTGGTCATGCAAGCGATGATGTCCCGACTTTGCTTCTCTCACCGGGGGCCCAGACTCCGGTGTGCTCTCTCTACTCCAGGCACCGCCGGGCCTACCTCTCCACCCCCATCCAGTTTCCATAGATGCTCGCATAGTCTCTGCACCACTTGACTACAATCCTTAAATTGCTCCGACTCCGGGATTCCCCTAATCCGCAAGTTATTGCGCCGGGCCCGATCCTCGAGCTCTTCAAGCTTTTCCTGCAGCTCCTCCTGCTGTTGTGCCATCTTACACTGGGCCTCCGCCAGCTGTTGCAGTTCCCCAGCCTGGCCTTCCACGTGCACCTCTACTTCCTCAACACGCTGTCCCAGATCGGCCACGTCCTGCCGCATCGAATTCAGCGCTTCTCTTAAATCTCCCCGGATCGCCACCAGCTCTACCTTGATCTCTCGTTGGAATTCCCGCAGCCAATCCTTAAGACTCGCGCCATCAGACTGCCCGGCCTTTTTCTCTGGCTCCTCCTCCACGCTCTCCGGCCCATCAGACTCCTCCGTCTCCCCCGAAGCTCGCCGCTCCCGGCTCTCCGCCTTCTCATATTGAAAACTCGCCAGCTTCTTCCGGACCGACATCTCCGTTCCTGGTTCGGCACTCCCCACCACTCTTTCACCGGGAAACCGCTATATTTCACCTCTTTAGATGGGATTAGTACGGAGCTAGGCTATGCTGCAGCCATTCGCTCCCTGACGTCACCGGAACGATGATGATGATTTTGACTGTAATCCCAATTGGGACCCTGACATTGCAGAGGGAAATTACCTCACCTCGATCTTCTGTCTCTGAATTTTGGAAGGTCTCAGTAGGGCTGCCCATAAGACTGTCAATTGGCAGAAAGTGCATGAAGTGAAGCACGGACCAGATGAACACCCTTCAGATTTCTTTCAGTGCCTTAAGGAAGCTGTAAGGGTCTGGGGAGGTATAGGAGACACTGATGATGCTGCCCATGTCGCTTTAATGCGAGGCTTGTTTAAAGGGCAATGTGCTCCTGATATAAGGTGCAGGCTAGCATCAAGAGATGATTTTAATGGTAAGAATTTAAATGCAATACTATCTGTGGCCACTTCTGTGTTTAACAATAGAGACAGTAAGGAAAAGCGCAATGAGAAAACTATGACTAAGCTATTGGCTGCTGTCATTACCTAAAATCAAAACATATTTCCTAGGGGTCCTCGACCAAATAATCCTGGAATCAGTACCCATTTCCAGTGTGGTCAAAAAGGCCACTTTAAACGTGAATGTCCTCATAAGGGAAGCAAATGTGCCAAAGATTCATTTATGCCAAAAAGGAAGTGCACTATTTGGGCCATGTGGTATCAGAAGGTCAGAGAAAATTATCTGAAAGCAGACTTCAGGGTATACTGTTCTAAACCACATATTAAAAGACAGATGAGCGTATTCTTGGGAATGGCAGGGTTTTGCTGAGCCTGGATCCCAGGGTTTGGGGAATTGTCTAAACCTCTCACTGCCATGACACGTAAAGAGGAACCTGATGAATTGTACTGGACAAAAGAGGCAAGCAATTGCTTTGATCAGCTGAAACATGACTTGTCCACAGCCCCAGTCCTAGGTCTCCCAGATTACTGTAAGCCTTTCACCCTCTTTGTCCATGAACAGAGGGGGGTGGGCGGTTTCAGGGGTCTTCACTCGAGTTGGGACCACATAAATGACCCATAGCTTACTTTTCCTGCCAGTTAGACCCAGTGACTGAAGGATCTGTAAGTTGGCTGAGAGCAGTAGCTGCCACTGCTGCTATTGTGGAAAAAGCAAATGAGTTTGTACAGGGGCATGAACTGACTGTGGTAGATCCCCATTCTGTCCACATGCTGCTAAATCAAAAGAACACTCAACACTTTTCAAATGCTAGACTAACTAGGTACGAGACTGAGCTTCTGACTCCTAGTCATCTCACCTTTGGCAGAACTAATACTTTAAATCCAGCTACTCTGTTGCCTAATCCTGATGATGGGGAATCTCATCATGATTGCTGCCAGGTAGTGCAGCTCAGTGAGAAACCCCATTCTGATCTTTCTGATGTTCCTTTGGAAAAATCCTGACTTGACCCTCTTTTGTGTTGGGAGTTTTAAAAGGTTATGCCATCATTGACCCAGACTCTTCTGATCCTGTGTTAGAGTCTGCTGTACTCCCATCTAATTATAGTGCACAAGCAGCAGAGCTAGTGACTCTCACACTTGCCTGTGAATTAGCTGCTTATGTGGCTGTAAAATTATTTATTTAACAGGTTTTACAGTATATACTGCTTATTCATTTCAATCAAGACAGTTTACATTGAAACTTGAGCTTGGTAATGTACATTAAACAGGGACAGTGATGACATGGATTTTTCTGAGGTAGTGGAGGGTTGCCCAAGGTCTTGCCCAAGGTCATGGGGAGTGTTGGTGGGAATCAAGCCCTAGTCTCTGTGTTCCCAGGCCAGTGTTCTTAACCATTAGGCTACTCCTCCAGATAGCCTGTATTCTCCTAGGACAAGCAGGATGAGTCAGCCACAGTTGGTGACGTCATTCGACGGCACCGAGACGGAAGTACTATCCATAGCTCAGAAGGGCTTTCGCCCTTCTGAGCATGGGCTAACTGGCCCCACCCTCCTGCCCGCCCCTAGCTAGCCAGTTCTAGTTCTTCCGCCTTGCCAGCAAGATGGACTTTGCTACTCTCCACAAAACATAACATCATATTTTCATCTACAACGTATGTATTCTTAGTTTTAAATTACCTTATGCTTCTCTGCTTCTCCTCAGATTCCTGTCTAGGCTAGACCACCTTGATTTCATCAGGCAGCGGGAAGCCCCTCCGCGCTGCGAACGGAACATGGGCCTCATGCCTTGGAGGAGCAGTCAGTGGGAGCTCTGCAGAACGTGCCTAATAGGCCTCCGTTCTCCTGTTTTCAGCTGCCCCGATTTCTCCGTCCACGCCTGTGCACGAGAATATCCTCCTGGCCAGAGGGGCACATGCTGTCTGGCCACCGAGATTCGGCAAACCACACTCCTCTGATTGGCAGGTCTTCCGCGGAAACAGGTTCAAGCAGCACTCCTAATTGGGATTCGCTGCTGCCTCGCTGTCCCCTCTGCAGCTCCGGATGTGCCCCTGAAGCCCCCATCCACAGCCGCTCTCCTCCGATGGACAGGGGACCCCCGATGGACAGCCGTTGCTCTGGGACCCCCTATTGTACTGCTGCTGCGTGGCTGGTGTAGAGGGGCGTCGCTTAAAAATACCTCATCGGCCAAGACCTCCGGTAGACTTGACCCTGCCTAGTCGGGAGAGTCCCGTGAGGCAAAGATGCAGCAGCGGAGGCAGATTCCTGAGCACAGAGGAGAACTCTTCACCTTCCTGCATCCCCGATCCGGCTAGCCACGTGGCTCTCCTGGCGGCAGCCATCTTGCCCCACTGCATCACGGGCCATGCTCCTCCCCCTCCATGCCGCCATTGGTTGCATCTCGGGCCATGCTCCTCCCCCTCCTTGGCGCCATTGGTCGGCGCAGATCCAATCTTCAAGTGAGGAGGAGCCGCTCACAGAGGCTCCCATCGCCGATGGTCCATTCGGCGCGGACTGTGCTGACGCTCGACACCGGTGCCGATGGTCCCGTTGGCGCCGCAGGCATCGGCGTGGACATCTGGCCCCAGCAAAACATCCAGTGATTATAAATATCCGCGCGGATGTTCATCACAGTCACACTGAGCTTTATGGAGCTTTTGCGCTGCGCAGTAGAGATCCACGCATAAGCCCCTAGCTGCTCCTGCATCGGCGCAGAGAGCGGGAGTGTACCGATGCTGACATGTCCGCTCCGAAACTCGCGAGGGGCATCTGAAGCTTTTTTCACGTCTCAGACCCTAATCTGCCTGGCCCATTCGGCACGTAAGGCAGCGTCCATCACGCCTCGGCGCCGACTGCGCTAGCCTCAGCCGATGAGAAGCGGATGAGCATCTTAGCCCTCACCGCTCCAACTCTCAGCAGTAGCAACACGGTGTGCAGTGCACACAGATAGTATAGGTTGAAGCTACTGCCCAGAACAGAAGGTCACAAGTTCAAAGCCCAGCTGGGGCTACTGCCAATCCAGCCCACATATTTCTTTTTTGTTTCCAGTAAAAAAAAAAAAAAAATAGCGGCACCGACACCACCCGAGGCTTATCACCTCCACGCTGTCTTACGACTACAGATGTGTGCGTACTGGGTCAGACCAAGGTCCAAGCCCAGTACCCTGCCTCCAACAGTGGCCAACGACACAGGTTCCGCTATGCTCATACTGGTCAAGCATTGATATCCTGGGTCCATTCTTATAATGGTCTATGGATCTTTCCGGCTTGGAACTCGTCCAAACTCTCTTTTATGCTGTATGGATAGGATACACTGTATGCTCCCTGCGACCCCTCTTAAGGACTCCAAAGACCCTAACCTAATGGTTAGATCAGCGAACTAGTCTCAGGGAAAGCAGCGCTCAGACTTCCCCTGACGCTGGCACCCACAGCAATTCTGTGCCTACCCTTCTAAGGCACTACCCCGGTGTCCAAGCGTATGATCCCTATAACAGGGGCAGTTGGCCCAGTGGCTTGGTAGCAGTGCCTGGGCCCTTCTGTGCACCGGTTTGACCCCAGCACTTCTACGGGCCTCCAAGAAAGCGTGTCTCACAGCCACACGGCTCCGACCGTGACAAAGGTACTTATGCTTCAGCCTGTAACCGCTTGACACTTGGCACCTCTGCGCTTCGCCTCACGGCCTGCTGCTGCAGACAGCTTCCCTTGGTCAGGGTTCTGCTCTCCCTACGTACCAAGGTAGAAGCGAGGGCCTCAAGGGTGTGCCCCTACACAAAGCTACGGCATGCCAGCGCCTCATATGCACCTGATCTCTCCTGGACCTAAACCAAGGTTCATGGTCTCTCACCCAGCCGCATGCTGGATCTCCCCCTCTATCGCTAAGTTGACCGTAGCCTCAACTAGGGGCTGTACCCCAGGTCAGACCCCTAGGGATATCGGGCACTTATTGGTTCGGAACCTGCGGGGAAGGTTAAAAAAAAAAAAATAATAATATATATATATATATATGACAGCGGGGGGGCTTCACGCCTGTAACAAAATGTACAGGTCACTCCGTCCAATGTAGCACGTCGGTAGCTTAGCCAAAGAACCAAGTGGTCAAGAGGCATGGGTGAGAGCCTCCCCTGGTAGCCCCTAAAGAACTGCCCTCAAGGGAAGTCTTGCCTGTCCACTAGATGTGGATGAAATACACCTCTCATTGCCAAAGTTAGCCCTTACGTTCCACCACTGTGTGCAGTAGCAGCAATGGTGTGAACCGGTTGCAGCGGCAACATCGGGGTGCAGTTTAATAGTCTATTGATCTCGAGCAGAAAGTTGCTGACTCAATCCCAACTGGGGATCCTGCCATGTCCCTGCCTCCAGCCTTGGAGATTAATACCTGCGTACCACCTGCACACAGGACGATTCATGACTTCTGCACTTGAGCCTTCCGGTGAACCATCTCAATGCCCAGGCCATCCCCGTAACTGTCACCATGATGTGGGTCCCCTCCTCCTCGCCCCGCAGAGAGCAACCGGCTCCTGCAAGCTCTGTGTCACTAATCCTAATGCCTCGGGGTGTGCGGAGGCAGAGGGACATACCCTTGGCCAGCCTGGGACCTCCAGTCTGAACCGTCCTTACGATCAACTCGAAGGCCACACTCGCCCAACCGGCGGGTCGCAGGCTCCAAACTTGGCTGAAACCCATATCAGGGAATTATGGATGCTCCAGGCACTCCCTCCTCTCGGAACCATATGGTAGCTCAAGCCTTAGGCACCACAACTTGTTCCTCGCCACGAGGAGATCAGGAAGTGTGCTTATTAAAATGGACAATGCCCCTTAGCACGCTCAGTGTCCGGTACCCACACCAGTGCCTTCCGCCACAGGAGCCCGAACCTTTCAGCAGGTTATAATCCATACACCACAACCGAACGGCGACTGTAGCTCCCAGTGGCAACAGTTGGTGCAAGACACACAGCCGGTGTATTCAAGGGAAGAAGAACAGGATCATGTCCCAGTGGTGGCTCCTGCAGACCACGTTCCTATGGCCTAGCATGCAGCTCCCAGCACGGAGGGGGAGCGGGACGCAGCCCCCAATACTGAAAGGGAGCCGCCTCGTTGCCATTGCCCTCGACAGCCCATTACCGACGATGACTTCATGATCTAAAACAGATCTCCAGAAGCTTCAGCGACTATGCACTATCGTGCGCCCAGGACATACAGTACACAAGCCTCCGCCCAGTACCAGCGGTTACGCCCCTGGGGACTCTACCAGCAGCTGCCCAAGTTCGAGCAGAGGCACCTTGCCATGTAACACACGTCTGCAAGGCCACGAGGACCTTACGACAGGGACTTTCACATCACCTGGGCTCCGGTACACAGTGTCCATGAACACCAGCAATAGTCGTGCACTTTACGCTGTTACCGTATCGAAATGCGTAAGTCCAGGAGTTCTTGCCAAACAGGCACAATGGGATGTCTGGTTGTCTGCCAGAGTGGGGAATAGCCTAGTGGTTACAACACTGGCTTAGTAACCTAGCAATCAAGGTTGAATCCCTCCAGCAACCTTGTGACCTTCGGCAAGCCTCCTAACCCTCCATTGCCTCGGAAGAAAGACCGGCCTGTCTACTCTGGTGTCACTACCAAGATGACCGGCCTGTCTACTCTGGTGTCACTGCCAAGAAACCCAGGAGCTTCTGGGTCACCAGGATTCATGACTGACTCGAAGACACACATTGCATTACACTTTGGCTACACCTTGATTGTCTGCCAACCATCCATGCTGGACTTCTTGATCCCTTCCCTCTGACGCTACATGTCCCTGGGAGCAAGTCTGTGCCTGGTCAAGCACAACCGCAAACCTGCCATTCTCCATGGCACCTTGCACAACCTCCCATAAAGGTGACCTTGCACTTAACCCTAGTGCTGATAATGGATGGCCTGAAATTCAGTCGCAATGCAGTATAGTCGGAGAATGTGGCTTTGGACACAGTCTCTTAACCTCACCACTTACACAGCCGCAAACCAAGAACAGTGGCAACGGTGCGGAGCGGTACACACTGCACAGTGTATTCAGGGTCTGAAGGGCACAGGTTCAACCTTAGCCGTGGCTCCCCATATTTCGGACTCACACTGTCACACGCAGAAACAACAGCGCATCCCGCGTCTGGCCTAACTGATGGTATAGATCTCATATCATCACACAGTCCGAACTTCCAGGTCTCCAGGAGTAGACTCGAAACCATGCTTGATTCGATCAAGCAGAACATGCCCGGAACCTTTTAAGCAAACAATCTCTTCGGCACTGCTTGTTGTTTGGGGACATTAACTTCAAATGATACCTCAGACTTTCAAACAAAAGCCATGGTGGACTCAAAGTCTTCCCCTTATGCCTTAACGGACGGGCTACCCCAGCAGTCCGGACTGCCACCTCCGCAGGCCGCCGACCCGGGACTGACGCATGGACTCGGCGACCCTAACAATCAACCTCATACCACTCTTGTAGCACAGCCGAGTCTACCTCGCTATCCCAGCGTGCAGCAATCACCTCGCCGTTTCCACAAACTGGTTCATAACCAGGCCCATCAAGCCCTGCAATTCTGGTCTCAGCAATGGCCAACCTCCAGGACACAGGTTTCCAACACTCGTATTGGGCCAAGCGGCAAATCCCGCTATGCTAAAGGCTTTACGTCCTCACCTGGTATCAAGTCCCACAGCTGACTACACTTCAATTAGTAAAAAAAAAAAAAAAAAAAAAGAAGCCTCTCTTACTAGTGATGCAATACTTGCACCACTCTCGTGTTCAGCGCTGTGGCTGCCATCACTCCTTCAGTACAGTGACTCACGCACCACCCGATGTGACTACATCCCTTACCACACAAGTGTGCCCTACAATACACCCGCGACGCCTGCGAGCTTCGCGACTTCCATCCATCTCACGGTGCTGGATAGATGCACCCCTTGCAGCACTGCTATGCAACGCTAGCCCTAAAGAACTGTCTCGGCCTCCCCCCATCCACCACAGCGCATGGCAGCTTGGGAGGCACCAACTGTGGCTGACTCATCCTGCTTGTCCTAGGAGAAAACTGAGTTACTTACCTGTAACATGAGTTCTCCGTGGACGGCAGGATAAGTCAGCCACACATCCCGCCCACCTCCCCTGGGTAGGGGTCGGCCTCCATCCTGGTACCTGCCTCCTAGCGGCAAAAAGGCTCAGCTAGGGACGTACTGGCTAGCTAGGGGCGGGCAGGAGGGTGGGGCCAGTTAGCCCATGCTCAGAAGGGCGAAAGCCCTTCTGAGCTATGGAGAGTACTTCCGTCTCGGCGCCGTCGGATGACGTCACCAACTGTGGCTGACTTATCCTGCTGTCCACGGAGAACTCATGTTACAGGTAAGTAACTCAGTTTACCTTCTTATTCAATCCACAGGTCAGTTGTGGAGACAATAAGGGGTTCTCACCTCAGCAGGAACTAATGCTCAGTTAGTCAGTGCCTTGTTAGAAGCTATTCAGCTCCCTGAAGCTATCTCTGTCATGCACTTTAAAGGTCACTCCCGAGACTCTGATCCTATCTCTATAGGTAATAGAATGGCTGATTATGCTGCTCAGAAGGCTGCCTTGCTTCCCCCATCTACCTCATTATGCATGCAAGCCTCTGTCAGCCCAAATGCTGCCGAGTCCCCTGGTCCTCTGTACACTAATTTACCCCCTGAGACAGTAGAACAATGGACGTCCTGGGGTCTCATCATCATGGACTGCACCAGAGTGCAGAGTAGCTATCCATACTCCTCAGTTAATGCAGCTTTTAAGATTGTTATGAAAATGGGAGATTCAGGTTTGCCCCTGGAGTCTACTCCCTGGCTAAGCAAATTGTTAAGAATTGCTTGCTGTGCGCAGCAAGTAATCCAAGGGGGAGGTGCAAAACCATGGGCTTTGCTTCCTTTTGAGAGATTGCACATTGATTTGACTGACTTGAATCCTGCCAAAAGGTTTAAATATGTATTAGTTATTGTTGATCTGTTAACTGGATGGGTTGAAGCATTTCCTACTACCAATAAAAAGGCTCAGCAGGTTGCAAAAACATTGATAAAGGAAATTGTGCCAAGATATGGTCCACCTAGGGTCATTGCTTCAAACATTTATTAAAACTCTGTCTGGGTTTCACCTGGAAACTCCACACTCCTTGGCATCCTCAGAGTTCAGGACAAGTTGAGAGAATGAATCAGATTTTAAAAATGCAACTGTTAAACCTGTGCAAAGAAACCAAACTGACTTGGCTGGATGCTTTACCCTTAGCTCTGCTTAACATCCGCACAGCCCCAAGGGGAAGACTTAAGATCTCCCCATACGAGCTGTTATATGGAAGACCACCTCTAGGGTGCGGACCCCAACCCCCGGAGCTTCCTACATATGTTTTACAAGACTCTCACCTCACTTCTTATATTTTGCAGCAGCAGTTGTCCTCTCTCCACAGGTTTGCACAACAGTTCCAGCCTCTTCCATTAGATGTGTCTACACATTCATTCCAGCCTGGAGAGTGGATCCTCATCAAGACCTTCACCAACAAACACTGCAGTCACCGTTGGAAGGGCCCTTCCAAGTGTTGCTGACCACCCCGACTGCAGTTAAAGTTGCCGGCAAAGGATCCTGGACTCACTATACATGCTGCAAGCACGCACCACCCCCACAAGCACCCGGACCAGGACGAGAAGCAGCTGACAATGGGGCAGCCAAAGCCCTAGCAGCTGGTGAGGGAGAGGAGAAGACTCCTGAAGAAAAGAGGTTCACAGAGGTCATACCGGACCAAGGCCTGAAGATAAAGCTCAAGAGAGTGAAATAATCTTATCTTTACTGGCATTGTGACTCTCTATGCCTCCCTGCTATCTTTTCAGAAGGAGGCTTTTGTCAGAGGAAACTTCAGTGCTTTACAGAAGGACTTTAAGGACTGAAAATATTGTATACCTCCTTTTCTTTCTGCTGTTTGCATTATTAGTTATTATATTTCTTGTATGGTTGGTTAGGATATGGGTAACCTCCATAGTCACAAGCCCTTTAGAATGATGTTTACTTATATTTTCTGCATTGCCTTCCTGCCCTTGAAAAGCCCTGGCTCTGTGGCATTACAGGGGAGCAGGGCTAGGGGGAGGAATCGCTGCCTGTATCGTACATATAAAGATTACTCAGGCTGTCCCTCCAATCTGAAGAAAGTTGAATACCGGCCTTCCGCTTCTTTATGTCCAAAGCCAGAGCTTATAGGTACTCTTAGACTTACTTCTCGTAATGCTTCTGTTTGTGGTAAGAGTGTGATTCAGGCTCTGAAGGATAAACAACCCTTGCTGAACAAGAACTTGGTGGGTCACATAGGCTGCAAGATGCCTAAAATCCAAAGCACTGTTGCCACACCGACCTCTGACCTTGAAGTCCTTGATCACTTTGGTCATTGGGAACAAAATTTACATTTAAAATTACTTAAAGATGTAGCCTTAAGGACAAGCCAAGATTGTTATATTTGTTCCCATGTTCCTTCAAACTATTAAAGTGGTATTCCCTTAATAAGCATAGAGGTTGCTTACGCTGATTATAATATCACTAGCTTCACCCTATCCAAAGCTTTTAATACTTCTTCTACCTTCATTTCACTGACAAATTTAGGCCACAAGACTGCTTCCAGAGATATGGAAAAGGCCAGATCTTAAGGAAATAGAAGTGTCTGCCTGTATAGGATCATATATAAAAGTACTAACAACTCTGGGACCCTCCAGTGCTCTTTTAGTCTTGATGACTCCACCTCACATATACTCACCTCTCCAGATTTAACTTCTTGCTTCCTTTCCCCTCTACTTACAGGTAGACTAGCTTCCTGGGAACCTCTTCCAGGAACTTACTGGATATGTGGATTCAGGGCCTTCTCAGAATTCCCAAAGGGAGGAAACGGTACTTGTTTCATTAGCTTTGTGGTCCCTGGAGTGCAAATCACCCCTAAACTCCCTGAGGGATGGTTAAGGAACCGGAGATCTCCATCTCCTAAAGAAGGCCATAATAAAGCCTTAGATAACATAGTGACCCAGTATGATGGGGACTCAGTGGGGAGAGGAATTATACCCAGTGCTTTCTTTAGTGTAAGTGTTATGATGAATCATAAAATAGAAGCAAGAGCACATATGTCTTTATCTGCTTTCCTGAATGAAACTGCAGGTGCTTTTGAAAATGTTAAGGAAGAATTGGGTTAGTAAAGAAACATTGCACTATAAAATCGATGGGCCCTTGATTATCTCCTTGCTGCCCAGGGGGGGCTGCACAGTCTAATCAGAAGAGCCTACCATATTAATACCATGCAAGATTTACAGAGACCCCTCCAAGATATTATTAGGGATAAAACTGGCTTAGAAAATATTGCTGAGTGATTTAGAAACTAGGGTTGGCTACAACAACTTTATTTATTTACATTCTCTTATATACTGTGCTATTCTGCATCAGTGCAGTTTACATTGAACAAACTGAAATTACATTGAACAGGGCATTATAACTTGGAGATAACTATTTTACAGGGAACATGGGCTATGGAGAGTTAAGTGGCTTGCCCAAGACCACAAGGAGCACCTGTGGGACTAGAAACCCCAGTCCTTCTGGCCCAAGGTTGCTGTCCTCTAGTGGGATTTGAACCCCTGGCCTGAAGTACCTTGTCCCAACCATTAGGCCACTCCACTTTTGTCTTATTCAATCATAGGTGTTGCTCTCCTAGTCTCTGTCTGTTGTTGCATTCAGTGTCTCCCAGGTTCAGAGCAAACTTTCAAAGCTTGCCTTACTCCAGTTACGATAATGAATGCTAATCTCCTTATCTCTGAAATAACCCTGATCAAGTCTCAAGTATGCTTGGAGCATCAGAAGTAACCAGACATGCTCCCCACTCTGGCTCAAGGACCCCCCCCCCCCCTTCCTGCCTACACAATGGCCAAGAAGAACCTGAGCAGAGGGAAGCAGGAGCAAAAGGTGTGATTGCCTCCTGGGACAAGAAGGCAATCAAAGGGGGGAATGAGATGGGAAAAAGGGTATACCATGCCAGAATAAAATAGATCTTCTTGTATAAATAAAATAAAATGCCAGAATAAAATAGATGACAAAATCAAAACCTTCAAAAATGTGATGACACCAAATAACATCAATTAGCAAAAAGTCAAAACATGAAAAAGGGCCCAGGAAACAGCAATCCAAAAACCCAAAACAAAACTCAAAACCCAAATATACACAAAAGGTAACTTATTTTATTGTCGGAAGCCAACGGCAAGAGATGGGGAGGAGGAAAAGCTCCCCACTCAGCGACGGTAGAGACCTTTTCTATTAAATAACCAAAACCAAATGTAAACAGTGTAAATCACTTATCTGAATCTGATAACTTGGTGAAAGGGCCACAAAAATCCCAGCAGCGACATGCATGTTTTGAGCCCAAAAGGCCCTGTGTCAAGTTGTTTTTGAAAATGTACGCGCCCTAGAGAACGCTGAAAACCCAGGCCTTTAAAATCTCCAAAGAGAAATCTGTGTGGCTGTTGTGACCAGCGTCATCAAACGTCATTAATGACGTCATTTAAAGAGGAGGTGCAGAATCTTAAAAGCCAGAAAGTCCCACTCGAATATGAAAAAATGAAAAAACAAAAGACTAAACAATACCGTCGCACTCGATCAAAGCAAGCTCCACCAATCGCACTCTAAATTAAGTCCCGCAGGGGTCACAGTGTTGAGTTGAAAGATCCAGCGCTGTTCACGGCGCTGCAGGCGTTGCTCCCGATCCCCTCCACGGGGGTCCCCAGGGATCCAATCAATGACTCTCCAGCGGAGATCCGCGAAGGTATGTTGATGTTGGAGGCAGTGATCCACAATGGGGGCAGAAAGAATCTTAGTAGCTAGACGAGAAGCATGTTCTCCCAGTCGAACTCAGACCGGACGAATAGTTCTTCCCACATATGAAAGTTTACAAGGGCAAGTGATGATGTAAACCACATGAGAAGTCAGACAGGTCGAACTGCCCTTAAAGGAAAAAGAAAAAGAGTCTCCAGTAGCCACATATGTCCAACAAACTCCAGTCTCGGTATTGGCACAGAATTTACAGCGCTTGCATGGCCAATGACCCTCCCGATGATCTAATATTGGTAACGAAGGAGAGCCAAGGGCAGCATGTACCAATCGGTCCCGAAGATTTCGACCCCGGGTATAAGCTAGGCGGAGGGGTTTCCGAAAGCAAGTATGTACGCTCAAAACTCCCCAATGTTGTTTCAACAGAGCTGTCACAGAAGCAGTATGTTGCGTAAAAGGAAGAATCCCCGTTATCTCGGTCAAATCAGCCGGTTGAGAAGGAGGCAGAGGGCAAGTTGATTGAGAAGCGTCTTCCCCCAACAACCATTCCCTATGAGAATAGCGGGCACGAATATAAGCCCGACGAATCACATTTGTGGGATATCCCCGATCCAAAAGGAGCTTCTGCAAATCCTTGGCGTGAACTTTAAAATCCTGTAAAGAAGAACAAATCCAACGCAGCCTCAAGAATTGGCCCACAGGGAGACCTTGACGTAGAGAGGAGGGATGATGGCTATGATAACAGAGAAGATTATTCTTCTGGCTAGGCTTCCGGAATAGGGATGTGACTAACTGGTCCCCTTGTTTGACTACCAAAACGTCCAGAAATTCCATCCGCTGGGTATCCACCCAGGAGGTAAACTGGATATTAGGTTTGATGGAATTCAGCCACTGAACAAACAACTCCAGTTCATCCACCGAAGAGGACCAGAGGAGGAAAACATCATCTAAAAAGCGGAGCCAGAGCCTAACATGCTGAAACGCCGGGGATGAGTACATGAAACGTTCCTCCATGTCAGCGAGATACAAAGTAGCTATTGAAGGAGCTACAGTCGCTCCCATCGCTACTCCATGGCATTGTTGATAAAATTGGAGTTTGTTGGACATATGCGGCTACTGGAGACTCTTTTTCCTTTAAGGGCAGTTTGACCTGTCTGACTTCTCATGTGGTTTACATCATCACTTGCCCTTGTAAACTTTCATATGTGGGAAGAACTATTCGTCCGGTCCGAGTTCGATTGGGAGAACATGCTTCTCGTCTAGCTACTAAGATTCTTTCTGCCCCCATTGTGGATCACTGCCTCCAACATCAACATACTTTCGCGGATCTCCGCTGGAGAGTCATTGATTGGATCCCTGGGGACCCCCATGGAGGGGATCGGGAGCAACGCCTGCAGTGCCGTGAACAGCGCTGGATCTTTCAACTCAACACTGTGACCCCTGCGGGACTTAATTTAGAGTGCGATTGGTGGAGCTTGCTTTGATTGAGTGTGACGGTATTGTTTAGTCCAGGGGTCTCAAACTCAAATTGCTTTGAGGGCCAAATGAGGACTTGTAAAGTAACCCGGGGGCCGCATAAGACGCGGGGCCTCATTTGCATAAGGGGCCTCATTTGCATAAATATTTGCATAATGTTACCATACACTAACTTTTAGTAAACATGCCTCTTTAATGAGTATGGATAAAGAAAGACTAAAAGATTTAGAAACAGGAAGACAATAATTAAACTGGGAACCCCAAAAGCCAAACTTGGAATGTACAACAACACTGTAGAAATAAAACTATAAATTAATTTCCTCTTGTACTAAACAAAGCGCAAACATTAATGATGCACATTTCCCAGAGCTGACATATTCCAGTTAATAAATTCAAAATAAAGAGATATTTTTCTACCTTTTGTGCATTTTTTTTCAGTTGCAATTGTTCCAGCCACTTTCTTCTGGTTTCTTCATGTCTTCTGCTAACTCTCCATCGTCTGCTGTCCATTTGCCCTTTCTTCTCTCCTAGTTTTTTTTTCCATTCTCTCTCTACATCTGCTTTAACATACTAATCTTTCTCCTTTTTCTCTTTCCTCATTCCTATTTCATCCACTCAAATTTTACCCCTCCATCCTCAATCCCCACTTACTCTCCCAATACCTGGCCAATTGTAGATTTGTCTTCTCTCCCAGACAAAATATTTTTCCCCTCTCCATTTCACTTTCTCAGCTCCATCCCATTCTAATCCTCCCCCAACATCAGCTCCCTTCTAGTTCCAGCCCCACCCAGCATCCGCTCCCTTCTAGTCCCTGCATCAGTCCATTTCCAGTCCTATCCTAGCCTCACCATCAGCCCATTTCCAACCCTAGCCCCCCATCAGCCCATTTCCAATCCTAGCTCCCTCCCCTCACAGCCCATTTCCATTCCAAGCCCCCCTCCCCATCAGCCATTTGCAGTTCAAGCCCCCCTTCCACTCAGCCCATTTCCAGTCCTAGCAACCCCCCCCAGCCCATTACCAGTCCTAGACCCCCCATAGCCCATTACCAGTCCTAACCTCCCCATAGCGCACTTCCAGTTTTACCCCCCATCACCCCATTTTCAGTCTTACCTCCCCCCATAGCCCATTACCAGTCCTAGTCCCCCCATAGCCCACTTGCAGTCTTATCCCCCATCACCCCATTTTCAGTCTTACCTCCCCTCATAGGCCATTACCAGTCCTAACCCCCCAATCAGCCCACCTCCAGTCCTAAACCCCATCTGCCCATTTCCAGTCCTAGCCCCCACCATAGCCCATTACCAGTCATAACCCCCCCTGCCAATAGCCCACTTCCAGCCCTAACCCCCATTACCCCATTTCAGTCAGCCCCTCCATAGCTCATTACCAGTCCTAACTCCCCCATCAGCCCACCTCCAGTCCTTCCTAACCCCCACCTGACCATTTCCAGTCCTAGCCCCCACCATAGCCCATTAGCTGTCATAACCCCCCTGCCAATAGCCCATTTCCAGTCATAACCCCCCTGCCAATAGCCCATTTCCAGTCATAACCCCCCCCCCCCGCCAATAGCCCATTTCCAGTCCTACACCCCCCCCCCCCCCGCCAATAGCCAATTTCCATTCATAACCCACCCTGCCAATAGCCCATTTCCAGTCATAACCCCCCCCCTGCCAATAGCCCATTTCCAGTCCTACACCCCCCTGCCAATTGCCCATTTCCCGTCCTACACCCCCCCCCTGCCAATAGCCCATTTCCAGTCATAACCCCCCCTGCCAATAGCCCATTTCCAGTCATAACCCCCCCTGCCAATAGCCCATTTCCAGTCCTACACCCCCCCCTGCCAATAGCCCATTTCCAGTCCTACACCCCCCCTGCCAATTGCCCATTTCCAGTCATAACCCCCCTGCCAATAGCCCATTTCCAGTGCTACACCCCCCCCTGCCAATAGCCCATTTCCAGTCATAACCCCCCCTGCCAATAGCCCATTTCCAGTCCTACACCCCCCCCCCTGCCAATAGCCCATTTCCAGTCCTACACCCCCCCCCCCATCAACCCAGGTAAATAAAAAAAACACCTGGCTTCTGCTGCTGCAGCAGAAAATCAGCTGTCCCGCGACCCCTTCCTCTCTGCCCAGAGATCCCTCATTGTGCTTCATCAGCGGCGTGCTTTTTAAGCCACGAAGAGAGTATTTCCCTCTCGCGCGGCTTAAGCCTATTCACTTTTCAAGCCTCGCGAGAGGGGAATACTCTCTTCGTGGCTTGAAAAGCACCCGCTGATGGAGCACAATGAGAGATCTCCGGGCAGAGAGGAAGGGACCGCAGGACAGCTGATTTTGCTGCTTGAGCAGCAGAAGCCAGTTTAAAAAAAAAAAAATTGACAGTCGATTTTGCCGCTGCCACGGCGGCAACGGCAGCAGCAGAAGCAGAAGCAAGGCTTTTTTGTTTTCCTCCGTCGCGGGCCGCACAACGTTCTCTCGCGGGCCGCGTGTTTGAGACCCCTGGTTTAGTCTTTTGTTTTTTTATTTTTTCATATTCGAGTGGGACTTTCTGGCTTTTAAGATTCTGCACCTCCTCTTTAAATGACGTCATTAATGACGTTTGATGACGCTGGTCACAACAGCCACACAGATTTCTCTTTGGAGATTTTAAAGGCCTGGGTTTTCAGCGTTCTCTAGGGCGCGTACATTTTCAAAAACAGCTTGACACAGGGCCTTTTGGGCTCGAAACATGCATGTCGCTGCTGGGATTTTTGCGGCCCTTTCACCAAGTTATCAGATTCAGATAAGTGATTTACACTGTTTACATTTGGTTTTGGTTATTTAATAGAAAAGGTCTCTACCGTCGCTGAGTGGGGAGCTTTTCCTCCTCCCCATCTCTTGCCGGTGGCTTCCGACAATAAAATAAGTTACCTTTTGTGTATATTTGGGTTTTGAGTTTTGTTTTGGGTTTTTGGATTGCTGTTTCCTGGGCCCTTTTTCATGTTTTGACTTTTTGCTAATTGAGAATAAAATAGATGGCATGCTGAAACACAGACAAAGCTTTGGACAGGAGCAGCTGCACAAGAACACCAACAGGCTAAACCAGATAAACTATCTTTACAATCAAGCTGACAAAAGACTGGGAGGGGGAGGTAGAGAGATGCCTTTGCCAGAGTTATCTTCTCAGGCACACACACAAAGGAGTAGGGCATTAGCCACAAATACCTTAGACTGCAGGGAGAGATTAAGGTAGCCACCCCTCAACTGACCAATCAGGGAATCCTAGCCGTTAGGTACATTCCAGATATGCCACCTTGATAAGCAAAGGGCCCAGAGAATTCTTCCAAATTGCTATTCTGCTCTAACCCACGTGATAAACTGCTATGCTAAGACTATATAAAAACCCAGCTTGAATCCTGTGTGAGTGCTGGACTCCTTGATAGCTTACTATGAGCCTGCCCAGCTATAGCTGTGAATAAAATGTATCTGCCTGGAAATTTTGTCTCTCTCTTGCCTTGTTTTTGTTCTCTCCTTGCCAGGTACCATCTGGACTGGACTGGGACCCCGCTAGATGCTCGTCCCACGACACTGCTCTTTCAAGATTTTATCTATTCGTTTATTGATTTGTTAAACTGTTCTTTTATACCGTTTTGTATCGGGTCAAAGCACTGTACATTTACTGATGGCTACAAAATTCTTGCAAGAAACAATGAGAACTTATGTACAGCAACAAAACATATATGAGTAGAGGAGTGGCCTAGTGGTTAGAGCACTAGCTTGGGAATCAAAAGACCAGGATTCATTTCCTGCTAGCACTCCTTATGGCCTTTGGTAAATCACTTAACCCTCCATTGCTCAGAAAAATCCAAGTTATCAATGTCCTTGTTTAATGTACATTTACCAAGTTTAAGTTACAATGTAAACCACTTTGATTGAAATGATATAAACTATAGTAGAGTGTAACCAGTTGTATGTATTGCAGATGTCTGAGCAATGGATAGGCCTGGGGTGGGTGGGAGGGATCTAAAGGGGGAAGGCTTTGGAGAGAGGGGGTAGGAAGAGTTTATGGGTTGGGTCCAAAGTGCTCCATGAATAGGATGGTCTTGGGGGTTTTAGGTGCATGTAGTTTGAATACTGTTGTGCATGCATATTGGCTGCTTTTGATATTCTCCTGTGATGTGGTCAGTATGAGTCCAATATTTTCATTGATGGCTAGACACGAGTACAACATCTAACTATCGATGCTGAACTTAACCCCAGACATTCAATGCTGGGGTCCTATGCGGGCCCAGAATTAAGAACATACACAAGTACCTAGCAGTTTCCCCAAAAAACACAGGTTCTATAATGGTTGTATTGGGGCAACCAGTGGCTTTCCTGGGTCCCCTTTAAGAATGGTTTATGGACCTTTCCTCCTGGAACTTGTCCAAACTTTTTTAAACCCAGCTACACTAACAACTTTTACAACAGCCTCTAGTAACAAATTCCAGAGTTTTGTTACATGCTGAGTGAAAAAATATTTTATTTTATTAGTTTTATATAGGTTACACTGTAGCTTCAGTTTATGTCCTCTAGTCTTTCTACATTTTGATAGCATAAACAATCAATCTACGTTTACCCATTCCACTATATTCATTGATTTACAGACCTCTATCATCAGCTGTCTCTTTTCCAGGTTAAAGAGCCTTAACCTTTTTAGTCTCTCATCATAGGGGTATCCTTCCATTCCCTTTACCATTTTGGTGGCTCTTCTCTGTACCTTTCCTAATAATGCTATATCCTTTTTAAAGATATGGAGACCAAAATTGCACACAATATTCAATGTGAAGTCACACCATGGAACGATACAGAGGCATTATAATATCCTTTGTTTTATTCTCTATTCCTTTCCTTATGATACCTACTGTAGCATTCTATTTGCTCTCTTGGCAACTGCTGCACACTGGGCAGAGAGTTTCAACATGTTATCCATGATAACGCCTAAATCTTTTTCTTGGGTGGTGGTTCCTTATGTGGAACCTTGCATCGTATAACCATAGTTTGGGTTGCTCTTTCCTAGGTGCATAAGCTTGCACTTGTCAACATTAAATTTCATCTGCCATTTGAGCATCCAGTCTTCCTATTTATCAAGGATGTAGTAAAGGCTGTTAGTGTAGCTGGGTTTAAAAAAGATTTGGACAAGTTTCTGGAGGAAAGGTCCATAAACCATTATTAAGAAGGGACACAGGATATCAATGCTTGACCCAATACAAGCATTGTGGAACCTGTGTCTTTTGGGGAAACTGCTAGGTACGTATGACCTAGATTGGCCACTGTTGGAAACAGGATACTGGGCTTGATGGACCTTAGTGTGATCCAGTATGGCATATCTTATGTTTTTACGTTCTTAAGCTCCTCTTGCTATTGTTCGCAATCCTCCTGGGTTTTAACAACTTTGAATAATTTTGCTTCATCTGCAAATTCTTATTATCTCACTCATTATTGCCATTTGCAGGTGATTTATGAATATGTTAATAAGCAGCAGACCCAACACATATCCTTAGGGTACTCCAGTATTCAACTTTCTCCATTGGGAAAATTGTCCATTTAGCCCTACCCTCTGCTTTCTATCTTTTAACGAGTTCCTGATCCACAATAGTACACTGCCTTCTATCTCATGACTTTTTAATTTCACCAAGAGTCTTTCATGAAGGACCTTGTCAAAGGCTTTCTGAAAATCCAGATACATTACATTGACCGACCCACCTTTGTCTACCTGTTTATGTCTTTAAAAAAATAAAAACAGATTAGTAAGGGAAGACCTTCCTTGGCTAAAGCCATGTTGGCTGTCACCCATTAAACCCTGACTATCTACATGTTCAATAATATTGTTCTTTATAATGGTTTCTATCATTTTTCCTGAAACTGATGTCAGGCTCATCAGTCTGTAGTTTCCCAGATCACCCCTGAAACCCATTTTAAAAATTGGTGTTACATTGGCCATCCTCCAATCTTCAGTTATTTCATATAATTTTAATGATAATTCACAGATTTATAATAGTAGGTCTGTAATCTCATATTTCAGTTCTTTCAACACCCTTAGATGTATACTATCTGGTCCAGTTGATTAGATACTCTTCAGTTTATCAAATAGTTGAAATACATCTTTCCGGTTTATCAATATTTCTTTCAATTCTTTTGCTGCATCAGCTTTAAATACCGTTTCAGTCATGGGTAAATTCCCTACGTCTTCCTCAGTATAGACTGAAGCAAAACATTCATTCAGTCTCTATTTCATTCAGAATATCATTGAATATCCGGGGTTGCCGTACTGCCTCATGGCTGCCGTAGTTAACCAGGCAGCAGCGATATTGCATGCTTCTCAGTTATCTCCTGCAGCTGAAAGATAGGGACTGTCACCAGGAACTCCCACAACACTCCCTGATGCTAAGCGGTTATCATCAGAGCACGCAATGGAGAAGACGGGATATTCAGCGGCACTATCTGTGTAAATGCCTTTTGAATATCAGGCTCTATGTTTTTAGTGCTTGCTCTGTTGGTTTTGGTTGTGTTTAGTAGAGTTTCTAGATGGGAGGAGGATTATTTGTTGATGATTTTGAAAGTTAGGAACAGTATTTAGTATCTGATGCGGCTTTATTTAAACAGATTTGTATGCTACCTTTTCCTTCAATCAAGGTGGTCACGTCACAACACAATTGGAGGGTTACATTTAACATTAGGGTACGTGTAAACATTTAGGCTTTGCGGGGGAAGCTAGTGGAGTTGTTGCAGGATAGGGATTAGGTGGTCTTATTTTGGGGCTCCTTGAATGATGCATGTGGCTCTATATAATGCAATGTATAGTGAGAGCAGAGTTGAATTTTTTGAGCTGTGGTAAATTGAGTTACAGCACTCAAAGTGTGGTGAAATGATGGCCTGGAATGTTGTACAGAAGTCCAATGGTTCCAGTAGGGGGTGCAGGTGTTGCAGGGTTCAGATTTTGAGGTAGGTTGTCCTCATTCTGTTGGTCCAGGGTGTTACTTAGATAGTAGACCTCTGTCCGGACTTTCACGTCAATCTCATTTATTGTCAGGGATGGGGTTGGTGGAATGTGTCATCCTTGGTGATGCAGAGTATTTTGGGATTTTTTATAGTTAACTGTCAATGAGTTTCTTGCCATCCATTGAGTGATGTCTGTGAAGCAGCTTGATATTCCTTCGTATATGGCGTTGTTGGTGTACCTCCATTGCCTCAGAAAAATCCAAGTTATCAATGTCCCTGTTTAATTACATTACCAAGTTTAAATTACAATGTAAACTGCTTTGACTAAAATGATAAAGTGGCATAAATGGTAAAATAAATAAATCATTTTATCATCTGCGTAGATGTGGAAGTACATTTATCTATTTATTTAACAGGTTCTATATACTGCTTTATGGGCCTTGAGGGATGCTTTGGGTTTGAGGGAAGGAGGATGAGTTGTTGATGCCCATTTACAGTAATTGTTGTCCCTCAAATACGTAGGAGTGAAACAATTTTAGTACTTAATTTTGTATTCTTTGAAAGAGGATGCTGTGACAAACGGCATTGGAGGCAGCTGAAATGTCAAAGAAAATTAAGATTTATCCTATGTGTGGTTTCCTGCCACTCCTGCCCCCTCCAACAGGACGTTGCATCAGAGGGGGCAGGAGTGGCAAGTCATGAGTGTACTAGCACAGGCACTTCAAAGCCCGCTCTGGCCATCGTGGTTCATACTGCAGAGGGGTGAATCGGGCCACATGAAGACTGGAGCCAAGGTTGGAGGAGTCAGGCAAGCTCCCTGTGAGTGAAAATGGTCAGACTGAGAGTTCCCTTCAGGAGGGAATGGCTGGTCACAAAAGCACAGGAGAGTTGTCCATTTTAGCTCAGAATCTGAACTCTCTGGTTCCCAACCCGCACCCATCTGCTGATACGGCTTTGCCCAAGGTGTCTTCAACTGGTAGTTGCTAGAAACTCTGAAGAACACAGCGAGGGTCTGGCTTTAGGTGAAGTTTTTTTCAATTGAGTTTGTCCTTGTTTTGCAGCTTTAGAAGAAGAGGGACTGACTCAACCATTAGGCAAGACTAGGCAGTCATCTAGGGCAGGAGATTTTGAGGGGCTGCAAAGAGCAGCAGCAGCAGTCAAAGCAAAACACTACATTCTGGCAGCCAGATAAACTCAAAGAGCCCTCAGCACATTCTTTTACCTGCAGGACGAGCGGACACTCGCATGCAATGTACAATAGAATATTTGAAAGTATCATCTGGAAGGAAAGGAGAAAGCTCAAACTGCCTAAAGTAGATGCCTTGATTATGCCATTAACAAAGAAGATGACTATTCTTGTCGGAGGAGGCATAGCACTGGAAGCTTGAATGATGGTTGAAGAAGGCTTTTGAGGTTTCTGTGTTGGGCCTCCATGCTGTGGTTTGCAATACTTACATGTCTAGGTTCTGTTTGCACTAGGTACAGCAGTGACCTGAGGAGGTTTTGGAGGATGACCAGCTGAATTCACGAGAGGCTGTCCAAGTGGAAGCAGGAATGACGTACGAGTCATGTGGTAGATGCCTTGTATGACTAAGGACCTGGTCAGCGGATGCAGACACAAAGACTTGGCTCAGTAGGTTGCCTTTCCTCGAAACCACCTGTCTAGGGAGAATTGGAAGAGGTTTATGAAAGACCGAGGGCAGTCTAAGCCCCAGAGCTCTGGGAAATCCAGCATTTTCGGCCAGGTGAGGGGCATTCCTCTTAGTGTGCCTGTTTTCTGAATAGGTCCTCTCTCTTTCATATTGACAGAAAAGGAGGACTCCATGAGGAGCTGCAGGACCTTCTTTCAGCAAGCAAGTAAGAGGTCATCTGTACAGTTTTCTCAAGGAGTGGGTCCAAGTTATGTCCATCCAATGGCCCTTGAAGTTGGGGAGAAGAGGCTGTATGTTGGAGTTTTTCTGCCATCTCACTGAGTTATTTCCCCTTGTCTTGTGCCAGACAAAGGAACTGTAGTGCAAACCTTAAGGACTTCTGGACAGTGGTCACCACACCCAGTCAACAGTGGGAAACAGATTAGTGCTCAATTTAGTTTGTCATCCCCCCAAAAAAAGAAAGTTGGTTCTGAACCATATTGGATGTGAAAGAGATGAACTGAGTGTTGCCTATTCCACATCTTCACATGAAGATACTGTAGTCAGTAACTTCTGCAATAAGGAACGGAGAGTTCTTGTTGGCTATAGAACTAAAAAAAACCTTCTTTCATATAGAACCATTGCAGGGCCTATGGGTACGTTCTAGTGGCTCCACTGTCTGACATTTTCAATGCCTCTTTGGAGTGGTGCCAATGGACTGGAGAAAGACACATGTGGTCTCTTTACACCAAAGCAGACATAAGGATGACATTTAGAATTACAGGCCAGTTAGTCTAATCTCTCTGGATAGTAAATTATTGGAAAGACTACTAATGATGTAACTTTGCCAAGATGGGCCAATATCTCAGGGAGTCGTCAGCGGGAGGGGAACAACTGGGGATGTAGAAACAGTGGGCAAAACTGAAAGGGGATATTTTAAGGGCAACCAACCTTTAAGTTAAAATGATAAATAAAGGTAAAAGGAAAAGGAGACCACTATGGTTTTCGAAAGAAGTATCTGAAAAAGTGAAGAAAAAGAGGGAGGCCTTCACAAAATACAAGAGATCACAGAGAGAGGAAGACAGGCATCTATATTTGGAAAAACTGAGAGAAGCTAGCAAAGTAGTCAGGAAAGCAAAGATTCAAAAAGAGGAGAAAATAGCCAATACAATAAAAAGGGGGATAAGACATTTTACAGATATGTTGGTGAAAAGAGGAAGGGGAAATGTGGTATTGTCAGACTCAAGGATGAAGGGGAGGAACATAGAAACTTGATGACAGAAAAAGACCACATGGCCTATCTAGTCTGTCCTTCCATATCAACCTCTACAACAGTCCCTTTTTTTCCGTTAGAGATCCTCTGTGTTTGTAGAAGCAGATGAGGATAAAGCAGAATTGCTTAACACATATTTCTGTTCTGTGTTCACAGATGAAGAACCAGGAGCAGGACCTCAGAAAACACCCTCAAACAGGAACAGAAGCAAGGGACATCTTGAACAATTTTCAGAAGTCTGTGTTTGTGAGAAACTAGCTAAACCTAAAGTAGACAAAGCGGTGGGACTGGATGAGATACACCCTAGAATACTGAGGGAACTTGGGGACATTCTAGCAGCTCTGCTGACTGACCTTTTCAATGCCTCCTTAGAGACGGGATTGGTGCCAAAGGACTGGAGAGGCCCATGTGGTCCCTTTGCACAAAAACAGAAGTAAGGATATTGTTGAAAACTATAAGCCGGTTAGTTTAACTTCGGTGGTGAGTAAATTATTGGAAACGCTAATGAAAGAGAAAATAGTAAGGATCCTGGAGTCCAGCAGATTACAGGACCCGAGGCAGCATGGATTCATCAGAGGCAGGTCTTGTCAGACAAATCTGATTGATTTCTTTGACTGGGTGACCAGGGATTTGGACCGAGGGAGAGCCCTAGATGTGGTGTATTTAGATTTCAGTAAAGCCTTTTACACCGTTCCTCACAGGTGACTTATAAACAAACTGAGCACCCTAGGGATGGACCCTAAAGTTACTGCTTGGGTTAGAAATTGGTTGAGTGGGAGGTGACAAAGGGTACAGGTAAATGGTGCTCATTCTAAGGAGAAGGAGGTTACCAGTGGAGTGCCTCAGGGATCTGTCCTTGGTCCGATTTTTTTTAACGTTTTGGTTAATGATATTGCAGAAGGACTGTCCAGTAAGGTTTGCTTGTTTGCAGATGATACCAAAATCTGCAATAGAGTAGACACACAGGAAGGTGTCAATAACTTGAGGAAGGATCTAGCTAAGCTTGAAGAATAGTCTAGAATTTGACAGCAAAAATTCAATGTAAAAAAATAAAAATCCAAAGGAGCTGTACAGTGTAGGGGGTGAAATACCTCTGTCCACAAAAGAAGAACAGGACCTGGATGTAATTGTGTTTGATGATCTTAAAGTATCTAACCAGGTAGAAAGCTGCAACAGCAAAAGCAAGAAGGATATTTGGTTGCATAGGGAGAGGAATGGAATGGCCAGCAGAAGAAGAAAGGAGGTGATAGTGCCTCTGTATAAGTCTCTGGTGCAACCTCATTGGGAGTATTGTGTGCAATTCTGGAGACCACACCTTAACCTATAAATAGGTTGGAGTCAGTGCAGAGGGTGGCTACTAAAATGGTTAGTGGTCTTCATTATGAAGCATATGAGGACTGACTTAAAATGTTAATATATATATTCAGAGGAAAGGCATGATAGGAGTGATATGATTTAGACATTTAAATACTTCCGTGGCATAAATGCACAGGAGGGTCTCTTTCAATTGAAGGCAAGCTCTACTATGAGGGGACATAGGATGAGAGTGAAAGGGGATATATTCAGGAGTAATATGCAGAAATATTTCTTTATGGAAAGAATAGTAGATCTGTGGAATAGTCTCCCAGTGGAGGTGGTAGAAATGAGAACAGTATCTGAATTCAAAAGAGCATGGGACAAACACAGAGGATCTCTAAAGGAAAACAGGGGACTATTGTAGTTGATATGGAAGGGCAGACTAGATAGGTCATGTGGTCTTTTTCTGCCATCATATTTCTATGTATTATGGTGTTGGAGTGTCACAATGCATTCTGGGAGCTATAGTCCTTCCTAGGATGAACTAGTGTGGTAGTGCCACAGTGCTCTCTGAGAACTGGTGTATTTCCTTCGAGGGATTACCGTGTGGCAGTGTCACAGTGCACTCTGGGAGCTGTAGTCCTTCCTTTCAGGGAGTATCTCAGGGCAGTTTCTCCTAATGGGTGCGTTTTGCACCTAACATGACAGTCACGAACCTCACTTCTAAGCCAGGATATGTAGAATATGACCTCAGTCTCTCAAATGTACTGCTAATGCATGATGTAGTACTTGCATTGTGCAAAAGAGAGCCTCCTGCTGGAGTTCGTAAGATATAACAGGTAGGAGTAGTTTATCAAGCTTGTCACGCCTAGTACAATGGGAAAGATTACTTTTGTAAATTAATTTTTATTAGATGTGGAACAAACACATACGGGCTATCATGCTCAGGTAATCATACTGTTATCCAACAGTAACTTCCCCAAAGATCAGGGTATCCCACTGCCCCCCCTCCCCCCGGGGATTCAGCTGTCTCTTTTTCTTCTCTACTACCTCTCGCAATGTTCTCCACTCACACCACTGCTATCCGACCTTTCTCCCCCCTCCCTGTTCTCTCCATTTACCTAAAGCCTGAGCCCTCTCCACATATCCCTTAAAGTACCTCCCATTAACCACATTTTAATCCCATTCTCTACATCCTTATTAACAGAGAAATAGAAAAACACAGAGTAACTTTTCAACAAAAACTTCAAACTTCTACATATATTCAAACACACCAAATCACACATGGTTGTTTATCTGCCCACCCTCCCCTCCCCTCCAACTTCCTCTTTTTAAAAAACATCCCCTTATATGTTCAGGGGTTGTGCCACATCCACCTTCTTATCAAGTTGTCCCCATCTACACCAATATTGCCCGCTCTTCCCTTTCAGGTTGTAGGAAATCTTATCAAACCTCATCGCCTCCCCCACTTTAGACCACCACTCCTCCACCCTGGGCCCTTTCTCCATTTTCCACCTCCACGCCACCACTACCCTTGCAACCAGACCCAGCTTCTGCCTCAATACCATTCCCATGGGACTCCCAAAAGCAACTCCACTGGATCATCGGGGAATTCCTCCCCCACAATCCCCCCCCCCCCATTTCTTCCCTGATTTGCTTCCAAAACTCTTGGATCCATGGATATTCCCACTGCATGTGAAAAAATGGTCCCCACCCTCCACAACCTCTCCAACATAAGGGATCTTCCTTCCCCCTCCCCTTATATAGCCCTACCGGCATACTGTATGCTTTGTGCACAATCTGAAGCTGCATCTGTCTCCAGGAGGAAACCCAAGTAGGCTTATATATGGCCTCATGAATATGGGCCCATGTAGCCTCCCCCAATCTCTGCCCCAGCCAATGCACCCATCCCTCCTTCTGTCCACCCCCCAACACATCCACCTCTTCCAACTGGGACCTATACAACTTGGCAAGTAACCCCTTTGTACCGTCCCCCTTATAGAGGGTGCCCTCCAGGGACGTGCTTGACCTCTCCAGATTTGCCAATATGTTTAGAAGCATAATGAAATGTCTCAATTGGAAGTATTGATAAAATGGCATCCTTTTCCCTATTTGGGTTTCTATTTCCTGCATGCTAAGCATCCCCTTCCTCCCCACCAGCTCACTAAATCGAGTCACAGCCAATGAGGCCAGACCCTGCCTCACCGCACTAAACTCGGCGGATGAAAAGGGGAGATAGTCCCCGATTTTTGACCATTTACTAATCATTCCTGGGAGTTCCCCTCTCCTTCTTTCCCCTCGTGCAACCTGCCTCAGCGCTTTAAGGAAGGGATGATTCCCCAAGCCCCCCCCCATCCACCATCTCTCTCCCTCCTGCTTCCACCCATTCAAAGATGGATTGCAGTTCCAAGAGAGTCCTCTCTATAGTGACCCAAGCAATCTCACTGTTCCGAAGATAGGGTCCCCTCAGGGCCCTCAGTACCGCTGCCTTAGTGTACCACCTTAGCAAGGGGAATCTGATCCCTCCCTGCTCCCTAGACAAAGCCAGCCTTTTTATTCCAATCCACACTTCCCCCCCCCCCCCAAACCTCCTAAGCCGGTCCTCCCATCTCCGCAGCACCTTACCTACAATGGGGCTTGGAAGCTGTGTGAACATGAACAAACATTTAGGAATTATATTCATTTTTAAGGCTGTGACCCTTCCCATCCAACTTAAGTGCAGCTTCCCCCCATTGCTCCAATTCCTGTCCCATTTTTGTAACTAAGGGCATATAGTTCCTTCTGAAAAGTTCTGCCAGATCCACTGGCAATTTAACCCCCAGGTATTTTATTTCTCTCCTTCCCACTGCAAGGGGAACTGGTGAATGTCCTGGGTCCTCAGCCCACCCAATGCTACTGCTTCAGTCTTAGCTAAGTTTGCCTTAAACCCCGAGAGTTTTGCAAATGTATCCAACTCTACCAACAATGCTGGAATCGATCTCTCCGGCTGTCAGATAAATATCAAAGTATCATCTGCATAGAGTAAAATTTTGTTTTCTTTCCCTTGTATCTTTATTGGTCGTATCTCCTCATTACTCTGAGTCCGTGCCGCCAACACCTCTATCACAATTGCAAATAGCATAGGCGATAGGGGGCACCCCTGCCTAGTTCCCCAATACAACTGAAATTCCTCTGAACAATGTCCATTCACTAGGATGTGAGCCTTCGGGGCCATGTACAGCGCCTCAACCCCCTTCCTGAACCCCTCCCTCAGATTGAGCCTATCTAAAGAGGCCAGCAAAAATCTCCACTCCCCTCTGTCAAATGTCTTTTCTGCATCTAATGCCACACATAACGCCCTTTCTTTCTGCTCCTTCACCACCTGCATCAAATTAATTGCACGGCGAACATTATCAGTTATTTCTGATGCATTCTAGTTATCAATATAGAGTCTGTCTGTCTGTTTTGTGGGAATTGTTAATATAAAGTTTAACTGTGGTAATAAAGTAAGCTTGGGGATATTCAGCCTACTGGAACCCGAGTATCCAGATAACAAAGGTTTAAATCTGTTGGAGAAGGCTTGCTCTTTCTGGGCGGGGGAGGTGAAAGTTTCTGCTCTCAGGCAGGTAGGCAGGGGCTAATTTGAGCCCATCTCACCTGACCAGTGGCCACACCTACAGGTCTCTGAGGCTGGCTGCAGGAGCTGTGGATATTTCACAAAGCTAAGACTCTAATTTTCTTTCTTATCTCTGATGCTTTCTAGTTATCAATATAGAGTCTAACTGTCTGTTTTGTGGGAATTGTTAAAATAAAGTTTAACTGTGGTTATAAATTAAGCTTGGGGATAATCTGACTGTCTCCTTTTCTGGGTAGCCTTGGAGCAGATATCTGTGGGTGCCCCCAGTTCAGGAACAGCCTACTGGCCAGAGACACTTAGGTTCCCGCCCACCCTACCCCTCACCCCACCCACCCCAGGGGCTGCATTGCCTATATAGTACTCACATACGTTGCCATCTATCCTTTTAACTTGGGTTAGAGCCCACATCTTCTTCCTCTTTCCTTCTTCTTCCTATTCTCCTTCTAGGACTGCTTATTCAGCATGTCGTGTATTCAGTGCAATAACTGCAGTACTTTCATTCCAAGATGAATCATATGGAACCTCAAAGCTTGTCCTATGTGCCTCAGGTCAGCTACCATGAATAAAGAACTGACTCTACTAAGGGAAAACCTAGCTGCCATGCATAAAGAGGGGACCCTACTCAGGGAGGAACTGGCTGCAATGAAGCACACCTCTTCTAGGTTACAAACTGAACAATGTCCACCACCGCTCCGACAAAGCATCAAACATGCCAGGGACAAGGGTATCACAGTGGGTTCTGGTAGACTGCGACCTGTAATGCACAGACATCCTATGCATCAAAAGATATCCCTGCATAATGCCTTCACTGCCTTGGCTAATGAGGATGAGCAACTGAGGGAGGAACTGGCTGCAATGAAGCACACCTCTTCTAAGATACAAACTGAACAAAGTCCACCACCACTTCCACAAAGAATGAAACACCCCAGGAACAAATGGATCACAGTGGGTTCTGGTAGATTGCGACCTGTGACACAGAGGCATCCTCCAACTCTCTTGTACTACCTAAGGCAATCACGAAGTGCTCTCAAGTCACCAGATCCAGAGCCTTCTCTTACTTTGCACCTTCATGTTGGAACGCCCTACCAACAGGCATCAGAACCATCAGTGACCTCTCCCAGTTCAGGAAGGCACTGAAGCATCACCTGTTCTTGCAGCACTACGATGTTTCAGACACCTTCTCACAACAACCCACCTCTACACCCCAGGCCAACACATTAAACTCATGCACCCCATAGTCTTAACGCGCAGAGCTGCAATCTCACCTTGCTTCTCCTCTCATCAAGAAACATTTAGTTGCATTTAGTTGCTTTGTACATAGTTGCTTTTTGTACATAGTTTATTATGTTCTCTGTTTATGAAACCTGTTTAATGTATACCCAGCTTATTGTCCTGTTCTTTGTAAGCACTGATCAATTTTTGTGACGTGTAGTTCCTGTTCATTGTAAACCGCACTGATGTCAAATAGCGCGGTATAAAAGAAACTGTAAATAAATAAATAAATAAATAAATCCTATGCATCAGGAGATATCCCTGCACAATGCCTTCTCTGCCTTGGCAAATGAGGATGCCCAATCCAAAGAAACTGAAGGGCCCTTAAATGAGACAGACAATGCCCAATCTCCTGCAACAGGACCAAATATGAAGAAAACCTCACCAAACAGCAAATTACTTCTACTTGATGATTCCATCATCAGTGGTATCAACTTGGGAACACAGTTCAAAGGAGAGAAGATAGTCAAGTGCCTCCCAGGCTCTTCAGCCAGCAGGAATACAAACCACATTGTTGAAGTACTTAGCACAGAAAGTGAACACTCCAAACCTGATGTGGTTATCCACTTGGGCACAAATGACCTGGCTAGAAACAGTACCTCTACAGTCCAAAAGAACTTCCATTCTCTGGGAAAGAAACTCAAGCCCATTGTTAACACTGTTGCATTCTCAGAGGTTCTACCTGTGCTTGGTAAAGGGGCAAAAAGGTTGCATCGCATTAACAGCTTTAATACATGGCTCCAGACCTGGTGCAAACGAGAAGCACTCAGATTTATTGGTGACTGGGGTAACAGATGGAACAACAAGAGACTATACTGTGCTGATGGACTACATCTCTCTGCCGCAGGGAAAAGAATCCTAAGTGAAAAATACAAGCAATATGTGGATATACCTTTAAACTAGCAAAAGGGGGTGACAGATGTGGAAGGTCAAGCTCTGGACGTCACGCCCTGCAAAAGCAGAATAAAATCAGAAACATCCACACATTTAAACCACACATCAAAAACAAGTGGGAAGATGTAGGCAGAACAAAATCAATGCTAAATACATGCAAGCCAGTTAAATGCTGGAAAGCAATGAGCACAAATGCTCGAAGCTTAGCCAACAAAGTTTCAGACCTAGAAGCCCTAAGGATGGAAATGGATTTGGAGACTGTGGCCATTACAGAAACATGGCTAAGCGAATCGCATGATTGGGATAAAGCCATACTTGGCTATAATCTATTTAGAAGAGAAAGAGAAAATGGAAGAGGAAGAGGAGGAGGAGTAGCCTTGTATGTCAAAAGCAATATTAAAGCTACTGAAATGCAGGGGGAATGGGGAAAAGAAGAAGCATCTGGATTGTGTTGGAAAGAGGAGATGGCACTGTCATCCATACTGCTGTAGTCTACAGACTTCCAACACAAACTGAAAAGATAGATAATGAATTGATTATAGATATTGCCAAGATAGCCACAAAGGGGGAAGCGATCATATTGGGTGACTTTAATTACCTGATGTGGATTGGATTACTCCTTCTGCAAATCTGATCTACAAAAGCTGGAAGAATGGTCAAATGCTTGGCAATAAGATTTAATGCGAAGAAGTGCAGAGTCATGCACTTGAGTAGCAGAAATCCAAGGGAAATGTATGCAATAGGGGGCGAGAGGTTGGTGTGCACAGATCAGGAGAAAGACTTTGGTGTGATTATTTCTGAAGATCTCAAGGTGGAAAAACAGTGCGACAAGGCGGTGGCAAAAGCCAGGAGGATGTTGGGCTGCATACAAAGAGGAATCACCAGCAGAAAGGAAGAGGTACTTATGTCACTGTACAAGTCAGTGGTGAGGCCTCACTTGGAATACTGTGTTCAGTTTTGGAGACCGTATCTTGCAAAGGATGGAAAAAGACTGGAAGCTGTTCAGAGGAAGGCAACCAAAATGATTTGGAGACTGTGTCAGAAGCCTTATGAGAAGAGACTTGAAGACCTAAACATGTACACTTTGGAGGAGAGGAGAGACAGAGGAGATAAGATTCAGACCTTTAAATACTTAAAGGGATATAATGAACAAACAAACCTCTTCCAAAGATGGGGAAGCTGTAAAACTAGAGGGCACAACAGGAAGCTGCAAGGTGGTAAATTGAAAGGCAATGTCAGGAAATACTTTTTCATGGAAAGGGTGGTGGATGCTTGGAATGCCCTCCCGATGGAAGTGGTGGGGGCAAACACGGTGACGGAATTCAAAATGGCATGGGACAGACACAGTGGATCCCTTTACAGCAACAGGATAAAATCAAAATAAACTGAACCATCTAATTTCTCAACAAATAGGGGTGTCCTGCATGCAGTGGTGGGTTCACCCCTAAACAGGGACATGGGGAGGGGTGGCCTGCATGGAGCGGCAGGTGCACCTACTCTTGCCATCGTGCTGGGCAGTAGATGGACCATGCTTGTCTTTATCTGCCATCATTTACTTTGTTACTATGTTACTATGTAATTCCCACACTGGTCTCTCGGCATCACTTCTTTAGGGAGAATGATTATGTTCCCCATCTCAAACGTTCTAGGAAGCCATTCTCCCCTAAGAGCACCTGAGAAAATTCTAGCTAGTAAGGGGGCAACCTGCACCGCAATAGCTTGATAATACTCTGCAGGAAGGCCGTCCGCTCCTGCCACTTTCCCCCAAGGAAGGGCCTTTATTGCCTCCATCACCTCCACTGGTTGCACTACTCATCCCAAGGCCTGGACCTCTTCCTCCGTTAACCTAGGCAGATTCGTCCCCTCCAAATATCTAACTATCTGACCATCATCTCCCTCTCCCTCTCCCTCTGTACTATACAGCTCTCATAAAACTTCCTGAACTCCTCACAGATATCTGCATTCACATACACCTTGCCCCCTCCCGCTTGGGCTATCTCTGCCACTGTTCTCTCCACCCTCCACTTCCGCAGTCGCCACGCCAACAGCCTCTCCGCTTTATTTCCACTCTCCATATAATTCCTCTTAGTAGCTCTCAACAGACTCTCCATCTTCTCAGTGTCCAGCGCATTATACAGCGCCCTCACCCTCACAGTTCCCGAAACACCTTTCTCCCCCCTTTTAAACTATGTTCCGCTTGGAGCTCACTAATCAACTTTGCTAACCTGTCCTGTTCCTTCTGCCTTTCTCTCCTTCATCTTGCCCTCATTTGTATGATCACGCCTCTCATATATGCCTTCCCTGCACCCCACAGCACATCCCCCTGCACCCCACCCACATCATTTGTAAGAAGAAACTCCTTCCATGCAGCTCTCAACCCTCTACGAACCTCTTCATTCTGCAATAGAGAAGCACTAGCCCTCCAGACCTTGTGTGCATTGCACCCCCCCCCCCCTCCCACTGGTGCCCACATGCAAGTTACCATCCCATGATCAGATAGAGTAAGAGGATGTAACTGCATCTTACTCAGAACTCCCAGTTGTTTCCTTTGGCCCAGAATGTCATCAATCCCAGAATACGCTCCTTATCTGGGGGAAAAACATTTTCCACCTGCCATAGGTCCACCAGGTACCACTTTATAATGCATCTCCTCAATTCCCTCCCCTCCTTCCCGTGGAGCTTATTTGAGGAATTTGACCAATCCTCCCTTCCCAAAGTTCAATTGAGATCCCCCCCCAACCACCCAATCTCCCCTGGCCACCTTCACAAATCCTTGCATCGCCTGCCGATAAAAGGTGCTTTTGGGTCCATTCGGCGCATAAATATTCAATATTGACACCAGCGTCTGATCAACCCTGCCAATTACCCAGACCACTCTCCCCTGGGCATCCCCCACCTCTCCTAGAATGAAAGGAACCCTCTTATGAATAAGAATCACCACCCCTCTTTTTTTGTATTATATGCTGAGCAGTACATCAGAGTTTATCCTGCCATTTTCAATTTCTCGTGTTCCTCTCTAGTTAGATGCATTTCCTGAAGAAGCACAAAGTCAGCCCTTACTTTAGTCAAACACCCTAGAATTTGCTTCCTTATAACGGGGGCTGTGAATCCCCCGGACATTGTATGAGGCAAAAACATACCCCCCTAGGACTTCCCTAGTTGCCGTCTTTACCCTGGTCCCTCCCTCTTACCAGCAGATCAATACCAGGCCACACCAAAAACATGTAACAACTTAAAACCGTCAACACCCGTCTCCTTCCCCCTCTCCTCCACCTCCATTGTTAATTTCCTCTGTTTCCACTTGTTATCATTTCCCCTGCCATGGCTTCAAAAGCTCAGAACTTACATTTTCCTCCAACTAAACATTATATGCATTTTAAACTTGCTATATTATAGCCGAGTGCCTTCTTCACTTACGCCGTTGCCATTCTCCACCGGTTGTGTCCATCGCCGACCTTCATGCCGCACCTCCATCGTCCTGCTCACCGTCTGCCCCTAGCAGATTCCCCTTTCCTTGTCTCCCTCCAGCTTCTCTGTGCTCCGCTCTGTTCTGGGGGCCGCTCTTGCATCTCTGCAACTCTCTCCTCCACACGGGAGCTGCTGCCTGTAATAGTGTCTCTGTCCGGTGCTCGCAGGCTGCTCCGGCCCTGGTTACTCTGCCTTAAATGCTTTTCAAGAGCCTCCACACTGTTAAAAAACCTCTTTCCACCCTTCTGCAGCAGAACAATGTGGGCTGGATACCATATAGCCATTTGTATTCCTTTTTGTGTCAGATTCTCCTTCAACCGGAGAAGATCTCTACGCCTCCGCATGGTTTCCGCTGCCAAGTCCAGGAATACAAACACCCTTCACGTCTTGTACATCACATGGCCCGTTCTCCTAGTCAGCCTAATAATGTGTTCTGTCCTGAAACCTCACTAGTTTGACAATCAAAGCCTGAGGCCTGGCATTATTTTAAGGGTGAGGCCTGAGCTCTGATCACATCAAGCAGCCCATTACTCAATCGTGAGCGGGGCATTCTCTGGCTGACCTGCCTGCTCCAATCAGGGCTGGGGAAGGAGACTTCCTACCGTTCATCAGCTGCCGCCATCAAGCGCGCCCACACCAAAGGGCCCTTTGGCATGGCCCTTATGCGCAGGACCTTAGCTTTCAACCCTGACTTTATCTTGAATTATGGCATTGTCTTCCTGTCATGCTAGCTGGTTTCTGTTTAATAATAAGCTCCCAGTGCATTCTCTGTATTTCAAACAGCACAACTGAGGGGCATCCCGGGAAGCAGTGTCAAGGAACCCTTTTACAAAAGCTAGTGTGTCTTGTCCTTCCTCTCCCTCCGGGATCCCGAAGATCCTCTCTATTTTCCATTTCTTTGGCTTTACTTTGCAGCCACCCCAATTGTTGCTGAAGGCAGGAAACTTCCTTCCCATCTGTGCCTGGACATCCTCCGTGTTCCCAATCCTTGTCTCTGCCTCCTCCAACCCGCACCCCGACTGCCGAAAACTTTTCCTCAATCTTGTTAAACACTTTTTGTACAATTTCTGTTTTAGAGTCTCTGATTTCCTGTAATATGGTCAGAAGGTCCGTCTCACCTCCATTCGCTACTCCTGCACTGGCCATCGAAAAGGCCGGTGAGGACAGACCCTGTATTCCCACTACCGCATTTCCTCCCAATTTAGTTTTAGAGGCATAAACTCCGCAATTGTCTTTGATGGCTTGATTTTCACTACTTTCAGCATCTCAGCTCTCCCCATGGAGGAGGGTAGAATTCCTGTTATTTAATTATCCAACTTATTTTATTTTATTTATTTAAAAGGATTTATATACAGCTTTGTCCTGAAATCAAAGTGGTTTACACTTCAAACAATCAAAAATCAGTGTCAGTAGGGGTAGGCATGCAGTGTTAAAATGGAGTGGAAGTGATGATTTCTTGGTGTGCTATTTACAGGATGAGCTATGTACAAGTGGTTATATACAGGGAGGGTAGGGGGGTACACTGGGGGTCAGGTGGGTTGGTAGGTAGCATATGACATAGGACTATAGTGTACAATGAAAAGAATAGTTTTGGGCTGCTTCCTGGAGTCCTTGAAGTCCATAGTTGATCGTGGGTTGGTAGGTAGAATAGGACATAGGACTATACTGTTCAATGAAGCACATAATTTTGGGCTTCTTCCTAAAGTCCTTGAGGTCCATAGTTGATCGTCAGTCGTCCATGCAACTTATAGAGGGGTAAAATGACAGAGCCCTCTCAGGCACGTCCGCTCTCCTCGCCACTCATGCTGGAAGTCCGGGAAAGATTACTATATCTTTCTGCCACATTTTCCTGATCTCTGACTGCACTTCTTGATACTTCAAGATCTTCTGCCTCTCAATACAATTCAGAGAATAATCACATGGAACAGACACCTCTATAATCAATGTCATTTAGATATTATTCAAGACTACCAGTATGTCAGTTTATTCTCCCCAGTGTGAGTTCCATGATGCCTCACTAGTCTTCATTTTGTGCAGAAATATCTCCCACATTCCATACAGCTAAAGGTCTCTCCCCATTGTGGGTTTTAAAGTGCCTCACTAGCTCTGAGTTCCAGTAGAAACATTTCCCACATTCAATACAACTAAAAGGTTTCTCCCCTATGTGGGTTCTATGATGCTGCACTAGTTTTGCTTTTGTGAAGAAACTTTTTCCACATTCAGAACAACTAAAAGGTTTCTCCTCTGTGTGGGTTCTATGAGGCCGCACTAGTTTTACTTTTGTGAAGAAACATTTCACACGTTCAGTAGAACTAAAAGGTTTCTGCCCCATGTGGGTTCTATGATGCTGCTCTAGTTGTGCTTTCGTGACAAAATATTTCTCACATTCAGTACAATGAAAATGTTTCTACCTTGTGTGGGTGCTCTGATGCAGCTTTAGTTGTGCTTTTCTGAAGAAAGACTTCCTACATTCAGTACACATATAATAGATATATCCCCTGTGTGGGTTCTATGATGCAGCACTAGTTGTGCTTTTCTGGGGAAACATTTCGCACAATCAGTGCAACCAAAAGGTTTTTCGCCTGTGTAGGTTCTATGATGCAGCACTAGTTGTGTTTGTGTAACAAAACTTTTCCCACATTCAGTAAAACTTAAAGCTTTCTCCCGGGTTCGATGATGCAGCACTAGTTTGTTTTTCTGGAGATCATTTCCCAAATTCAGTACAACTAAAAGGTTTCTAGCCTGTGTGGGTTCTATGATGCCTCACTAGTTCTGCTTTTCTGGGGAAACATTTCCCACAATCAGTACAACTAAAAGGTTTCTTCCCCGTGTGGGTTCTGTGATGCCGCACTAGATGAGTTTTTGAGAGGAAACATTTCCCACAATCAGTACAACTAAATGGTTTCTCCCCTGTGTGGGTTCTATTATGCAGCACTAATTGTGCTTTACTGGGGAAACATTTCCCACATTCAGTGCAACTAAAAGGTTTCTCCCCCGTGTGGGTTCTATGATGCAGCACTAGTTGTGCTTTTCTGGGGAAACATTTCCCACATTCAGTACAACTAAAAGGTTTCTCCCCTGTGTGGGTTCTATGATGCCTCACTAGATGTGTTTTCGTGAGGAAACATTTACCACATTCAGTACAATTAAAAGGTTTCTCCCCTATGTGGGTTCTATGATGCATCACTAGTTCTGTTTTTGTGAGGAAACATTTCCCACATTCAGTACAACTAAAAGGTTTCTCCCCTGTGTGGGTTCTATGATGCCTCACTAGTTCTGTTTTTGTGTGAAAACATTTCCCACAATCAGTACAACTAAAAGGTTTCTCACCTGTGTGGGTTCTATGATGCGTCACTAGATGTGTTTTCGTGAGGAAACATTTCCCACATTCAGTACAACTAAAAGGTTTCTCCCCGGTGTGGGTTCTATGATGCGTCACTAGATGTGTTTTCGTGAGGAAACATTTCCCACATTCAGTACAACTAAAAGGTTTCTCCCCTGTGTGGGTTCTATGATGCCTCACTAGATCTGTTTTTGTGTGAAAACATTTCCCACAATCAGTACAACTAAAAGGTTTCTCCCCTGTATGGGTTCTATGATGCGTCACTAGATGTGTTTTCGTGCAGAAACATTTCCCACATTCAGTACAACTAAAAGCCTTCTCCCCCATGTGGGTTCTATGATGCAGCACTAGTTGTGCTTTTCTGGTGAAACATTTCCCACAATCAGTACAACTAAAAGGTTTCTCACCTGTGTGGATTATATGATGCCGCACTAGTTCTGTTTTTGTGTGAAAACATTTCCCACAATCAGTACAACTAAAAGGTTTCTCCCCTGTGTGGGTTCTATGATGCCTCACTAGATGTGTTTTCGTGAGGAAACATTTCCCACATTCAGTACAACTAAAAGGTTTCTCCCCTGTGTGGGTTCTATGATGCCTCACTAGTTCTATTTTTGTGAGAAAACATTTCCCACAATCAGTACAACTAAAGGGTTTCTCCCCTGTATGGGTTCTATGATGTGTCACTAGATATGTTTTCATGAGGAAACATTTCCCACAATCAGTACAACTAAAAGGTTTCTCCCCTGTGTGGGTTCTGTGATGCGTCACTAGATGTGTTTTCGTGAGGAAACGTTTCCCACATTCAGTACAATTAAAAGGCTTCTCCCCTGTGTGGATTCTGTGATGCCTCACTAGTTCTGCTTTTCTGTGGAAACATTTCCCACATTCAGTACAACTAAAATGTTTCTCCTCGGTGTGGTTTTTAAGATGCACCACAAGTTGTGAGCTTCTGTGGAAAGATTTCTCACATTCAGTGCATTGAAATCTTTCCTTACTCCTGTTGATTTTCTGATGCATTTTTATGGATTTCTTAAGAGTAAAATTTCTTCCACATTCAGGACTATTATAAGATGTAGAAGGCCTCTCTGTTGGGATAGTTCCCTCTGCTGTGTGTGTTTTCAGCTGGCTTCTTATGCAATTGCTATGATTGAAACCGCTCTCATACTCAGTACGTGGAAAATGTCTCTCTTGCGTGTGAGAGTTTAGGTGGAGTGCTGGGTGCACCTCGTGTGTGAAAGAGTTTCCCCATTCTTCTCTCTTCTCCTCTCTCTTCTTTTCCTGTTTGGCCCCGTCACCTGCTGGACATAAAAAGAAAGCACTAATCATATGTTGGGATCACAGAGATATGTATTTCTGGGTCTCCTGATCCCAAAATACCTGCTCTGGGATTATACCAAATTTCTGACCAATCAGCTGGGATTAATATGACAGAGGGAGAAAGAAAGTTAATTTCTTACTTGATTTCATTTCATTTCATGATCACTTGATGTCCCTTGTCACGCCAGCACCCCTCGCCACTAGCTAAGAGGGGCATGGGTTTTTATAGGAACTTTCTGCAGTCTGCTTTTTCAGCTTTTTTTTAACTATCTCCCCGTAGGGCCTTCTGGGAAAGGTAGTCTTTGCTTGGCTGTATGTGTGCATCAGACAGAAAGCTTGTAGTCTTTGCTTGGCTGTATGTGTGCATCAGACAGAAAGCTTGTAGTCAGGCTCCAAGGAGTACGGCAAATGAAAGAAATTTATTTTACACAATGGTTCGTTCTCACCACGTACAGGATATTTGTCCAGGTTTCCGGGAAACAGAGTATTCTTCCAAAACAAACAAAATCCACAAATGTCTGTTTAAAGATTCTCCATATTGCAGGTTACACAGTTTTTTAGCAGCAAGGATAATTCACTCTCTTTTTAGCCTTGCTGGCAAAAGCACAAAACAAAAATCACATTCACTGTCCATGTTAGTATAGCTTCTCTTCAGCTTCAAAAACCTTCAAACAACAAATACAATTCAGGGCAGTAGAAAGCTCGGTTACAACGGCTACTTTCTTACTCCAGTGTCCTCGTTCCTGCAGTAGGTGCTTAACAAGCTCATCTCAGTTTCCAGTCTTAATCCTTAGTCCTTGTGACCTTCCCTCTGGCAACAGGAGGAAATCAGGGCCACCCAGCTTGTGGACTATGGGTTCCTTTCCCTGGTAAACTCTCTCTCAGGACTAGCTTGTTTTCTCCCTGTTCCTCAGGTTTAAAGCCTTGCACAAAGAACAGTCCATAGGAGTGTCTTCCTCCTTTAGCTTTACCTCAGGCTCTCCCAGCTGCATAGGCTCAGACTCTCTGTCCTGTTCACCGTCCTCAGCTACCAGCCTCCCTGGGAAACTTGGTGTCTCTCCTGTTCCTGGCTTCAAACCCTCTTGTAGACGTGCTAGATTCCACTTAGCACTCTCCTCTCTTGGAAGCTCTGTGCCTTTGCTCTGCTCTGCACCAGTCAAACTTCTCCAGCTTGCAGCTGTGCTTCGGCTCGTGGTAGTCTGGCTTCCTGCTTCTCCTTCTCCCCTGCTGCTCCTGCTCTCATACTCTGGCCTCAGTTTATACTTCCAGGGCTCTAGCTTCAACCCCTCCCTACCCAGGTGATGGCAATCAGCCTGCCTTCGTGCACCTGAATACTTGGAGCATTCACTGCCTAAGGGGTTCTGGGCTCTGTATCCTCTCCCCTTCATTCCACTAGGGGCAGCATGAAATGTGGGCCAGGTGGAAGTTTTCTGATTCCCGGAGGTGTCTGTGTCTTTCCTACCCTGCCTCAGTAAAAGGGCGCCCTTTACTAGGGTGAATTCCCTGTCTCTTTGTCCTCCCTCAGACTCCAGATAGGCCTCGTTGCCACATACCCCCCTACTTAAGATATTATGGGCTGGCGGAGGTTGTTACGGCTCCTCCAAACAGTCCGTAATTCTGGATAAGGCATCTGCATTGTGGTATAGCTTCCCTGCCCGATGCTCTACCTTAAAATCAAAAGGTTGCAGGGCCATGTACCATCTGGTTAATCTTGCATTGTGGTTCTTCATTTGTTGGAGCCACTTCAAAGGTGCATGATCTGTAATTAGCAGGAATTTTCGACTGGTGAGGTAGAACCGGAGGGTCTCTATTGCCCATTTGATGGCAAGGCACTCCTTCTCAATTGTAGAGTAGTGTTGCTCTGCCGAGGACAACTTCCTACTAAGGAACATCACAGGATGCAAATTTCCTTCATGCTTCTGGAACAGGACAGCCCCTAAGCCTCTTTCTGAGGCTTCCGTTTGCACAATGAAGGGCTGCGTGAAATCCACTCCGCGTAACACTGGGGCGGTGCATAGCTGTCCTTTTAATCTGGTGAAAGCCCTCTCCGCCTCCGGGGTCCAACAGAGTTGATTTGGGCAATTCTTTTTCAACATGTCTGTGAAGATAGAACTTTCTTCCGCAAAGCTCGACAGGAACCTCCTGTAATAGCCAATCAGGCCTAGAAAGCTTCTTAACTGCTTCTTGGTCGTGGGACGAGGAAAATTCTTGATGCTGTCCACTTTGTCAATCAAGGGCTTAATCCTTCCCTGACCTACCATATGGCCCAGGTATTTCACTTCTCGCTTGGTGAAAGCACACTTGCTTGGGTTCAGGGTGAGGCCCGCCTGCCTCATAGATCGCAGGACAGCTTCAACCCTCAGGATATGTTCTATCCAGCTGCAACTGTGGATAATAATGTCGTCCATATAGGTGAAAGCGTATTCTTGATGAGGGTGCAGGACTTGCTCCACCAGTCTCTGGCAGGTCGCCACAGCACCGTGAAGGCCAAAGGGCATCCTCTTAAACTGGAATAGCCCAATCGGGGTGCTGAAGGCGGTCTTCGGTCGGGACTCCCTAGTCAACGGAATCTGCCGGTACCCCTTCGTCATGTCTAGGGTGGTCAAAAACTGAGCCTGCCCCAAGCGGTCTAAAAGCTCCTCGATACGGGGCATCGGGTAAGCGTCGAATACCGAGATGGCATTCACCTGTCTTAAGTATATGCAGAAGCGTAATGTACCATCCCGTTTTGGAACCAGAACAGTGGGACTGCACCACAGGCTTCTTGATTCTTCAATGACGCCCATCACCAACATCTCGGGCACCTGTGCCACGACCTCCTGTTTTTTGGCTTCTGGTAAGCGGTAGGGTGGTTGTCTGACCAACTTCCCCGGTGGCGTCAGGATCTCATGTGCCACCAGTCGAGTTTCACCAGGGGTCAGAGTCAGTACCTCAGGGAACTTCTCCAGCAGTCGAGCCAGATCCCATCTCTGGACCAACGATAGTTCTTCCCCTATTTGGGGCTCCAGGTTCTTCCAGCAGTCCACCACTTGAGGTCCCAGGTCGTCCTTCTCAGTCTCCTCCATCCTCTCTCCACAGGTGGCCGTCAAGCTTTTCTTCCCAGCTCCACCAGTAGAACAAAAGCCAGAGGCTCCCCGATCCATAGGAGATAACATGGGGACCTCTTTCAGTGGGGGAAAACCCACTCTCTCACACAACAGCTGGGCAATCCGATCTCCCACCTTCACCTGGAAGTCTTCGTTGCCAAAATTGAATGGTAATATCTTTACAGTCCCTCTATAATCAGGGTCAATCACCCCAGCCCCGACGTCCAGGAAATATTTCAGAGCCAGACCTGATCGCAGTGCTATCCGACCATAACATCCTATGGGCATCTCCATCTGAAGGCCAGTATCCATGAGAGCCTTTCCACGGCTGAGTATCACCCGGTCTTCGGCAATGCATAAATCATATCCCGCGGCTTGCGGGGACGCCCTCCTGGGATCTTGGGCTTTCTCAGATACTTTACAAAACTTGAATACAAACTTCTGATTAAGGGGAGCCACATTCCCTAGGGGTTCTTTCCGTGGGTTTCCACTTGGCTTTTGGGGGTTCTCAAAAAGAGGGCCAGGGACCACCATCATCATCCCCTCCCCTTTTCTCCCAAGGCCTTTCTCTAATCCTTCTTTAAATTGGGGCCAATCCCTTCCTAATATTAAATCATAGGGTAACTTTGGAACCACTGCCACAAGAACTTCTTTCTGCACCCCCAACCCTTTTATCACTACTTTGTACACAGGGTAGAAAGAAGCAGCTCCATGAATACACCTAATTTGGACTTGGTCCTTCTGGCTTCCTCTGACTAGACTCATCCTGGGCCTCTATTGCCTGCCAAAGCTTCCAGGATACCATGCTTTGGTCGGCCCCAGAGTCGAGCAGAGCATGGGTAGTGACCCCTTGTATGTTAACACTTAAGAGAAATCCCTCTCCTAAATGTTTCATCTTAGTACCAGTCAACCCAATGCAAGCTTTGCATCCTCTCTGCAGTTGTCCCATTCCCCCACAACGATAGCATTTTTTCTCAGCCCATTTACCCTCATGAGCTGACACAGAGGTTTTCATACATTTCACATCATTTCTCTGTTTCTTTTCTGATAAACCAAAACTGGCCTCTGCCTCTACTGTTGGAGGGCCTGCTTTTGGGGGAAACGCCAATTCAGCTTCCATGTAGTGTTCCGCCAAAAGGGTTGCCTCTCCTGTGTTCTGGCAGTTCTTCTGAATCAGAAAAGATTGTACCCTTTTTGGTATTGCAGCCATAAATTGCTCCAATATCACCATGTCCACCACCATATCTATAGTTATTCCTTCCGGGGCTAGCCACTTTAAAGCTAAGCCTTGAATCCTCTGGCTTAAGGCCTTAGGTGTTTCTCCAGCCTTTAAGACCATGGCTCTAAACATACAGTGATACAACATTTTTGTTAACCCTAATCGGTCTCTAATGGCATTTTTAACAGCATTATAGTCCATGGCCTGGGCAGCAGGCATAGCCCTATACGCAGCTAGTGCTTCTCCTGTTAAGGAGGTTGCCAATCTCTTCGCCCACTGGCTCTCTGGCCATCCCACAGCCTGAGCCAGCCTCTCAAATGACTCCAAAAAGTCATCTATATCATCCTCAGGAGAAAATTTTCCAAAAGTGAAGGCCCCGCTGGTGTGTGGACCTGCTAAACTGTCCACTTGCGGCATTGCTGATCTCTCTGGGGTTAGTGTTCCTCCACTTCCTTGCCTCTGGGAAGTAATAAGAGCTTCCACTAAGTCCAGGACAGGCTTTTGCTGCTCCCTCATAGCTGCTGCAGCATTCTCCTGTGCTAGCTGGGCCAACTCCTGCTGGCGTTGAAATTGAGTGGCCATCCAATGTACCAGCTCTTTTGGATCCATCCCCGACGATACCTCGCTCAGGTGTTGACTCTCGAAGAACAAACAAACTTGTCTTTTCCGCTCACCTTCTATGCTATCACACTGGTAAGTGTATATCCCGGATATTGCAAATCCTGAACAGTGGAAATCCTGGGTGTTAGAAAATCCGCACAACTACACCACTGTCATGCCGGCACCCCTTGCCACTAGCTAAGAGGGGCATGGGTTTTTATAGGAACTTTCTGCTGTCTGCTTTTTCAGCTTTTTTTTAACTATCTCCCCGTAGGGCCTTCTGGGAAAGGTAGTCTTTGCTTGGCTGTATGTGTGCATCAGACAGAAAGCTTGTAGTCAGGCTCCAAGGAGTAGGGCAAATGACAGAAATTTATTTTTTTATTAAATTTTTATTTATACAGAAATTTATTTTACACAATGGTTCGTTCTCACCACGTACAGGATATTTGTCCAGGTTTCTGGGAAACAGAATATTCTTCCAAAACAAACAAAATCCACAAATGTCTGTTTAAAGATTCTCCATATTGCAGGATACACAGGTTTTTAGCAGCAAGGATAATTCACTCTCTTTTTAGCCTTGCTGGCAAAAGCACAAAACAAAAATCACATTCACTGTCCATGTTAGTATAGCTTCTCTTCAGCTTCAAAAACCTTCAAACAACAAATACAATTCAGGGCAGTAGAAAGCTCTGTTACAACGGCTACTTTCTTAGCCCAGTGTCCTCGTTCCTGCAGTAGGTGCTTAACAAACTCATCTCAGTTTCCAGTCTTAATCCTTAGTCCTTGTGACCTTCCCTCTGGCAACAGGAGGAAATCAGGGCCACCCAGCTTGTAGACTATGGGTTCCTTTCCCTGGTAAACTCTCTCTCAGGACTAGCTTGTTTTCTCCTTGTTCCTCAGGTTTAAAGCCTTGCACAAAGAACAGTCCATAGGAGTGTCTTCCTCCTTTAGCTCTACCTCAGGCTCTCCCAGCTGCATAGGCTCAGACTCTCTGTCCTGTTCACCGTCCTCAGCTACCAGCCTCCCTGGGAAACTTGGTGTCTCTCCTGTTCCTGGCTTCAAACCCTCTTGTAGACGTGCTAGATTCCACTTAGCACTCTCCTCTCTTGGAAGCTCTGTGCCTTTGCTCTGCTCTGCACCGGTCAAACCTCTCCAGCTTGCAGCTGTGCTTCGGCTCGTGGTAGTCTGGCTTCCTGCTTCTCCTTCTCCCCTGCTGCTCCTGCTCTCATACTATGGCCTCAGTTTATACTTCCAGGGCTCTAGCTTCAACCCCTCCCTACCCAGGTGATGGCAATCAGCCTGCCTTTGTGCACCTGAATACTTGGAGCATTCACTGCCTAAGGGGCTCTGGGCTCTGTATCCTCTCCCCTTCATTCCACTAGGGGGAGCATGAAATGTGGGCCAGGTGGAAGTTTTCTGATTCCCGGAGGTGTTTGTGTCTTTCCTACCCTGCCTCGGTAAAAGGGGGCCCTTTACTAGGGTGAATTCCCCGTCTCTTTGTCCTCCCTCAGACTCTAGATAGGCCTCCTTGCCACACCTTCCTTTCATACAAAAGAGCAAAGCAATTTGCATTAAAATTAAATAACTACAAATTACTGGTCAGTATTCAAGACACCTTCTATATGTAAACAAAAAACATGACATCAGATAAAGACCATACGGCCTCTCCCTTCCATACCATCTTTGACTCTGCTCTCTCTTTCTCTGCAGCATCCAAAAGATAGCTAAAATCTGTCGCTTCTTTCTCTATAACAACATCAGAAACATCTGTCCCTTCCTTTCTACACAAACTACTGAGACCCTCATCTACTACTACTGAACATTTATATAGCACTACAAGACATCCGCAGCGCTGCACAGACACATGTAAAAGACAGTCCCTGCTCGACAGAGCTTAAAATCTAGTCAAAACAGATAACACAGTAGCTGTGGACATGGGATACAGCTATGGGGAATAGTAAGGAAACACAAAGGAGATCAGGCGACTCAACCTACAAAAGCAGCAGCGAAGAGGTGAGTTTTGAGCCTCAATTTGACAAGGGCCAGTGAAGGCCTCAGACATACAGACTTAGATAGTTTATTCCAGGCATAAGGCGTAGGAAGGCAAAAGGAGCAAAGTCTGGAGTTAGCAATTGAAGAGAAGGGCATAGAAAGAAGAGGGTTTATTTATTTATTTTATTTATTTGCATTTCTTTTATACCGCACTATTCAACATCAGTGCGGTTTACATGAAACTGAAACATAGAAACATGATGACAGAAAAAGACCACATGGCCTATCTAGTCTGTAAACACAGAACATCAAGCTGTTCTGTGTTTACAGAGAATAGGAATGGAAACTTGGATAACATGGGGGTAACTATTGAAAGAAGTGCGGAATTTCCCGAGGAGGGGTGTAGGGAGAGAAAAAGAGAGGAGAGGTAGTGAGGAGCTGCAGAGTGAATGCACTTATATTTCAGCAGGAGTAGTAGTTTGGCAATGAAGTGACCTGAGAAGAGGGGTAATATGAGCATGACGAGGCTGGCGGAAGATTAGCTGTGCAGCAGAGGGTTGAAGAGAAGACAAGTGTTTTATTATCCTCAGAGACTGAGAAGAGAGGTAGGGGAGACAAGGGTTAGAGAGAAAATATGAAGCTCAGTTTTGGCCATGTCCAATTTCTAGTGAGATATCCAAGCAGCAATGTCAGAAAGGAAAGCAGAGATCCGGGCCTGGATTGCTGTAGAGTTTTCAGGTGTAGAGAGGTAGATCTGAGAGTCATCAGCGTAAAGATGTTACTGAAACCATGGGAGGAGAAGCGTGCACCAAGGGACTGGGTATAGAAAGAGAAAAGGAGTGTACCCAAGACAGATCCTTATTTATTTATTTATTTATTTTATTTAACAGTTGCTTATATACCGCTACCTTCCACAGATCAGGTGCGGTTTACATTGAACAAGGAATGAACAGATTTACAAGTCTGTTTTACATGGAACATTTGTTAACTAGGTACAATTTTGCTGTTTTACATGGAACATTTGTTAACTAGGTACAATTTTGCTAAATACATTAAACATGAATGACTAAATATGGTAAAACTTGTTAAATAACAAACGAACTTATTTACATATTTTGAACTATTACATATATCTATTTACAAGATTTACAAGTAGTTATTTAGTCGATTTAATTGTAATTGTAGTTAGCTAGGAGAATTAGAGTTGGTGTACCCTAGGTTGCTATTAACCATTACCTGTCAGAGGTAAGGTATTTTCAAGTGTACCAAAATGGGAGGTGAATAGAAAAGTTTTTAATTTCTTGCGGAGTTCCTTTGCATCATTTAATGCCCTTATTTCTTCAGGGAGGGAGTTCCATAGGGTGGGAGCTGCATGTGAGAACGCTTTTCTATTAGTAGTCTTTTTAGCAGTTGTGAATTCTTTCGGGATCCTAATTCTATTCGTGTGGCCTCTCCGAAGCGTAGTTTGGGATGTGTCTTTAGTGATAAGTTTTGTTAAGGGGACTGGGGCCATTGTATTTAAAGTCTTAAATGTGGTGATAATCAATTTGTGATTTATTCTGGATTGAATTGGGAGCCAGTGAAGGTTTGCTAGTATAGGGGTAATGTGTTCAAATGGTGGAACCTTCATTACAATTCTTGCTGCTGCATTTTGGGCAAGTTGGAGTCTTTTAATGTTTTGTTTTGTTGTTCCTAGTAGGGTGAGATTTGCGAAATCAAAGTGTGGTGTGATGATGGCCTGTACAATGCTCAGAAAATCATGTAGAAGTACAAGAGGACGTAATTGTTTTAAAATTTTGAGTTTAAAGTAGATCTTCTTAGTGATGTTTCTAATATGTGTGTCCATACTAAGGTGTGAGTCAAGGGTGACACCCAGGTATTTCACTTCATTTTTTATAGTAATGTTGTGATTTTGGAGAGTGATGTGTGTTGGAGGTATGTAGGATTGATTTTTAGTTACTATTAATATATCCGTTTTAGAATGATTGATATGGAGATTGTGTTCCTTTAGCCAGGTTGTTAATTCAGAGAAGCATTCTGTTAACAGTTGTAGTGGGAGTGTTGGGATTGTGAATGGAATGTACATCATCATGTCGTCTGCGTATATGTGGTAGTGGACTTTAAATTTCTTGAAAAGAAATTTAAAGTCCACTGGGGTATCCTTGGGGTACAGCAAGTGAGAGTGGGATAGCAGCAGAGGAGAATCCATCAGAACAAACACTGAAAGAGTGATAGGAGAGATAAGAAGAGAACCAGGACAGTACAGAGCCCTTAAAACCAAGCGAGGACAAGGTATCGAGGAGTAGCAGTAGTAATACTTTGGAGGAAAGATGGGAGAGAGGAGATATGACAGAGATGTTTAAATAACTCCGTGGCATAAATGCTCAGGAGGAGAGCATATTTTGATTGAAATCAAGCTCTGCAATGAGGGGGCAATTTATTTTATTTATTTATTTAACACATTTTTTTATACCGCCTTCTTGTACATTCAAAGTGATTTACATTAAAACAAACATTACAGAGAACTCAATGTGTAAACTTAGGTAGGGGTGACATGTAGGGTTGGCAAAGAGGCAAAGCATATATATTGCAACATATGTACAAGGGTTAGATATTGTTTTAGTCATATGAGATGAGGGGGAAGAATTAGGTATTGTCTCTGAAGTGATTGGTGAAAGAAAAGGTTCTGAGATGTTTTCTGAAGTCCTTTATTTTTATTTATTTTAGCTGTATTTATATCCTGCTTTTCACTGGGTCAAAGCGGTCAATTGGGAGATACATTTAACACGAGGGGATATGACACACATATGCTAATACTTACAGGGAACATGGGCAATGGAGGGTTAAGTGGCTTGCCCAAGACCCCAAGGAGTGCCTATAGGACTAGAAATCCCAGTCCCTCCGGCCTGAGATTGCTGTCCCCAGGTGGGACTTGAACCCCTGGCCCTCCGGCCTGAAGTACCTTGTCCTAACCACTAGGCCACTCCTCCCTTTAAGTCCTTGGTTGTCCTGATCTCTCTAGGAGAGAATTCCAGATTGCGGGTACTGCTAATGAAAGAGCCCTCTTCATTGGTATAAGAACTAGGAGTTGAAATTGTGCTCTGGTTCTCTGTCTCTTAGGTTTGCTGTATAATTTTGTGCATATCAGTTCCTGTACAATTCCGGCTGGTAAGTTGTTTCTTATCTTGAAGATAGTCAAGGCAAACTGGTTGTTAGTAGATGTTGAAGAGGAGAGAAGGCAGGGAAGACCCTTGCAGGACTCCCTGTGTTGTGTTGAACAGAGTGGAGGTGTTTGGAACCAACTTTGACCTTTTGTTGTCTGTCGCTAAGGTAGGATTGGAACCAGTTGTGCTGTGAAGTCCAATGTTAGTTAGTCGGTTTAAGAGGATGCTGTGTGATACCGTTTCGAAGGCCTTGAAAATGTCAACAAAGACAAGTAGGAATCCGTTTTTTTATGTTGTTAATTCCTCTTAGGTGTACTGTATGTTGAACAGATGTATGAGGAGGGTCTCAACATTATGATTAGGATGAAATTCATGTTGGTGAGGAGCCAGAGGAGCATACAGGTCAATGTGGTCTTGCAGTTGTCTCTGCTCCACCTTTTCAATTATTTTGGATAGAAAGGGCAGGCTGGAAAGAGGGCAGAAAGTTGCAGGATGAGAGCTGTTGCTGAGTTGCTTTTTTGGATGAGTCAGATGTTAACTTGTTTGAGAGCAGGGGGCATGTATTCTTGAGATAGGGATGAGCTTATGGTGTTCTGGATACAGTTAACAACTTTGTCCTTGATTGATTTGATCCACATGACCGGGCAGGGATCAGTTCAGTACCATTGTGTTTGACATTGGGTTCTGCAGTTGAGTTGTTGGAGGTGTTTGGCAGTGAGGTTCTTAAGGGTGGTTTGTTCTTGGTGATGAGGAAATCTGCAAAGATTAGGGGATGGATAGTGTCTTCTTTGTGAGATGGATTCTTCATGAGGGTGCGGACAATTTCAAATAGCTTTCAAGGCTTGTTGCTGGCTTTTAAGATAAAGTTGGTGTGGTATTCTCGTTTGTGCTTGTTGATCAGATCATTGTAGTGTCTTTGCATTTTCTGGTATTGAAGAAGGGTAGCTTATGACCAGTTGTATTTCCATTTATGCTCTAACTGGCAAAGTTTTCGTTTCTTTTCTCTTATTACATCAGAGTACCACGGGGCAGATTCAGATCTTTCTTCTCTTTTTCCAAGATTTGGGCGTTAAGGAGCCTTCGCTGCTGCATTGATGGTGGAGTTCCAGGTTTTAATTGCCTCATCTGGATCTGCAATGTCCTGGGGGAGGCTGGGATGGATATCTTTGAGGAATTAGTCTTGGTTATATCCTTTAAATCTTCTTTCAGAGTGGGGTATTCTCTGTGATTTTCCTAGTTGGGGGAGGTGAATCTTGAAGTGTATAGCATGGTGATCTGACCAGGGTATTGGTATGGCAAGAGGGGTCATTATGCTGTGCTGTGAGCGAAGATTCTTTGGGACAAAGATGAGGTCCAGAATAGAGCCTGAACGGTGAGAGGGACCCTTGAGGATTTGGCAGAAGTTAAGTGATTCCATTGCCTTGTGAAAGTAGCTTCTTCTCATCTAGGTGCAAAGCTCAGGTTTAGGTCACCTAGTAGTATAAACAGCTTATGAGGAGAGCTGGCCAAACATATGGCTTTCAGGATGTTGGATGTCTCATCAGAAGGAGCGTTTGGGCTCTGTAGGTAAGACAAATGGCTAGGTGTCTGTTTTCTATCATGATTAAGTCACAGTGTTTGTGGCTTACAGATCAGGATATTTTAAATTTAAATTTAAGTTCTATTCACACCTCTCTTGTGGGTGTGCGGGCAGTTGAAGGCAGTATGGGATTGTGGAGTGATCTGAGATAGAATGACCTCGTCAGGGCTTTATAGCCAGGATGTGATGCAGAGGATGTCAGTTTGGGTGATATTGAATATAGTCTATGATGGTGTTTGTCTTGTTTCTGATGGAGCTAGCATTGATTAGCCCAATGTTAATTGGAGTGATTAGTGTGTGTAGAGTATGGTAGCCAGTTGTGTGACTGTTGGTTTCAATTCTTATTAACATAGGGGTTCGTCTGTTGGCATGCTTATGAGGATTCATCCATATGTGTGGATGGCAAGGTTTGTGTAGTAGGGGAGGTTGTAGGGCTGCTGTGGGTATGTTTATGGTATAGTTAGCTGTTGATGAGTGGCAGAGTAGATTCCAGATGAGAAGGGCATACAATATTAGGTTGGATGGCAACATTGGATTCCGTGGCATTATAGCAGTTTTATGCTTTTTGGTAGTATCATAGGAGGGCAGGGGTGGGGCTCTTTCAGCAGTGAGTTTCATTTCTGATGAGTGGTACTTACAGTTTGTTGTTTTCTTGATGAAAGTGTGACCTGATACAATCCGAAGTGTCTATGAGATGTGTGGGGCGAGGGTTGTCTGCTTGTGATAGTGGTGAGGTCAGCAGTGAGGTCTTTGAGGTTGTTGAGGTTTTTCGAGGTTGTTGGGCTTAGTGTTGGCAGCTTTTTGTTTGGGTTGAGATAATTTTTGCATACCTGCCTGCGTTCCCCGCTTAAGGGCCATGCCAAAGGGCCCACCAGGTGTGGGCTCGGCTGATGGCACTGCTTTTTTTAAGTAGCTGTGGTGGGCCCTGATTGGCCTAGAGATGGACAGCGGGAAGGGTTTCAACCTCCTGCTCTCTTTACTGATGCCGATCGGGGCTCTGGGTCCGAGGGTGCAGTCCTGCAGCACCTGATGGATGAGGGTGAAAGGGGATAGACTCAGGAGTAATATGCGGAAATATTTCTTTATGGAAAGAGTGGTAGATACATGGAATAAATTCACAGTGGACGTAGTAGAGATGAGGACAGTATCTGAATTCCAGAAAGCAGGGGACACAAACAGATGTGCTGCTGAGAAAAATATACATGAGCACAACAGGAAGCAATGTAGAGTGAGACAGACTGAAGATATGATGGACTATTTTATTTTTTAAGTAATGTACTAGGATATTCCTCAAGGGATGAAGTTATAGGAACCATCTATATATGTATGTGGTAAGGTAGGACGTGTCCAGTGGGATCCTTGAACCCAGCACCCCTGGGTTCACCGGACTCATCCCCCACTCCGCTTTGCAGGGTCTCTATCTAGAGTTGAATTATATAATGATGATTTATAAAATACTGCTTATTGTACCTGGTGGGTACAGGGTGTTAATATGTCTGGAAATTGCTATGTGAGCACATTTTCTGGACGTGTCCTATCTCTGGAACCTGGAAGAATGGTAGATACAGTATAATAGATCAGCCCCACTGTCTGCTAGACATGCAGATACAGTCGTACAGTCCTTACCCAGGGAGATCAGAGTCTCATAATTCTCCTTCATCACCTCCCTGTAAAGCTCCTTCTGCCCTTCATCTAAATACTCCCACTCCTCCTGGGAGAAAGAGACAGCGATGTCCTCAAATGTCACTCGCATCTGAAACACAAACCAGAAACACACTCAGGGACACGTGGAGGTGCTCAGGATACATTAGATGTTGGCTGGCTTTATTCTCCTCCCCTAGAAATCCAAGGGAGCTCTGCATTTAAAACTTGTAGCAACAGTCCCTGAAGCTATTACTGGTCTCTAGAGCACCGGGGGCAGAAGCACATTGAGTGGATCTCTCTGGATACGTTTTTATTCTTTTTCTTTTGCATGCTTTGAATAGTTTTAGCTGCCTGTACCTCGTTGGTCATTTGGAATTATTGTAATTGCCCTTCTTTACTTACTGCCTGTGTTTAACATAGTGACATAGTATATGACAGCAGATAAAGATCAGTATGGTTCATCTAGTCTGCCCAGCAAGGCAGCAAGAGTTGGTGCACCTGCCGCTCCGTGCAGATCATTTCTCCCCATGCCTTTGTTTATGGGTGTACCAACTGCTCTGTGTAAGTCACCCCTATTTGTTGAGATATAAGAGATAGATATGTTTATTTAATTTTTTTTAGCAAAGAGTTCAAATCTTCAACCTGTTCTAGAAAAGTAGCTTTAAAAGAATATGTTTGGCCTGTATTGCAGAGGCAGGTCTGTGCTCTGGGAAGTAACAGCTGCCATGCAGGGTCTTTGGCTTAGAAAGTCAAACTCGTAGCTTACTGCCACTTATTTCTCTCCATCCTTCCCCTCATCCACCCACCCCAGGATTGGAAGTTCTTAGTCACCCCAAGACACACAGTCGCTTTTCATAACTTTAGTGGAAAGCACTTCTCTATTGCTTTTCATCTGACAACTGCCCCATATTTGACACACTAATCAAAGTTATTTTTAATCAGTGCAACAGCTGTGGTGCTTTAATCCTCAGGAAAACAATTTGGAGCCTTTGAGATTGTCCTATCCATCTGAAGCTATCTGCTATTGAGAAATAATTGATTCAATTGAGGAAAGACTTAGCTGCAATGAAACAAACCTCCCCCAAGATACAGCTTGCAAACAATTCATGCAACTCCCTCAGAAAATCCAGGAAAGCAAAAATAAATGGATGACAGTGGTTCTGGCCGATTATGATGCATTACACAGAGACACCAACTCCACCTCAAGATACCCTTGCAGAATACTTTCTCTGCCTTGGTAGATAAGGATTCTCCATTAATGGAAACTGATGTGGCCTTAGACAAGAAAGTCAACATCAGTTTACAGACATCTAAACCATATAGACAAAGAGAGGGGCTTAGCTCAATGATCATCTCTATCAGCCCTTTTATTTAAAATTTATCTCCAGCCAATCTGTAATATATTCCATAAGTTTAAAGTGGAGTATCACATCTATGCAGATGATATAGCATTATATCTCTCATTTGAAATTGCAAGCCCTAACCTCCATCTGATCATTTATTTATTTAATTGAACTTATATACCACCTTTCAAGAATCAAAGCAGTTTACAGTAAAACTTGAAAATAAGAGAAAAATACAATTAACAAATAATAAATTAAAATAAAATACAAAGTAAGTTGAAACAAATGTTAAAATGTTCTACAAACTAATACATGATTAGTAATACAACTCTCTAAATTAAATTTATTATAATTATATTTAAGAAATTAAATCGCCAAAATAGTCCTTAAATAGAAATGTTTTTAAAAGTTTTCGTAAGCACTTTGGATCATCTGAAGATCTAATTAAACGAGGAAGTGAATTCGATAAAGAGGGGGCAAAAAGAGTAAAAGCTTCTTTGAAGTAGATACACTGCAAGATTTAGATTCAGAGGGAGTAAGCAGCAGATTCTTAGAGATACTTCTCCGTGTTCTATTATCAGGAATAATTTGGATAACTTCTTTCAGGCAAGAGGAGGATTCTGAATGAATTGATTTAAATATTGTATGAATGGCTTCGAATTTCATCCTACTCTCTATAGGAAGCCAATGTAGAAGTTTTAAGATTGGCGTAATGGGCTCTTTAATTGGTACTTGTAGAATAATTCTTGCTATTGTGTTGTGAACTAGTTGGAGCCTATTAATAATTTGCTAAGGAAGTCCCATAAACAAAGTGTTACAGAAATCCAAATGAGGAGATATCATTGTCTGAATTACTGTTCTAAAGTCACTTGGAGATAGGAGTGGTCTTAAATGTTGGAACATTTTTAATTTTGAAAAAATAGCTTTTGTTACATTGCGCGCATGTTTGGAAAAATTGAGTTGTTGATCGAGTATAACACCCAAGTATCTAACTTCTGTTTTAACTTGTATGTTTGCTTCTTTTAAAATTAGTACATCTGGAGGAACAAAAAAATTGTCTTTTGAAATAAAAAGACTTTCTGTATTGTCAAAATTTAAATACATATTCTGATCTGCTAGCCAAGTGGTGATATTGCTGAAACATTCATTTATTTTATTTAATTGTAGCTGCTTGGTATTGAAATGAGCATATAACATAATGTCATCAGCATAAAGGTGATAATAAATGCCATGACTCTTGATTTTATTACAAAGGTTGGATGTATAAATTAAAAAGGAGAGATGATAACGTGGACTCTTGAGGAATGTCTATTTTTTGAAAAAATGGTTTTGATAAGGTATTACCCATCTTTACTTGGATCTTTCGATTTGATAGATATGATTTAAACCAAGAGAAAACTTTATCTTTCAAACCGATTTCTTGCAATCTAAATAAAAGCTAATCATGTAAGATGGAGTCATAAACCGCTGATATATCAAGAAAAATTAAAATGAAACCAGAAATGGGTTTTTCAATTCCTTTCAGAAGCTTGTCCATTAATGACAAAAGAAGAGTTTCAACACCGTGTTCAATTCTAAAACCATGCTGTTGAGGATCAAGTGGGGCAAAGCTGTCTACATGACTTGGAAGTTGGAGCTGAGCTGCCTTTTCTAATATTTTTGCCATAAAAGGTAGGCTTGAGATTGGTCTGTATGAGCTTGGTTTAAAAATGTCAAGCTTCTTACCTTTGAAAAGAGGATGAATAAAGGCACTCATTAGGGTATCTGGAATGTCTCCTTGTTCAAGTGATAGTTTAGCTCCCTATATTCTGAATCTAATTAACTTATCATGAGACAACCAAATCCATGTGGCTGGACAAGGATCCAAAGCAGATGTTGTAGTATTTAATGACTTTATTATATCTTCTAGTTGTCTAATGGTTATAGTAGTGAATTTATTCCAATCTTGAATAGTGGAAAAAGTAAAAGAATAAAAATGATACAAGGGTAATTTAGAGATGCCCACCATTTCGTTATAGAATTTAGCCATTGTAGATGCATTTGGGGCAAGCATAGAATTGACTTCCTTTGGAATGATTGTTAACTTTTTAACTATGTCAAATAATTCTCTTGGTTTATTTAAAGCAGCCATAATCAATTTCATATGATAATCACGGTTTTTTACTATTTAAAAAGTAATTAGACCTTACCTGCTAATTAGTGTTCCTGAAGGAACGACAGTCCAGTCCCTTTACTTCTGGGTTGCGCAACCCTTCCAGCAGCTTGGAGGCTGAGCCCATCCTTTTGAGGATGGTGTGGTATAAATACCACTGGCACCACCCATAGATCCCAGTAATCTAATGAAAAAGCAGACTTAACGAAAAACCAATTAATAGCCTATGTAAAAACAACAACACAAACCACCCAACTGAATTTTTTTTTTTCAAGGAGGAAAAGGTGAGGTGGGGGGGGGGAGGAGGAGGTTTTCCTGAGACTGAAAGAGCCCTCCTTCACACCGGCCCACCGGACCTGCGCCAGGGGGCCCTTCCACTTTATCCTGGCCCTGAATTCGGTCCGCTGATCCTCACGTGTCAACTAGAACATTACTCCTATCGACGAACCGGGTGGGATCAGGGACTGGACTGTCGTTCCTTCAGGAACACTAATTAGCAGGTAAGGTCTAATTACTTTTTCCTTATCATCACTCCAGTCCAGTCCCTTTACTTCTGGGATGTAACAGAGCAGTTCAAGCATGGGTGGGATCCGAGATGCCGGACCGAAGCACCGCGTGCCCAAACCGCGAGTCAGCTGAACTCTGAAGTCCAGTCTGTAGTGTCTGGTAAAGGTATGCAGGGAGGACCAGGAAGCCGCCCTACAAATGTCCAGTGGCGGAACTAAACTATATTCTGCCCAAGAGGTCGCCTGCGCCCATGTCGAATGAGCGCGCAATCCCCCTGGAACCTGCTTCCCCTGGAGGATGTAGGCGGAAGCAATAGCTTCCCTGATCCACCTGGAGATGGAAGCCTTGGCCGCTGCCTCCCCCTTGTGCGGCCCTCCAAACTGAATGAACAGACGGTCGGACTTTCGAAAAGGCGCAGTGCGGGAGACGTAACGCTTCAAGGCTTTTCGAACGTCCAGGAGGCGCAACTTGCTGTCCCCCCCTGCTTGCTCCTCCGCTGAAAACGACGGGAGCGTAACTGTCTGGTTCACATGAAAGGGGGAGATGACCTTGGGCAGGAAGGAAGGTACTGTCCGTAAGACCACCTTATCCTTGAAGAATGAAAGAAAGGGGGGCTGGGAGGACAGTGCTTGTAGTTCGGAGACACGTCTGGCTGAACAAATAGCGACCAGAAAAACTGTCTTCAGTGTCAGATCCTTTAGAGAGGCTTCATTTGCCGGCTCAAAGGGTGCCTTGGTCAAGGCGTTCAGCACCAGGTTGAGATCCCAAGGGGGGATGAACGATCTCTGCTGCGGACGTAGACGCCTCACCGCTCTCAGGAACCTGGCCACGTCCGCGTGAACCCCTAAAGACTTTCCGCGGACCTTACCCCTATAGCAAGAGATGGCTGCCAACTGGACTCATAAGGAACTGTGCGCTAGGCCTTTGTCAAAACCCGCTTGCAAGAATTCAAGAACCTCCGGAATGGAGGCCGCAAGAGGTTTCCTCCGGTGCTCCGCACACCATGCTTCGAAGATGTGCCAAACACTTACATAGGAGAGACAGGTCGAGCGCTTTCTAGCACTCAAGAGAGTCGAGATCACCGATCCCGAATAACCCCGCTTCAGGAGCCGTGCCCTTTCAATAGCCAGGCCGTAAGCGAGAATCGATCCACGTGAGGCATCTGAACCGGACCCTGCCTCAGCAGATCCCTTCTGCAGGGAAACCGCCAAGGCCGGTCGGCGAGTAACCTCACCAGATCCGCATACCAGGGACGGCGGGGCCAATCCGGAGCTATGAGGATTACCAAACCTCGGTGGGCTTCCACCCTTTGTAGAACCCTTCCGATGAGAGCCCATGGAGGGAACACATACAGGAGTCCTTCTGACGGCCACTTTTGGGCCAGAGCGTCTAAGCCTTCGGACATCCTTTCCTTCCTTCGACTGAAGAATCGACTTGCCTTGGCTGAGGCGTACCGTGCCATGAGATCCATGACTGGTGGACCCCAACGGGCTACTATCTGGTCGAAGACCTCCTGTTCCAGCTCCCACTCCCCGTGGTCGATCTTGAATCTGCTGAGGTAATCGGCTGTGATGTTGTCCGTTCCGGCCACGTGCTGGGCTGAAAGAGCCTCCAACCGGCTTTCGGCCCACCGGAACAGGCTGTCCGCTTCCTTCTCCAAGGAGGAACTGCTTGTACCTCCCTGGCGGTTGATGTAAGCCACCGCGGTGACATTGTCGGAGAGGACGCGAATCGCTCTTTGACGAACTAGGGGTTCGAGTGCCCTGAGCACTAAGGCCACCGCTCGTAATTCCAATCTGTTGATGGACCAGTGCGACTCCATTGAAGTCCAAAGGCCCTGGACGAACTGGTCCTTGCAATGAGCCCCCCAGCCTGATAGACTTGCATCCGTCGTTAGCAGTAACCACTGCGGGGGTTCGAGAGGCATCCTGCAATCCAGGTTCCTTGAGTACCGCCACCACTGGAGGGCCCTCTTGGTTCGAGGGGCACAGGGCAGTTGCATGGACAAAGGATGATGTTGATGAGACCACCGACGTAACAGGGCCCGCTGCAGAGGCCGCATGTGAGCCCTGGCCCACGGCACAACCTCTACTGCTGCAGCCATGGTTCCCAGCAATTGAAGGTAATGCCAAGCCGTAGGCTTTCGCCTGTTCAGAAATTGCGAAACCAGGACCCTTAGTTCCATCGACCTCTTCTTGGATAGAAACACTTTCCCTCTTCCGGTGTGGAGCCTCGCTCCGAGATACTCTATCTCTTGAGAGGGTATCAACCTGCTCTTTGACTGATTGATGACCCATCCCAACTCCTCTAGGACTTCTACCACCCTGGCGGTAGCCGAGCGACTCTCCTCTTCTGACTTTGCCCGGATCAGCCAATCGTCCAGGTAGGGATGTACCAGAATTCCCTCTTTTCGTAGAGCTGCCGCCACCACCACCATTATCTTGGTGAAAGTCCGAGGAGCCGTAGCTAGCCCGAAGGGCAGAGCTTGGAATTGAAAATGACCTCTTGGTACTGCGAATCTCAGGAACTGTTGATGGGATCTTCGAACTGGGATATGCAAATAGGCTTCCGTCAGATCCAGGGAAGTCAGGAACTCTCCGCTCCTCATGGCCACGATGACCGACTTTAGGGTTTCCATACGGAAATGAGGCACCTTGAGACAGCGATTGACTTGCTTTAGATCTAGGATCGGACGAAAGGAACCTTCCTTCTTTGGTACTACAAAATAAATCGAGTATCGACCGGTGCCGCATTGGTCTGGCAGAACAGGAATCACTGCTCCTAGCCCTATGAGCCTTGACAGTGTGACTTCTATCGCCGCCCTTTTTACCGGAGATCCGCAGGGGGACTGAATGAAGGCTGGAAGTATTTGCTTGGCAAATTCGAGAGCGTAACCCTCTCGAATCACTTCTAGAACCCATTGATCGGACGTGACCCGGGACCAGGCGGGAAGGAACTGCCTTAGCCGGCCCCCCACCAGCAGGCCACCCACCTGGGCCCCCGTTTTCTCATTGTGGTTTTCTGGGTCCGCGGCGGAGGAGGAGGCTCCAAAACCTCTCCCCGCTCCCCGAAACCCTCTAAAGTTCTGACCCCTCGATGGGAAACGGCCCCTAGGGAAGGGGTTCGACCTGGCTGGGCGAAATCTCCGGGGATCCCTAGGCTGACTCCGAACAGGAGCTAGCGAACGACCTTGTTTAGGTCTGTCCTCCGGAAGCCTGCCCCCTTTAGATTCGCCAAGGTCCTTCACCAACTTATCCAAGTCTTCCCCAAACAGCAGCTTCCCCTTAAAGGGAAGACGGCTCAGGCGCGCCTTTGAAGAGGCATCAGCTGCCCAATTACGTAGCCACAAATAACGCTTGGCTGCAACTACCGAGGCCATATTCTTAGCTAGGCTCCTGATGAGGTCGTACTGGCTATCCGCAAGGTAGGCAGCCCCGGACTCCAACCTAGCCGTAATAGCCTGCGCGTCCTCTGAGGTACCCTCCGCTAGCTGAAGCTGCTGGGACCATCTCAAGCAGACCCGAGCCACCCAAGCTCCCGCCACCGAGGCCTGTAAGGCAAGAGCACTAACATCAAAGGCTTGCTTCAGCAGCGTCTCCAATTTTCTATCCTGAGAATCCCTCAGAGCCGCACTACCCTCGACCGGGATAGTCGTCTTCTTTGTCACTGCTGATACCGCCGCATCCACCCTGGGCGACTTCAGCAAATCTTTGTCAGGTTCCGGCAACGGTTAGAGACGAGTCATAGAACGGACTCCCCTCAAGCTTGACTCAGATTGATCCCATTCCTCCTGGATCATCTGACGTACCACTCTGTGGACGGGAAAAACCTTCTGCGACCTTCTAACGGCTTGGATCAAAGGGTCCTCCAAAGCTTCCTCCTCTTCAGGAGCATCTGAAGCCACGTTGAGCACCTTCAGGGACTCATTAATCAAGGATGGAAGCTCCTCTCTGCGAAACACTCGCACTATGCGGGATTGGTCCTCCTCCGGGATCTCTCCCTCCTCGAGCTCTTCCTCATCTTCATCTAATTCTTTGTCCGAGACCTCCTCTTCCTGGGAGCCCTGTGAAAGGAACGTGAGAGGCTCTTCGCTCAAGAGCCTTGCGCGCTTGAGAGGTACCCCTGAGTCCTGTGTGCTTGCCCTCAATGGCCTGGTCCCCCGCCTTCCTTCGCCTTGCTTGCCTCTCCTGCTGTGAACCCCTGCTTGCGCAAGCAATAGGCCTTGTGTAGCAAGAGGATGAAATCAGGAGAGAAGAGATCGCAGGGACCTTCTTCCCCACCATAAGTAGAGGGGATGGACAGAGGGGGAACGGGCAAGACCGAGGCCGAAGGAGGAGGGGAACGGGACCCCCCTTCCTCCACCAGCGGGTCTCCAGACCCTTGGGAAGTCTGAGCCATGGACCCCTGGATTTCCTGCTCCACAGAAGCAGCCTCTGCCGCACAACCTCTGCAGAACCCCGTTTCCGAGGCCGTACCCCTCCGAATGCCGCAGGAAGGGCACCGAGGCTTGCCAGTCATGTCCTTTCTGACAGCTTTAAAAATTCCCAGATAGCATAAATTGCACTCAGGAGGTAAAAAGGCCTTTCCCCTCCCCCAATTGTTAAATTGCAGCCCAGCAACAATTTAAGAAATAAAACTTAAGTTAATCAGAGTTAAAAAATAACAAATTTCAAATTAAATAGAATTAAATTTCAAATTCAATTTCAAATTAAGCAAACCAGCGAATTGATTATTTTAAACTTCTCCCTATACTTGCTGTTTGCTGCTCCCGTTGCTGGTTGCTGCTCCCGTTGCTGGCTCGCACGTGTTAGGCCGCAGCCACGTGGAATCTGAAACCGGCGGCCGGCGTCTCTGCACGCGCCGCCGGATTGCTCTGGAGGCCGCCGACTGAATCAGCGCTGGTTGCAGAAACCAGAGTTGCCCCGATGCTCCGACGCGCCGGGAGCTACAGCGCAAGGCCACGGGAAGTATCGTCGCGCCGCCTCCAGCCTCAGCCAACTGGGGGCTTCGGCGCGAGGCAGGGCAAGCCCACGGGGAAGGTCCCGGGGAGTCGGCAGCGCAAGTACGCGTGAGGAGGCTTCCCCGGTTGTCTCTGCTGCTGCCGGTAAGCCTCCTTCTCCGGGCTGGGAGCTCCGAAACTGAGCAGGAAGGAGAACGGGGGGGAGGAGGGGGGAGAAAAATAAACGTAAAGGAACAGCACCCTAAAGAGGTAACTCAAAAGAAATAAGGATCCAAAAGGATAAATAAATTAAATTAAACTAAATTAAAAAGAATTAAATATAATTAAATAGAAATAAATAGAATTAAATAGAATTAAATAAAGGGACTCCAGTAAGCCCTTGGCTTACGGAACCCTCCAGCTGCTTGGAGGCTGAGAATACTGGGATCTATGGGTGGTGCCAGTGGTATTTATACCACACCATCCTCAAAAGGATGGGCTCAGCCTCCAAGCTGCTGGAAAGGTTGCGCAACCCAGAAGTAAAGGGACTGGACTGGAGTGACGATAAGGAACAATGCTTTGTATTCTTTGAGAATATTGAAGAAAGTTAATTTATCTGTTAAATTCTTATGTTTCCTCCATTTCCTTTCTGACCTTCTAAGTTTTCTTTTTAATAGACGAACCTCTTTTGTGTACCGAACTGCTCCAACCCTTGTATGAAACTTATGATTTTCAAAGTTATTAGAAACTGAAGCTGCTTGAAAGAACGATGAAGTCCATCTGCTAATGAGGAAATCAGTATCCCTGGAGTCAATTTGAAGCTAAGGAAGAATTTCTTTCAAAAACTGATCCTTGTCAAGTTTGCGGAACTTTCTACGTTGATAAGAAGATTGATTTGTATTTGATCTACTGGGAAGGAAGGTGATTTTAAACTGGATAATGTGGTGATCAGACCAAGGAATATGTTGTATTTGTACATTTGAATCAGAAATATTGCTTGACATCTCTTGAAAGATAAATATGAGATCTAGAGTGTTTCCTTTAATATGAGTTGGTTGTTGAACTATTTGTTTGAAACCCATGGCATCCATTGAATCCAAGAAAGTCTGTGTTAAATGTAAAGCAATAAGAAGGTAAGTTTAAGTCACCTAGAATGATTATGAATCTATTGTCTGAAATTTTTTTTATAAAGAAAATCAATTATATTAAAAAGTTCTTTACCATTTGATGAAGGGGGCCTATAAATTAAGAGTAATAACATACTCTTGTTTTCAACTAAAAGAACATCCATATTTACGGAAATTCACTTGGACCTTTAGAAAGTTGCAATTCCTTCTTTGTTAGTTACTCCTCCTCCTCTTTTATTTAATCTTTGATAATTAAAGATGTCGTAGCCTAATGGCTTTGATTAAAACCGTATCGTTAACTGTTAACCATGATTCAGTTATAAAAAAAGAATATCCAAGTTATTGTCAGTAATATGATCTTTAATCAGTGGTAATTTATTTGTAATTGATCGAGGATAGATGAAAGAACATTTTAAACAAGGGAGATAGTTATTCGGTTTGACTCTAGACTGATCTCCTTCAATGAGTTTGATCTGAATGAACCATTGTTTACATTCATATTTTTCAGAAATTGAATTAGGAAATTTAACTTTAGTGTACGATCGGCGTAAGGAATAAATGATAGGTATTGGAAAAGTGATAGGAGAAATGTCCTGAATTGTCAAAGTGGCTTAACTTCCATAATCTGCTGATTAATTTCAAGAAAATTGAGATACTATAGGTAACCAGGAACCATGACTTTAAACCTCCCTCAACTTTACACCTAAAAGAAACTGTTTTACAGGTAAAGAATGAGGTGAAATTCCTTGGGATTACTCTAGATCAATTCCTTAGCATGACCACCCATATAAAATTAACCCCTGGTAAGATCTATTAGAAACTAAAGATGATTTAGCAATTGAGACCACTGCTATCAAGCTATGACTTTCGGTCTGTCATTCAGGCAATGATCACCCCACATTTTGATTATTGTAACAGCATTTTCCATAGCCTCTCCAAACAGGCAATAAGCCAGTTACAGATGGCCCAACATGTGGCTGCACGAATTATTTGGTAAGTTAATAGAACTGAATATTTCACACCCATATTATATGAATTACACTTGCTGGCAATTTATAGCTGTATAAAATACAAGTTACTCATGATCACATCCAAACTTCTAAAGAATATACTGTAGCTCCATCATACTCAACTCTCAACACCTTCATAGTCTCCACAGACTTCCGCAAGGCTAACTGCTTGATAAGCAACACAGCCTTTACATACACTGCACCCATGAACTGGAACTCCCTCCCTGATAAGCTCAGATCCATTAATGATCTCTCCACATTTTGTAAGGCCCTTAAAACCAATCTCTTTGCTGAGCACTTTGCAACCCACAGAACCAAGTCAAGGTCTACCCAACCTAGCCTTCCCATCCATGCATTCCAATACAGTAGACAACCCTTGAGCTTAGTAAATATGATGGGAATGGAATTATCTTTGTAAATATGTTATTTAAATATGTCACTGTATAAAGTTGATATTGAATAAGATGAAAAATCTGTATATAATTCTACCATCTCACTCTGATATAATTATGTTCAATGTAAGAAGTTTTGTTGTCTGGAATCTGCTTTGATTACTGGAAAAAGCGGTATAAAAAACCTTTAAAGAAAATAAATAAATAATAAAAAAAATCCAGCAATTCAAGAATAAATGGATCACAGTGGGTTCTAGCAGGTTACAACCCATTACACGGAGACACCCACTCCACCTCGAGATATCCTTTCCTAATACCTTCTCTGTCTTGGTAAATGAGGATTCTCCATTAATGGAAACTGAGGTGAACTCTTAGACAAGAAGATTGACATACAGTGTAAGAGAAATGTCAAGGTATTTTGAAACAGAAAACTGATAATACTAGGTGATTCCATTATCAGAGGCATTAATTTCAGGAACTCAGTTCCAGAATCAGAAGGTGAGAAAATGCCTTCCAGAGTCTTCAGCCAGTAAGAATAAAAACCAGCTTGCTAGGGAAGTCCCAGAGGAAAGTAAGTGGTTTAAAACTGATGTTATAATCCATCTTACATGATATGTCCAGAACAGTATCCCTACAATGCAAAGATACTTCCAAATTTAGTGAAAATAATAGAAAAGGCAGTACAATTACAACTACAGAGCTTCATAACACTTCCACCCCCTTGAACATGCAACAACATGAGTTTAGACCAAAATGCAATGTGCAAACACAGCTCATCTCACTCGTAAACACTCTGGGGGACATTCTGTCCGGTGAATAGCGGGAACATCGATCCCTGCTAATTGCTCCCCTGCCGGCCCTGGCAAAACCATTTCCATACCAACAATGTGTTTTACAGGGAGGCTTTGATGTGGGTGTGAAGGGGCATCGCTGTGGCAGAACAAGGGCGGACAGTGGGTGATCCGCAACCCTGAAGATAGGCTGACTGAAATAGGAATAAACAGCACCCTCCTCTCCTGGTTCCAGTTTTACTTGACAGCATGCATGCAGCAAGTAAACGTAAGGGACAAAACTTCCAAACCAATTAAACATCTAAGTGACATACCCCAAGGCTCCTCCATGTACATACAACCAATTTGCAAACTTCTTCAGAGCCACAACATAAATTACTACTTATACACCAATGACCGAATGCTATATGTCCCCTTCAATACCAAGAACTCAGAATATTCACCTATAAAATCATGTTGTAAGGCTGTCGTAGGTGGGATAAAAGACCTCAACCTAATAATCAACTGCGACAAGATCAAGGTCCTGATCATCACCAGAGAGATATCCTACTCACCCCCAGAAACGTTCAAGGTCAACGACATCACCCTGTCTGTAAAACAGGAAGTGAAATACCTTGGAGTCACATTAGTCTAGCAACTGAATCTGCAAGTGAATATTAAGAAAATGCACAACCTCCATCCGCTACTGGACCACAACCACTTTAGCATAGTATGCCAAGGCATTATCACCTCACTCTTGGATTACTGCAATTCGATTTTACAAGAGATCCACCAGAACAAACACTGAAAGAACAATGGGAGAAATACGAAGAGAACAAAGATTGCACAGAGCCCTTAAAAGCAAGTGAAGACAAGGTATCAAGGAAAAGGTTGTGGTCAATAGTTTCAAAAGCATCAGAAAAGTCAAGAAGGATGAGGACTGAGTAAAGGCCCTTGGATTTTGACAGGAACAGGTCACTGGAGACTTTGGCAAGAGCCGTTTCGGTAGAATGTGCAGTAAAGGGTGAAAGCCAGATTGTAGAGGACTCAGAAGAGCTTGAGAGAAAATTGAGGCAATGATGGTGAACTGCACATTCAATCAGCTTATAAATAAAGGGAAGGAGGGAGATGGGTCAATAGTGAGGACAGGTAGGGTCTAGTGAGGGTATCTTGAGGAGAGGAGTGACCACAGCATACTTGAAGGCTACAGAGAAAGTTGCAGTGGAGAGGGATAGGTTGAGAATATGAGAGAGGGAAGGGACTATAGTGGAGGAGATGGAGCTATGGAGATGGGTGGGAATAGGATCAGAGGGGCAGGTAGTGAATTTGGATGAGTAAATGAGGAGAATGGTTTCCTCCTCAGAGGTCATAAAAAAGGAATTAAGGGTAGCAGAGGTAGGGGGAAAGTTCTTAGTGAAGAAGGGGAGGAGGGGAAAGTAGCTGACCTCCTGGGGAATTGGAGTGTGATTTGAGGATTTTGGAAGTAGTCAGCCAGAGGTCGTGCAGAAAGGGAAGGAGAGCTAGGAGGTGAAGGCACCTTCAGGAGAGAGTTGTGAGTTGCAAAGAGTCAGTGAGGGTCAGAGGCAAGAGAGTTAGTCAGATGGACATAATAACCTTGTTTGGCAAGTGCTATGGCTGAATGCTGAATTTCAGCCAAGCACACTCAGCTGAGTGGATACAATAACCTAGGTAGTGGGTAGTGGAAGACAGCCAAGGTTGGGGTACAGTACACTTCATAGGGTGGAGCAAGAGCATACAGAGCAGAGGAGAGTGCAGTGTTATAGGAAGCTATTGCCTCATTAACAGACTCAGATGACATAGTGGAGGAAAGAGGCGATGAGACAGTGGAAGAGAGGTCCAACAGGTCAATAGCATGTAGATCTCTAAAGAGGTTGGAGGAGACAGAGTGAGGTTGAGGTGGCAGGTGATGAAGAGTGAAGCTTAGCAGGTGATGGACTGATAAGGGAAGAATGGTGCAAGGATGAGAGTTTTTGGATTTGTTAGGAACTGGGGAACATTCTCGGGAAAGAAGGGGCTCTTCCGAAGGGATGGGCTTCTCCTTAACCGTGATAGAACCAGGCTACTGGCATTAACCTTTAAAAAGGAGATAGAGCAGCTTTTAAACTAGATAATAGGGAAAGTCGACAGTCGCCCAAGAAAGAGCTCATGGTTCAGAACAATGTATCCTTGAAGGATACTACCAAAAAAATGAAGTTAGGGCACACCAGCAGAGAGGTTCCAATAAAGACAAAGGTAGCCCAAATGCCCTTGAGTACAGAGCAGACAGAGCATAAATATTCCAAATTGCCCCTGCCTACCGATAACCAGATTAATATGAATAAAATACAGTCTCTAAAATGCTTGCATGCAAATGCTAGAAGTCTAAAAAATAAGATGGGAGAGTTAGAATATATAGCACTAAATGAGAAGTTAGATATGATTGGTATCTCAGAGACATGGTGGAAGGAGGACAACAAGTGGGACCTGTGATACCTGGGTATCGTAATGAAAGAGCTGATCAAATTGGTGGAGAGGTTGCATTCTATGTCAGAGAGGGCATTGAGTCTCAAAGGATTAAAGTTTTGCAGGAAACATTTTCTGTAGAATCTCTATAGATTGAAATTCCTTGTAAAAAGGGGAAGGCGATGGCAGTGGGGTTGTACTATCGACCGCCTGGCCAGAATGAACAAATGGATGATGAAATGCTCAAAGAAATCAGGGAAGCTAACAAACGTTACAGCACACTGATAATAATGGGTGATTTCAACTACCCCGGTATTGACTGGGTCAGTGTCACAGAAGGACATGCCAGGGAGATACAGTTTCTAGATGAAATAAATTACTGCTTCTTAGAGCAGCTAGTTCATGAACCAACCAGAGGGGAAGCCATTTTGGACTTAGTCCTTAGTGGAACACTAGATGTGGTGCAAGAAATAAGGGTGTTGGGGCCACTTGGAAATAGTGATCATAGCATGACCACATTTATTTATTTATTCAACAAGCTTTTATATACCGCCCCTTCCAGAGATCAAGGGCGGTTACACAGAACATCACAGCAAATTTTACATTAAACTTTGAAACTATGTACAATTAACCTTTAAAACTATATATAGCTAACATGTTATAATTATGTACTATATGTTGTGTAAGACATGGACTAGGTATCTTTATATGATTGCTGATTCATTGATTCATTGGTTGCCTTGTAACCAAGGCAGGCGGACCCGGCGCTGCAGGCCCCTGCCTTACCCACCTCTCCCCCACCACCCACCCCCCCCCCCTTCCACAAAACACCACACAACATTTTATGGAACAGAACTGGTCGCAGCTTTTATTAGCCAACAAATTAACAGTCCAACAATTACATTTCCAAAACCACTCAATTAGCGGCACCCGGCTGCACCAGCCATCCTCAGCAAAGTGCTTGCCACCGCTAATACCGTAACTCGCCACCCGGCAAGTTACCATACCCCTCTCCCCGACCTCGCCGTTCAGCAAAAGTCGTCCGAGGGTTTGACCGGGTCAGGGGCACCCCGCCCCCGCCCAACTGTAGCCTGCTGCTCCGGACCCCGGAAACCTCCGGGATCCCGCCCCCCCCCGCCCCCTGCTGCAACCCCCCAAACAACCCCCCCCCCCCCCGCCTTCGGTTTGGTTGGGTGGGTGGGACGCCGGCACCGAAGCAGCCTCCGCACGACTGACCACGCGGAGGCTGCTCGGCCCCGATCCCCCCACGCGCCCCAACCGCGGCTCTAATTGGCTCCCGTGGAGCTGCAGCCCCAGGGAGCCAATCGATTTAAACGATGCGCGCTCGTGCCCGCCGAGGGCCGAGCGCGCATACCCCGTCCAGGCCGCGCACAGGGTCCCCGCGCCGGGCCACGCGCCCGGTTAGCCTCGGCCGCCGGGACCCTGCCCGCGGCCTCGTAGTAACCAAGGCAGGCAGACCCGGCGCTGCAGGCCCCTGCCTTACCCACCTCTCCCCCACCACCCACCCCCCCCTTCCACAAAACACCACACAACATTTTATGGAACAGAACTGGTCGCAGCTTTTATTAGCCAACAAATTAACAGTCCAACAATTACATTTCCAAAACCACTCAATTAGCGGCACCCGGCTGCACCAGCCATCCTCAGCAAAGTGCCTGCCACCGCTAATACCGTAACTCGCCACCCGGCAAGTTACCATACCCCTCTCCCTGACCTCGCCGTTCAGCAAAAGTCGTCCGAGGGTTTGACCGGGTCAGGGGCACCCCGCCCCCGCCCAACTGTAGCCTGCTGCTCCGGACCCCGGAAACCTCCGGGATCCCGCCACCGGCACATAACCCTGTTCATGTGCCGCCCCCCCCGGCTAAAAGCTGCGACCAGCGAACATCATGGCCAGACATGTATTCCAAGGCCTCCTGCCAATCATTAAGAAGCAGGTCCATGCCAACCGGCGACAAATGAACCCCATCAGCCCGATACAGCCCCGAACACCCCACATCCGCCCAGTCATGCAGGATCTGGTACCCCCCCCGCTCACATACCCACCGACCAATCTGACGATTGACCTTTGCCAACCCCCGGGACCAACGACGCTGCTCCCGACAAGCCGGCCTTGGAATAATGTCTGACCAAAGAACAATAACCCCAGGAATCATCCCCAACACAAGTCCGAGATCCTCCTGAATCGCCCAGATTAACTGCAAGCAGGACCAGGACGATAATTCATTTCCGCCCAGATGCACCAACAGGGCGGCCGGCCACTGCGACGTCCTCCCGTGGCTCCGCAGCAAAGGCAGCAGATGCGACCACCGCATACCTCGCACACCCAGCCATTGGACAGCCACCGACGACGGGTTCAATCCCAAATTGGCGCCGATAGGGCGGTCCACCGCGCGCAGACCCGCCCAATGGACAAAGGAGTGGCCAGCAACCCAACATCCACCAGGACCGACACCCTCATCTGAAAAAGAAATAAACAGTTAAAGCACCCCACCCAGCAATACCCAAGCGCCTACAGATGCACATACCCCTTGAAAGCTGAAGAACGCCACCTCCCAATGGCCTGGATGACGTGCGCCGGTAACCCCGCAGCCGCCGCACTAGTGGCTGCACCAATCCGAAAAGAGTGAGGAGCAAATCGAAGCGGATCTTCCCCCACTGCAGACAACGCCAGCCGCAACACCGCGGAAACCTGGAAACGGGTTACAGCCCGCGAATTCGCGTGAACGAAAAACCCCAACGCACCCGCTGGACGCACTGCCACAAACTGTAGCAGCGCACGAACCGGACAAGTCCGAGGATCCGCACCCGCACCAAGACATACCCACAAACCTTTACCCATCGGATCCGTTTTGGACTTAGCCAAAAGAATCCGCGCCCCCCCCTCCACGATCCGGACATGACAAGCCAACAGACCCCCAACACCCCCCCCCCCCCGCCCAGAACCCGCAACCAGCTCCCCAATCCGAAACGCCCCAAAAAAGGCCAGGCAAAAAACCGCCCGGAACAATAAGGCCTCATACACAGAAGAAGCCACCTGCTCCAAAGCACCACACACCCGCACGAGGAGCCCGTGGGTGATCGGCAACCTTGCATCACGCGGGGTCGGCTGCGCCCGCTCCCAACCTTGCAGCAACCTGCGCGTTAAGGCCCCCCCGGCCGGGAGACCCCAACCCACTGCGCTCGCAAAAAAGTGAAACCCCGCCAAATGCGAGCGCACTGCCGATCGCGAAAACCTGGCGCTCTTGGCTGCCACAATATAGTGGCCAAGCAAACCTTCCGGGACCCCCCCAGCCCCCCACCCGCGCGACAACAAAAAAGCGACCACCCGGTCGCACCCCCTACAATACGCAGACCAGGTCCCTGCAGACACCGAACTCCTCAGAAGGTCTAGCATCTCTGGAGGCCAATACTCCACAAGTTCTCTGGGACCACCGCTCCATCCTCGTCTGCTTCGGGGGCCAACGCCCGGAACCGCTCCCACTGAAAGCGAGAAAGAGCATCAGCAATCTCGTTAGTGGACCCTGGTATGTGACGCGCCCGCACCGCCACATTCAGCCGCAGACACGCTAGGACAACCTCCCGCATCAAGCTAGCCACCCACACGCACCTTGGAGTGTACCGGTTAATCACACTGACCACAGCCGCATTATCACACCACCAAAGCACTCTCCTGTTCCGCAAACGCTCCGGCCAGAGCTCCAAAACTACCCGAAGCGGAAAGAGCTCTAAAAATGTGATATTCCTGGTCAGCCCCGCCACCTCCCAAGACGCCGGCCACCGGTCAGCGCACCATGCCCCCCCGAAATACACCCCCAACCCCGCCCCTCCTGCCGCATCCGTGTACAATTGTAAATCAGCACTGGAAACTTCAGGCTCCAAAAGCACTGAAGTCCCGTTGAAATCCTCCAGAAAACGATCCCACACCCGCAAATCTGCGCACATTGCCGCCGTTACCCGAATCCGATGATGAGGTTTCCGCACCCCAGCCGTCGCACAAGCCAACCTCCTGGAAAACACTCTCCCCATCGGAATCGCCCGACAGGCAAAATTTAAGGACCCCAACAGGGACTGCAACTCCCGCAAGGAAACCTTACCAGCCGACAACGCATTGGCCACTGAAATTCGCAAGCGAATGACTTTATCGCGAGGCAACCGCGCCACCATGTCCGCAGAATCCAACTCCACGCCCAAAAAGGTCAACCGCGTAGCAGGACCCTCAGTCTTCCCGTCCGCTAAGGGGACCCCGAACTCCCGCGCCAACCGCACGAAGCCCGATAGCAGCCGCTGACACTCCCCCGAATCTGCAGCTCCCACAAACAAGAAATCGTCCAGGTAATGCACCACAGACGACAAGCCGGAGTCCCTGACCAGCACCCACTCCAAGAAGGTGCTAAACATCTCAAAGTAAGCGCAAGAGATAGAACATCCCATCGGCATACACCTATCAAAGTAATACTCATCCTGAAAACAAAATCCCAACAATGGGAATGAAGCCGGATGGACAGGCAACAAACGAAAAGCTGATTCGATGTCCACCTTCGCCAACAACGCCGACCGACCGGCCCCGCGCACCAGCGAAGCCGCCTTGTCAAAAGAAGCATAACGAACCGAACACAGTTGACGCGGGATAAAATCATTCACCGAAGCCCCGATGGGACAAGACAAATTGTGAATCAAGCGGAATTTGCCCGGCTCCTTCTTGGGCACAACACCCAAAGGCGAAATCACAAGGTTGGGAAATGGCGGCTCCGCAAAGGGGCCAGCCACCCTACCCAATCGCAATTCGCTCAACAATTTGTCCTGCACCACCATCACCCAACAGCGAACCGAGGGGGAATTCCGAGCCGAAGGCGCCAACACTACCCCCCTCACCGGGATCATGAAACCATGTCGAAACCCAGAGCCCAAAATCACCGCCTCCCGCCGTCGGGGATACAGAGTCAGCCACCTCATCAACGCCTCTACCCGCACCGGGGAGGGGGCGCGCCCGCGCCACTCACTGCCCTTTTGGGGCAGGGGCGGCCATGCCAGCGGCGCCTTTTTTAAGGCACTTGACCGCGGAATGGGGACCCCCGCACAAGGAACAGACGTGCTGGAACTTGCAATCGGGAAAGGGGCAGGTGGAACGGTTGAAACGCCAGCACACATCACCGCTCCCGGCCGAGACTGCCTTTGCAGGCACCCCGGCCGCCCCTCCTCGAAAGGGCCGAGCCACCCCGCCCCCACTGCCCCGACCCCACTCTTGGCCACGCCACCCGAACTCGCACCGGACCTAGCCGACATCTGGGTCAGCCACAGGTTAATATCCTGCGTGCCCCACGAAAGCACACGGCTTTCTTCCATCCTGTCCCTAAACTTCTCGTCATAATTAAGCCAAGACCAGCCCTCATGCGTCTGAGACGCCTCAAGGATGGAATCGGCATACGCCAATAACATTTCGTACTGCGACGGATCATGCTGCCCCCACACACTGGCCAACCTTAAAAAGGAACGCGTCCAGTTAACCACGGTACGCGCAACCTTTCGAACCCGCCCGGCCTTCTCATCGTCTTTTCTCTTCTTCCTGCTGTCACCCAATCGCTTCCGCCCCTCCAGCAAACGGAATATGTCAATATAGCGCCGCTTGCGGATTTTACGCCTCAGCTTCCGTGGTACCCCCGCCCACAACTCCGGCAAGGACACCACCGAAGAGGCCCCCCCACTTACACCCACTCCCCCCCCAACACCCGGAAGCTGCCGATCCCCCAGCCTGCCCGACCCCCCGGACGAACTACTCGAGGACGAGGAAGAGGAGGAAGAGTCGGAGTTGCGACATCGCCGACACGAGCGCCGATGCTTCTTCCGCGACGCTCCCCCTGCATCCCTGGATGACACACCCCCTTCAACCATTAACTCACCCGGCGAAGCCATCCGCTCACCAACCACCGCGAGGTCCCCGCCATCGGCGCATGCAGAATCCCTGGAACACCGCTGGGTCGCCTCCGCTGACGCTCCACGCTGCGGCTCCGCTCCAACCGGGGAACTCACCCAGTTCTCTCCTCGAACCGTGCCCACGGGCCCCGAAGTCTGCGCCATAAACTGGCCCTGCGGAGACAAAAAGGGAAAAACAGGGGGGGAAACCGACACCGGCCATGCCGGAGGCCAAGAACTCCCCCACCCCGCCCTGGATGTACCCTGCCCCCCTGACATCCACTGTTCCCATGGGGAAGCCCCCCCCGGCGGGCCAAACCCCCCAGGGCCTGAGAACCACCCCACGGGACCACCACAGCTCGCCCCCCAAGGTGCCCCATCAGGCCGTAGCCCACCCCCTTGGCCCGGGGCCCCGAAATCCCCCCAACCGTCCCCACGCCAGCCCCCCCACCAACATCCCCCCCCTCACCTCCCCAGCCCCCAACAGTCCCTCACCTACCCCCAGCGAGCCACAGGGAGGGAGGGAACCCCTCCGGCCTTTCCGGCCCCGCACCACACGTCCTCTGCCCCTCGCACCCCCCCTCCCGTTGCTGCAGCCCCCACCCCCCCCTCACCAACCTGCCCGGGCAGCCCCCCTCCCCTCCCAGTGCCCCCCCGCGACCGGGACCCCCGCCCCCTAACGGAAGCTTTTTTGGGGGCCAGGCCCCCAGCTTTTGCCCTACCAGGCATTAACTTAAATTAAATTAGCAATTGAAAAAACCCCCCTCTTCGTGTTTTTTTTTTTTTTTTTTTAAGGATGGCAGCACACCGGCAGCCCCAGGGAAGCCTCCTTAACGAAAGGCCCCCACCACGCAAAGACCCGACCTCCGACGGACACACACCACTCACCCAGCAAGCCGACACAGGCAGCAGCTGCCACAAACGCCCCCAAGCCCGAGCACCACCACGAGGTAAGGGAAGCCGACGCCGGCACCGAAGCAGCCTCCGCACGACTGACCACGCGGATGCTGCTCGGCCCCGATCCCCCCACGCGCCCCAACCGCGGCTCTAATTGGCTCCCGTGGAGCTGCAGCCCCAGGGAGCCAATCGATTTAAACGACGCGCGCTCGTGCCCGCCGAGGGCCGAGCGCGCATACCCCGTCCAGGCCGCGCACAGGGTCCCCGCACCGGGCCGCGCGCCCGGTTAGCCTCGGCCGCCGGGACCCTGCCCGCGGCCTCGTAGTTCTGTGCATTGGTAGTGTTATTTGAGTCACCAAAATGCTCAATGAACAGGAAGATTTTTAAATCCTTCCGGAATTGAAGGAGGTCCTTTGTAGCTCTTAGATTATTGGGGAGGGAGTTCCATAATGCTGGGGCAATGTAGGAGAAGGCTCTTGATTTAATTAATAGAGGAGGGATGGTAAGGAAATCCACAGTACTACCTTTTAACTTTCAAAAGGGAGACTATGATTAATGAGGAAAATGGTTAAGAAAAAACTAAAAGGGGCAGTTGCAAAGGTCAAAGACTTACAACAAGCTTGGGTGTTGTTTAAAAATACTATCTTGGAAGCCCAGACCAGCTGTATTCTATGCTTTAAGAAAAGTGGAATGAAGTCCAAAAAACTTCCATCATGGTTTAAAGGTGAGGTCAGAGAGACTGCTGATGCCAAAAAAGCATCTTTCAGGAAATGGAGAAAAGAGCCAAATGATGAAAACTGGAACAGCACAAGCACTGGCAAATTAAATGCAAGGCATTGGTAAGGCAGGCAAAGAGAGAATTTGAGAAGAAACTTGCTATGGAAGCAAAAATTTGTAATAAAGACTTTTTCAAGTACATTCGTAGCAAAAAACCTTTTGGTAAAAATAAAGAGTCATGGGATAGGAGGCAGTGTACTATTGTGGATTAGGAACTGGTTGAAGGATAGAAAGCAGAGGGTAGGGCTAAATGGCCAATTTTCCGCAATGGAAAAAGGTGAATAGTGGAGTACCCCAGGGATCTGTGCTGGGTCCACTGCTTTTTAACATATTCATAAATGACCTGGAAAAGGGAATAACGGGTGAGGTTATCAAATTTGCAGATGACACAAAACTATTCAAAGTTGTTAAAACCCAAGAGGATTGTGGAAAACTGAAAGAGGATCTTGATAAATTGGAAGACTGGGCATCCAAATGGCAGATAAAATTTAATGTGGACAAGTGCAAAGTTATGCACTTAGGAAAGTACAACCCAAACCATGGTTACACGAGGCAAGGTTCCACATTCAGAACCACTAACCAGGAAAAAGATTTAGGCATCATCAGGGATAACATGTTGAAACATGGAGTGGAGGAGTGGCCTAGTGGTTGGGGCAAGGTACTTCAGGCCAGAAGGTCAGGGGTTCAAATCCCACTAGAGGACAGCAACCTTGAGCTGGAAGGACTGGGGTTTCTAGTCCCACAGGTGCTCCTTGTGGTCTTGGGCAAGCCACTTAACCCTCCATAGCCCATGTTCCCTGTAAAATAGTTATCTCCAAGTTCAATGCCCTGTTCAATGTAATTTCAGTTTGTTCAATGTAAACTGCACTGATGCAGAATAGCGTGGTATATAAGAGAATGAAAATAAATAACCCTCTGCCCAGTGTGCAGCAGTGGCAAAGAGAGCAAATAAAACACTAGGTATCATAAGGAAAGGAATGGAAAATAAAACAAAGGATATTATAATGCCTCTGTATCTGTCCATGGTACAACAGCACCTTGAATATTGTGTGCAATTCTGGTCGCCGTATATTAAAAAGGATATAGCATTAATAGAAAAGGTGCAGAGAAGAGCCACCAAAATGGTAAAGGGGATAGAAGGATACTCCTATGAAGAGAGGCTAAGAAGGTTGGGGTTCTTCAACCTGGAAAAGAGACGGCTGAGGGGAGATATGATAGAGGTCTATAAATTAATGAATGGAGTGGAACGGGTAAATGTAGATCAATTGTTTGCATTGTCAGAATATAAAAAGACTAGGGGATATGCAATGAAGCTACTGGGTAGCCTATTTAAGACTAATAAAGTATTTTTTCACTCAATGTGTAATCAAACCCTGGAATTTGTTACCGGAGGATGTAGTAAAAGCTGCTAGTGTAGCTGGGTTTAAAAAAGGTTTGGACAAGTTCCAGGAGGAAAGGTCCATAAACCATTATTAAAAGGGACCCAGGATATCACTGCTTGACCCAATACAAGCATTGAGGAACCTGTGTCTTTTGGGAAGATTGCTAGGTACTTATGACCTTGATTGGCCACTGTTGGAAACAGGATACTGGGCTTGATGGACCTTGGTCTGACCCAGTATGGCATATCTTATGTTCTTTAGTGAGATAAAGAAGTTTGAGGGTAAGCAATTAGAGAAGAATACAAGGTCAAGACAGTGACTTTGCTGAGGAGTGGGGGCAGTACAGCAAAGTTGGAGGTTGAATGATGAGATAAGAGAAAGAAGCTTTAAAGCATAAGGGTCAGAGGTGTGATCAACATGAATGTTAAGATCCCCGAGAATACGGGAGGTGGAAGATGAATCAAGAAAAAAGGAAAGTCATGAATCAAAGTCAGAGAGAATGGTAGAGATGGACCTGTCAGGGGGTTGATAAATAACAACTAATCGGAGAGGTAGTGGAGTAAAAAGCTGGATGGAATGGACTTCAGAGCAGGGAATGTAGTGAGATTGAGGCAACAGGAGAGGTTGAAATTGACAGGAAGGAGAAAGTAGAAGTCAAACACCACAACAATGATCAGTGGGTTGAGGTATGTTGGAGAACTGATATCCGCCATGACAGAGAGCAGCAAATAAAGCCCTGTCTTCTGGGAGGAGCCAGGTCTCAGTTAGAGCAAGGAGATAAAGAGCATTAAACAGATCATGAGTGAAGGCAAGTTTACTTGAGATGGACTGTGCATTCCAAAAGGCACATGAGAAAGGGAGAGAGGTGGGGGAGAGGAGAGTGATATGAATAAGATTTGAGATGTTGCATGAGGATCTGTTCAAGAAGTGTGACAAAAGTCCAGGGGGCCCATGGTTAGGGTTGATATTTCTGGAAGAGAGAATGAGAAGGAGTAGAAGAGTGTGGGACATTGAGGAGACAACATGGCGGTAACGAGGGAGAGGTTGTTTTAGCGAGAGAGAGGAGATGGCTGAAATAGAGGGAGAAAGTTGTGAAACTCAAGAACTGATGATATGGTAGATGACAAGATGGGGGAAGTGAGGACGGTAAAGGGGAGATGAGGAGGAGGGGCTTGAAGGTGTTGGTAGGAGGGAGACAATTAGGGAGTATGAGGATTAGGATGAGAAAGTGATGAAGAACCATAAAATAGAGAAATGGAGAGGAGAACAGAAGTCAGAATAAATAAAATGATAGGTTGCAGAAATTGCAGAGGATGAGATGCACATGTGAGTGATCGTGGTAAGGAGCACAGGATGGGTAGAAGAGATTTTCAGCCATGGGTTGGGATAATAAGGAATCAAAGAGCTGAACAAGATCACAAACAAAAATACTGAAAAGAAAGGCACCCTTGCAATGCTATGATAAATAAATAACAAATACAGGCAGACATATCTTCCAAGCAAGTATTTAGAAAAAGCCAGACCCTAGATACAAGCCCTGCAGCCATTCTCCTGCCCCTGACTCCTTTCCACCCTGCCCAGACCCTTGGGGTTAGCTTTGTCTTTTGCTGGGTCCGTGCTGGAGTTCGGCTTTTCTTCTAATGGTGGAAGAGTGAGGAGGTTCTATCACCAAAGCCCATGAAGTTGGGTTGAGTAAAAATTGTTGCCCATCCCAGTAAAGAGAGAGGAAATATTAACCACCTTTGGAACCTCGAACAAGAACCAGATGTTTCCAGGGGCTTGCACATAATCCCTGAGTTTGTTGTTGTTAAGTGCAGTTGAGTCAGTGTCCACTCACGGTGACCCTCTGGCTAGTTTTCCTAACTATGTTCAGTGGCTCATAGTTGATAGAGTAGCATCCATATCTGCTCTTATTCTATTGATCCATCTCATTGCTGGCCTTCCTCTTCTGCATTGAATTTCTGCAGATACTCATAGTTTATGCAAAGAAAACTGTTGTTGCAGTATGCACCAACACAATTTTACCACTATTCAATCTAATCAAGGGCACTGAGAAACCCAAATCTGGTTTAATACTCACTTTTCTAGACTTAAAAGCAACATTTGACTCCATTTCACATGACCTCATAATTCAGCATCTACAAACTCCTCAGATGGTTCAAGTCCTAATTTACAAACCACAAACTGCAAGAATAGACTGAGAAGATGAGAGTGCTCAATGAATCTCTGTCTGCTTTCCCAGAATCCTCTCTGAAAACTCTGAAATGAGTGAATGAAAACAGTGTCTCTGTATCTCTGTGTATGTGTTTACCTTTGAAAATGCTGACAAGATGAACTGCAGACAGAAAGCTTTAGCCATGACTACATATAAACAAGAAAAAGACAGGAATTGGGGGAGGTTACAGGAGATGAAACTGGAGTTCTGTATTGAGTAATGTCACTTTCTGCCTCACAAGATAACAACACGGTGTTAGATTTATATTTCTGTGTACTCTAGTTCAATAAATTTGATTGATTTTTTCTTATAAGTTATCCTGTCTTACACATTTATACACAAATTATAAAGATGGGATATTTGGGTGCCAGACAGCACTAAGGCACAAAAGAAAAAAGTCCCAATAGACCATACAAGGAAAGGAAATGGAGAAAATCAAAGAGAATCCGACAAAGCATCCTTTTTCAGCAAACTGGAAGAATACAAGTTATTAATAAACAACAATAAACAGGATTATCTCACCAAGCTAATAATGTCAGCACTGAACAAGCCAAGGGAAATGTTTGATATAGTTAAATCCCTAACAACTAACCCAAAACAGGACAATGCCACGGTTGCACCAGAGGCAGATGCCATAGCCAAATATTACAAGAAAAAGGTGGGAACATTATCATCAACAGATTTCCATTGCAAAACAAGCAATATTTAAATCAGGCCTGGAAAAGTTTTTCTCGGATCTCCGAAAGACAGCTCAAAGACATAATCAAATCTCTAAGCATGTCGACTTCTGCTCTCGACCCTTGCCCAGCCACATGGATACATCTGACTAGCGACAGTCTCACTCCTGATATGCTAAATCTAATAAACGCCTCATTAGATCAAGGCTATATTCCAGAAGAATTAAAAAAGGCCTCTATCAATCTCCTCTTCAAAGGCACGAATTTGGATAAATCAGAAAAAAGCTCTTACCGGCCTATTTTAAGTCTGCCATTTATGGCAAAAATCCTAGAAAAGGCAGCTCAACTCCAGCTACAAAATCATGTAGACCACTTTGCATAGCTCAGTCCACATCAGCACGGATTAAGAATCGGTCATGGAGTTGAAACACTCCTCATCGCATTAACAGACAAGCTTCTAAAAGAAAAAGAAGAACCTAATTCTGGTTTCATCTTAATTTTTCTCGACTTAAACAGCAGCTTACGACTCCATATCACATGATTACTTCAAACTTAGATTACAAGAAATCGGCCTCAAAGACAAAGATCTGTCATGGTTCAAAACCTACCTTTCAAACCGAACCATCCAAGTAAAGATGGGTAATAACACGTCAAGCTCATTCTACCAAAGGAAAGGCGTACCCCAAGGTTCTGCTTTGTCAGCGCTCCTTTTCAACCTTTATATCCAACCCATCTGCAACATTATGAAGAGTCATGGCATTGACTACAACCTGTACGTGGATGACATCCTGCTTTTCACCCAAATCAACACCAAACAACTGAAACTAAAAAATATAAAGGAATGTTTCAATAACATTAGCACATGGCTTAAAGAACACAATCTTCTAATAACTTTGAATAAAACAGAAATGCTTTTCATCACAAAGGACAACTCTTTCACTCCACCAGAAACTATGAAGATAAAAGATGCAAGCATTCAAATCAAAAAAGAAGTGAGATATTTGGGCATTACACTAGACCAGTGATGGCTAACCTTTTTGAGCCCGAGTGCCCAAACTGCCGCACAAAACCAAAGAATTTCCTCAAAGTGCCAGCACGTCAATTAAAGCTCCATTTGCATAAGGTGCTTCATTTGCATAAATATTTGCATAATGTTACCATACACTAACTTTTAGTAAACATGCCTCTTAATGAGTATATGGATAAAGAAAGACTAAAAGGTTTCTACATTACTATAATCCAGTACCAACCGCCAGGCACATTAGGAACTACTACAAACGCTGCCCATTTAGAACCCATAGCAAACCCGCCGTATCCTAACAGCACTACCAGGACTCACAAAGCACCATACTCTACCTATCAAAAGGCAACACTGCAAATATTAAACCAATACATCTCAGAGAACAACAATACATGACCTACTGGGGAAAGAACAAGTGGCAATGTCAAATAGGAATTATATAAACAGAATACCTCAGCTCAGTTACACATGCAGAACAGACCATTACCAAACAAGGAATCACAATTTAGAAACAGGAAGACAATAATTAAACTGGGAACCCCAAAAGCCAAACTTGGAATATACAACAACACTGTAGAAATAAAACTATATATTAATTTCCTCTTGTACTAAACAAAGCGCAAAAATTAATGATGCACATTTCCCAGAGCTGACATATTCAAATTAATAAATTCAAAATAAAGAGATATTTTTCTACCTTTTGTGCATTTTTTTTCAGTTGCAATTGTTCCAGCCACTTTCTTCTGGTTTCTTCGTGTCTTCTGCTAACTCTCCATCTGCTGTCCATTTGTCCTTTCTTCTGTCTTCTTGGTTTTTTTTTCCATTCTCTCTCTACATCTGCTTTAACATACTAATCTTTCTCCTTTTGCTCTTTCCTCATTCCTATTTCATCTACTCAAAATTTACCCCTCCATCCTCAATCCCCACTTACTCTCCCAATACCCGGCCAATTGTAGATTTTTTATCCCTCCCACACAAAATATTTTTCCCCTCTCCATTTTACTCTCCCAGCCCCATCCCATTCTAATCCTCCCCCAACACCAGCTCCCTTCTAGTTCCAGCCTCACCCAGCATCCATTCCCTTCTAGTCCCTGCATCAGCCCATTTCCAGTCCTAGCAGCCCCCCAACCCATTTCCAGTCCTAGCAACCCCCCAACCCAATACCAGTCCTATCCCCCCCTCATCAACCCACTTCCAGTCCTAACCCCCCATCACCCCATTTTCAGTTTAAGCCCCCCCTATAACCCATTACCAGTCCTAACCCCCCATCAGCCCACTTCCAGTCCTAACCCCCCATCAGCCCACTTCCAGTCAGCCCCCCATAGCCCATTGCCAGTCCTAACCCCCCCCATCAGCCCACAGTCCATTACCAGTCCTAACCCCATCAGCCCACCTCAAGTCCTAACCCCTCCCCATCAGCCCATTTCTTGTCCCAGCCCCCCATAGCCCATTATCAGTTCTATACCCCCCCAGAGTCCATTACCTGTCCTAACGGGTTAAGTGCTCGTCGAGTGTTTACCACCCTTGAGCCCATTTCCAGTCCTAACCCCACCCAACAGCCCACCTCAAGTCCTAACCCCTCCCCATCAGCAGTCCTAACCCCCCCTAGCCCATTAGCAGTCCTAACCCCCCCTCTCTAGCCCATTAGCAGTCCTAACCCCCCCCATAGCCCATTACCAGTCCTAACCCCCCATCACCCCATTTCCAGACAGCCCCCATCAGCCCACAGCCCATTAGCAGTCCTACCCCCCCAGCCCATTAGCAGTCCTAACCCCCCCTAGCCCATTAGCAGTCCTAACCCCCCAGCCCATTAGCAGTCCTAACCCCCCCCCCTAGCCCCTTAGCCGTCCTACCCCCCCCCTAGCCCATTATCAGTCCTAACCCCCCCCCCCCCAGCCCATTAGCAGTCCTAACCCCCCCCCCTAGCCCATTAGCAGTCCTAACCCACCCCCCATGGCAAATTTAAAAAAAAAAAAAAAGCAGCTGGCTCTGGCTGCTGCCGCGGCAGCGGCAGAATGCAATGTCCCGCGGGGCCCCCTCCGCCCGCTAAGCCCCTCCGCACGGGCTTACAGATTCGCGAGGGAGACCGCTTCTCCCTCGCGTCTCTGTTAAGCCCGCAGGGGCTAATGGGAAATTTCCCATCAGTCCCTCTAAAGGGGCTGATGGGAAATTTCCCATTAGCCCCTGCGGGCTTAACAGAGACGCGAGGGCGACGCTGTCTCCCTCGCGAATCTGAAAGCCCTTGCAGAGGGGCTTAGCGGGCGGAGGGGGCCCCGCGGGACACTGCATGCTGCCGCGTCCGCGGCAGCAGCCAGAGCCCGCTTTTTCTTTTTCTGCGGACCTTCACGCGTGCCAGCTGCAAGGCCTTCGCGTGCCACAGCTGGCACGCGTGCCATAGGTTCGCCATCGCTGCACTAGACCATCAGCTTAACTTCACCAAGCATGTGAGCAACCTAACAAAAGCTATCTATTTCAAGCTAAAAATGTTTCAACATCTAAGACCTCTTCTCTCCGCAAATGATTTCAGAACAGCAGGCCAAGCTATAATCTTGCCACACTTCGATTTCTGTAATGCCATTTTAATGGACCTCCCAAAGCAAAGCATCCACCGCCTTCAACTAGCTCAAAATACAGCGGCTAGAGTAATATCACAAACCTCTATCAAACAGCACATTAACCTAATATTAAAGCAGCTACACTGGCTATCATTTGAGAGCAGAATAAAATTCAAGTACTCCATACTATATTAATATCTCTCCAAACAGAACCTGCCATCTGCCTGAAAGAGTTTATTCAAATCACTCAGGAAAACAGACCATGTAGAAGTAACAATAGAAATTCTCTTGAGGTACATGCTGACTTCAGAAACTGCAACACAACTACATCCAAGAGAGCCTTCTCCCTTTACGCCCCTCTATTATGGAACTCACTTCCTTCAGCCATAAGAAACACTAAGGATCCTAAAGCCTCCCGTAAACTGCTAAAAACATTCCTATTCAAGGAGCACTTTGGTGAACCAGTCACCGAGTGACAATTCTACATGTAAAACTACAGTCCTCACACTTTTTAAGATGCTTTCAAGTTCATTGTAACTAATTTATATATATGCTTAGTTCTCTGTACATAGTGTGATGAAGAGGATGCTAGTGAGCCTATGGAGATAGGAAAAAATGGAGTTACTTACCTGTAACTGGAGTTCTCCGGGGACAGCAGGATAAGTCAGCCACACTTGGTGACGTCATCCGACGGAGCCGAGACAGAAGTATTCTTCTATAGCTCAGAAGCTATAGAAGAGTACTATATAGCTTCTGAGCATGGGCCAACTGGCCCCACCCCCCTGCCCGCCCCTAGCTAGCCAGTACGTCACTAGCTGAGCCTTTTTTGCCGCTAGGAGGCGGGCATTCGGTCGGAGGCCGACCCCTTCCCAGGGGAGGTGGGCGGGTATGTGTGGCTGACTTATCTTGCTGTCTCCGGAGAACTCCAGTTACAGGTAAGTAACTCCGCTTTCTCCTAGGACAAGCAGGATGAGTCAGCCACACTTGGTGCCTCCCAAGCTGCCATGTGCTGAGGTGGATGGGGGAAGGCCGAGACAATTCTTTAGGGCTAGCATGCGCCCTTGTGGTACCGCATGTTGAAACCAGATCCTGTAGGTACGAACCTGTAGGCCTGTAGTGATGTTGTGAGGGGTGCAGCTACCAGGCACCGTACGCTGGTCTGCGGTTGCAATGCACACATGTGCGGAGGGTGTAGCTGTAAGGCACACCTGTGCGGTAAGAAGCTTTTTTTTTTTTTTTGTAATCAACTCTGAGGCTTGTTACCGGGGGATGTTATAAGGCCATTAGCGTAGCAGGGACCGCAAAATCGCTGCTTGGCCCAATACAAGCCTTGGGGACCACAGCAGTGATGAACCTGTGTCTTTGGGGAGACATGGCCTAGATTGGTCATTGTTGGATGCAGAAATACAGGGCTGGATGGGCCTCGCTCTGACCCAGTAAGGCTTGTCTTATCGTCCCTGGTAACAGTGGGGTGACTAAGAATGATATGAAGTTGATCCCTAAGCCCGCAGAGTCAATAGTCTGGGCAGCTGGTCCAGATTGTTGGGGCTGCATGGATGACAAAGGCATAAAGAGAAAGGACATGGAGCCATGGCTTCTGTTTATGAGTCTGCGATATTGTTTGGAGTTAATGTCCCTGACTACAACAACTAGCGGTGCAGAGAGAAGTTTTCCAGTTTGAGAACTCAGGGACCTGGTCTGTTCGGGCCAGCATGGAGGGCTGGCAGACAACACAGCATCTCCTTATGCCTGGACACCAAGAATTTCCGACCCTATACTTCTCGATATGGTTACTGCGTGAGGTGCACGAATTACCGGTGGTATTCCTGCACGGTGTGTACCGGTGCCCTGCCCGGGTGATGTGATAGTCTCTGTTGCAAGGCCCTTGTGGCCTTGCAGGCGTGGAGATGGAGGCGGAGTCTCCAGGGGCGTATGCTGCTGGGACTGGCAGCCAGGCGCATATACTGTTCAGGGTAGGTCCTGGGCATACGGTGGCGCAGGGCCATGTGGAAGCTTCCCTGGAGATGTAACTCAGATCATTGTGTCACCGCCGGCAGCGAGCTGCTGAGCGATGGCCTCGAGGCGGCTCCCACTCAGCGCTCCACCGCAGCCATTCAGTTGTGGTGCATAGGTGGGTAGAAGACCGCAGGGTGCTGGTACGGGTACCGGACAGTGTGCGTGATGAAAGGCATTGTCCATTTTAGTGATCGCACTTCCTATTCCCCACGTGGTGACAAGATATATATGCGGCAGGTGGATGGTGCCCTAAGGGTTGAGTGAGCTCCCACATGATTCCGAGGGGAAGAGAGGGCCAGAGCATCCGTAAATCCCCAATATGACTCTAAGCCCAATTTTTAACCTGTGACCCGCAGGTCGAATGCACCTGCCTTTTTTTTTTTTTTTGAGTCATAGTGCTGCTCTTGAGCTGAACAGATGTCGCAGCTAAGTTTCGAACCTGTGAGCTGCACCTGCCTATGCATTTTATTTATTTTTTATTTATTTATTTGGCATACATTTATACACCGCTCCTTCCAGCGATCAGAAGCGGTCCATCGTTGTACAAGCCTGGGGAGGGGGGGCAGAACAAGGAAGGGATAAACAACGAAAAGATTACAGTTATACAATTAATTGGCACATGCATTACTGTTTGAACACCAGTATAAGTTACAAATTGTTGTACAAGACATGGGAGAGGGGACAAGACAAGGGGGAGCTTGACAACGGTACGATTACAGATATACATATTATTAGCACATACATTACAGACTGAATACCAGTGTAAATCACAGAATTATCGTTTGAAGCACCCAGTGAGTTTATATAATATATATATATACTTATATAATATACAACAGAGATGCACTAGATAGGGTCATGAGAGGAGAAGAAATATACATATCAACAATTTTGATCATTATGGAAGTGGACATCAAATGAGCATTAGGTTCATATGAAGCTTAGTCTTTTGAGGTAGGTGGGCAGCATGGGAGGGGAGAGTTGGAGCTGGCTATGTGATGCCGTAGTGTATTTGGAATAGGTGTGTTTTAAGCTCTTTTCTGAAGACCTGTGGGTCCTTGATCAGACGTAGCTCGTGTGGCATTTTGAGTCATAGTGCTGCCCTCAAGCTGAGGACAGACCTGACTGGATATCCCAGGCTGGCCATAGGCCTGTCCCTCTGCCTCTATGCACCCTGTGATGTTAGGCTTAGTGCCACAGGGATTACTGGGGCCGTGTGCCCCCTGCAGGGCGGAGAAGAAGAACCACGTCATGATGACAGTTACGGGTCTGGGTCTTTGGATGGTTCACCAGAAGGCTCAAGGGTTAACGGGCGGAGTGGTTCGCTGGAACACAGCATAGGGCTGCGGAGATGGCCCGGCAGAGGTGGGTAGTGGGTGTGAGAGGACCGATACCCATTTCACCGAGGTGGGCTGCCACCATTTGCAGGCACCGTGTGGGCCCCTCTGCCCAGATGGAGTCTGGGGGGGGGGGTCCCGTGGTTTTCCAGACATGCACAGGTGCAGAAGTATGAATAGTCATGCCTGCAGGCAATGCGCAGTTATTAATCTCCCAGGCCGAAGTAGGGGCATGTGATGCAGGGCCCACAGCTGGGATTTGAATCTGTGACCTTCTGCTCGAGGACAAAGTGACTATTCATACTGCACCACACTGTTTGCTACTGCAACTGGTGGTGGATTCGACACAATGACTATTTATGTACTGTACCCACTGTTGCCGCTGCAGCCGGTGGAGGGCCTCCGCTGTAACCGGTGGATTGGGCACATTGGCTATTTGTACTGCACTACACTGTTGGATTGCAAATGGTGGTGTATTGTCAGTGCTTACGTGGATTGTCAGGGCTTAGTTAGGCCGTGAGGGGCGTCTCATACACATCTGGTGGACGGTGCATCTCATCCACGTCTGGTGGACTGCCAAGTCTTCCATTGAAGGACGTTCTTTGGAGGCTACAGGGGGCCGCTCCCCCATGCCTCTTGGTAGGGAGTTGATCCCACCTAAGTGCTACATAGTTACAGACGTGAAGCCTCCCGCCCTTCTGGATTGTAATCTTCCACACAGGCTCTGAACTGATATGTACACCATATCATCCATACGGGGTCTGACCTGGGGCACTGCCCCTTCGTTTGTTGAGGCTGTGTTAGCGTGTGAGGCGCTGGTGCGCTACTGGTGTGATATAGCTTCGGCTGTGCGGCCATGTACTGTAGCTTTGACTGTGCAGCCATAGCTTCGGCTGTGCAGCCATGGTGATGTAGGATCCTCAGGCAGCATTTTGTGTCAGGGATAGCTGTGCCCCTGTGGCATTTGTTTATGTCCTGGACCAGTCTGAAATGGAGCTGTATGTGGGAGCAAGAAGTGGCGCGAAGTGCAGAATTGCCAGCATCCGGCGGTTGCAGGCTGAGAGGTGGCAAGTGTCGGCGGTTGCAGGTTGTACTGTAAGAAGGAAAACCCCCCACAGTCTTCATTTTTCACGGTCGGCCATGTGACCAGAGATGGCTGACACATTTTCCTTGAAGGCTATTAGTAGTGCTGGGGAGGGGGTCAAACCGGTACACTGAAGAGCCCAAACCCAGCACATCGATACCACTACCAAACCACAGAGTGGCCCTGCCCGCTGTTTTAGGGAACATGCACTTGGTTGTTGGGGTAGTGCCTGAGCCGGAGACTGGATAGGCACGGAAGCGCCACATGTGTCAGCGTCAGGGGGAGTCTGAACCCTGCTTTCCCTGCTACTAGCTCGCTGCTCTAACCACTAGGTTAGGGTTTATGGAGTCCTTAGGAGGAGCTCCAGAGCAGCTACCCATGCGGTGTATCCTATCCATGTGGTTGGATGCAGATGTCGCTTCCTTCCTGCCCATTGTCATCCTGGTCACCTTTGTAACCAAGGCATCTGCCTTAGGAGTCCAAGAAAGTCCTTCTCCTTGCTGCAGAGGGCTGATGGGAATGCCTTCTGAAGGTCTGCATGTGAATGCATGCTGAAAATAGATTCCCCGGCCGTTCGTTAAGGCACTTATCAGGTTCTCGTGCCCTTCCATGTGAAAAGGCATGCTTTTGACCCCGGAAGTAGAATTCCAGACCATTCTGTTGGGGCTTCGGAGGGTTAAGGGACTTTGTCCATGACCCGGTGGAAATATATGAACATGGACTGCAGGAGCCACAGCTGGGACTTAAACCTGTGACCTTCTGCCCCTGAACACACTGTTGTGTGTACTTCACCAAACTGTTGTCACAGTAGATTTCCAGACCATTATGCTGAGGCACTGGAGGGTTAAGTGACTTTGTCCAAGGTCGGTTTTCGGTTGTGTCCCTGGTAACCGGAGATCAGAGCCAGAACCATCCCTGTCAGCCAGTGCTGGAGGCTTTGTACGGCATCAGTGCTGGAGGCGTTGTGGGATGCACTGGACAGACTTGCTGATGTCTGATGTGTCCCGTCAGTGGGAAAGTTGCACACGCTGCAAGCTGTGACTCCCTATGGCTAATGGGGCTTGTCGGTGGGAAACTGCACACACTGTAAGCAGTGTGGCAGTGTGGAGGAGTTAAGCCCAATGCTTCCTTGATCGGTGCGGAGAGCCCGTTTGCCCTTGGCGCAGAAAGCAAGTCTGCCCTTGCTTCAAGCAAAGCCAAATACGATGGGGTGCAAGGCTGATGTTACATCTGGGGCACCGGATGGGCCGAACTGAGAGACATCGGTCCAGTTCGAGTCAACCGGTCAAGATCTGTCTGGCGGTGATTTGCGCCTGCAGCATGCAGAGGGCGCCGAGGAGAAGGCGTCAGAGAAGAGGCATTGAGTGGCTTCCGGGTGCATGGTGGCAGATTTCCCAATGGCGCTGTGGGGTTGGAGGCTAGGGAGTGCTGAGTATGCCACGTGATGCTGCTGGGGCGCTCGCTTTGGATCCCGGCACTGCTCTAGAGTTCCCCGTAGCAACGGTGCAGAGTTCCCCGTAGCAACGGTGCTGGCCGATGTCGCCGTGGAGCAAGCACGGCTTCAGCCAATGGCGCCGGGGGGAGGAGTTAGGATCAGCCAATGGCGCCACCCGGCACTGCTCTGGAGTTCCCGTCGCGACCGGTGTCAGCCGATATTGCTGGCACCGCCTGGCACTGCTCTGGAGTCGCCATGGAGTGAGTTAGGCTCTGCCAATGGTGCCGTGGGATGGGGTTAGGCTCCGCCAATGGTGTCATGGGGCAGAGTTTGGCACCAGCCAATGGCACCATGGGGCGGAGTTCTGTTGACCTCACCTCAGAATATGAATATGGGATGCCTGGTGGACAAGATGGCCGCCCCCACGGTTAACACGTGTGAGGTAGGATCCCCGAACGATAAAGGAGCAGAAGAGGCAGGCCGGATGGACGGTGCCCTTCTTAGGCACATCCTGGGCTGCCTACTGCCTGAACGGAAGCTTCCTTTCTGCCGACTTGGAGAAGAGGGGTAGGAGGCTGGCCGGGGACGGAGGCCTTATTAGGCACGTCCTGGGCTGCTGCGTTCTCTGGGATCCATTGTTCCTGTCGACTTGGAGAAGAGAGAGGCAGGAGAGAGGTAGGAGGCTGGCTGGGGATGGAGGCCTATTAGGCATGTCCTATATATTGTCATGGAGTAGACAGCATAAAAGGTGAAGTGTTAAAGGCTAGTGCAGAGAATGAGGCTATTGGCCAGGAGATAGAGGGCAATAAGCCTGAAACACTAACTAACAATACACAGGAAAAGTTTACCTGTCAGAAGATAGATAGCAGTAAGCCTGAAACATTAGGAAACATTACACAGGAGAAGCTCACTTGTCAGAAGCCAGATAGCACTGAGCCTGAGATAGTGAAGGACAGTGTGGGGGAAGGGCTTACCTGGCAAGAGTTAAAAAACACAAACCATGAAGCATTAGAAAATAAAATAGAAGAAGAGCTTACCTGTCAGCCTCAGGGGCAGTTGCTGCAGGCCCGGAACAGTGAGGCAGGAGAGGGGAAAACAAACATTCCACAGAGTCAGTGTGACGTAGTGAGAATTGGAACTGCCAATCAGGCCCACCTGAGCTCAGAGGCACGTTCCACGTTGAGTGAGTTGGGAGATAAAAACAGCTGTGAAATATCACAGAGGCAGAGCAGGCATGAGAGGCTTGGAGGTGAAGCATCGAGTGCTGAGACTGAGGCAGTGCTTGGAGGTGAAGCATTGAGGGCTGAGCTGGTAGTTGAAGTATTGGAGCCTGAGCTAGAGGTGAGACCAGAGCTTAAGTGCCAGGTGGAGACAGGGGCGGCCCAAGGGGGGTGCGGGGCCATGTGCGGAGACTCAGTGCGGGGCCTCATTTGCATAAGTGGCCTTATTTGCATAAATATTTGCATAATGTTACCATACACTAACTTTTAGTAAACATGTCTCTTAATGAGTGTATGGATAAAGAAAGACTAAAAGATTTCTACATTACTATAATCCAGTGCCAACCGCCAGGCACATTAGGAACCACTACAAACGCTGCCCATTTAGAACCCATAGCAAACCCGCCGTATCCTGACAGCATTACCAGGACTCACAAAGCACCATACTCTACCTATCAAAAGGCAACACTGCAAATATTAAACCAATACATTTCAGAGAATACTGGGGAAAGAGAACAAGTGGCAATGTCAAATAGGAATTACATAAACAGAATACCTCAGCTCAGTTACACATGCAGAACATAGACCATCACCAAACAAGGAATCACAATTTAGAAACAGGAAGGCAATAATTAAACTGGGAACCCCAAAAGCCAAACTTGGAAGTACAACAACACTGTAGAAATAAAACTATAAATTAATTTCCTCTTGTACCAAACAAAGCACAGACGTTAATGATGCACATTTCCTAGAGGTTTCATATTCCAGTTAATAAATTCAAAATAAAGAGATATTTCTACCTTTTGTGCATTTTTTTTTCAGTTGCAATTGTTCCAGCCACTTTCTTCTGGTTTCTTCATGTTTTCTGCTAACTGTCCATCGTCTGCTGTCCATTTGTTCTTTCTTCTCTCTTCTAGTTTTTTTTTCCATTCTCTCTCTCTACATCTGCTTTAACATACTAATCTTTCTCCTTTTGCTCTTTCCTCATTCCTATTTCATCCACACAAATTTTACCCCTCCATCCTCAATCCCCACTTATTCTCCCAATACCAGGCCAATTGTAGATTTTTCATCCCTCCCACACAAAATATTTGTCCCCTCTCCATTTTACTCTCCCAGCCCCATCCCATTCTAATCCTCCCCCAACATCAGCTCCCTTCTAGTTCCAGTCTCACCCAGCATCCATTCCCTTCTAGTCCCTGCATCAGCCCATTTCCAGTCCTAGCCCACCATCAACCCATTTCCAGTCCTAGCTCCCCCATCCATTTTCAGTCTGAGTCCCTTCATCAGCTCATTTCCAATCCTAGCCCCCCATCAGCCCATTCCTAGTCATTTCCTAGCCCCATCATCAGCCCATGTCAAATCATAGCTCCCCTCCACTCAGTCCAATTCCAGTCCAAGCCCCCCCCCCATGAGCCTACTTTCAGTTCTAGCCCCTCCATGAGTCCATTTCAATTCAAGCCCCCACCACAGCCCATTTCCAATCTTAGCTCCCCCCAACAGCCCATTTCCAGTCCTATCCTAGCTGCTCCATCAGCCCATTTTCAGTCCTAGCTCCCTTCCCTCACAGCCCATTTCCATTCCAAGCTCCCTCCCCATCAGCTATTTGCAGTTCAAGCCTCCCCTTCCACTCAGCCCATTTCCAGTCATAGCAACCACCCAACCCATTACCAGTCCTAGCCCCCCATCAACCCACTTCCAGTCCTAACCCCCCATCACCCCATTTTCAGTTTAAGCCCCCCCTATAACCCATTACCAGTCCTAACCCCCCCATCAGCCCACTTCCAGTCTTAACCCCATCAGCCCATTGCCAGTCCTAAACCCCCCCCCATCAGCCCACAGCCCATTACCAGTCCTAACCACATCAGCCCACCTCAAGTCCTAACCCCTCCCCATCAGCCCATTAGCAGTCCTAACCCACCCCCACCCCCACAGCCCATTAGCAGTCCTAACCCACCCCCACCCCCCCAGCCCATTAGCAGTCCTAACCCCTCCCCATCAGCCCATTAGCAGTCATAACCCATCCCCACCCCCCCAGCCCATTAGCAGTCCTAACCCACCCCACCCCCCCCAGCCCATTAGCAGTCCTAACACCCCCCCAGCCCATTAGCAGTCCTAACAACCCACCCCCACCAGTCCTAACAACCCACCCCCCCAGCCCATTAGCAGTCCTAACAACCCCCCAGCCCATTAGCAGTCCTAACAACCCCCCCAGCCCAGCCCAGCCCATTAGCAGTCCTAACAACCCCAGCCCAGCCCATTAGCAGTCCTAACAAACCCCCCCAGCCCAGCTCAGCCCATTAGCAGTCCTAACAACCCCCCGCCCCCCCCATTAGCAGGCCGAACCACCCCCCCAGCCCAGCCCAGCCCATTAGCAGTCCTAACAACCCCCAGCCCAGCCCATTAGCAGTCCTAACAACCCCCCCCCAGCCCAGCCCATTAGCAGTCCTAACAACCCCCCCCCCAGCCCAGCCCATTAGCAGCCCTAACAAACCCCCCAGCCCAGCCCAGCCCAGCCCATTAGCAGTCCTAACAACCCCCAGCCCAGCCCATTAGCAGTCCTAACAACCCCCCCCCAGCCCAGCCCAGCCCATTAGCAGTCCTAACAACCCCCCCCCCAGCCCAGCCCAGCCCAGCCCATCCCATTAGCAGTCCTAACAACCCGCCCCCCAGCCCATCCCATTAGGAGTCCTAACAACCCCCCCCCAGCCCAGCCCAGCCCAGCCCATTAGCAGTCCTAACAACCCCCCCCCCCAGCCCAGCCCAGCCCATTAGCAGTCCTAACAACCCCCCCCCAGCCCAGCCCAGCCCATTAGCAGTCCTAACACCCCCCCCCAGCCCAGCCCAGCCCATTAGCAGTCCTAACACCCCCCCCAGCCCAGCCCAGCCCAGCCCATTAGCAGTCCTAACAACCCCCCCCCCCAGCCCAGCCCATTAGCAGTCCTAACAACCCCCCCCCCAGCCAAGCCAAAATTAAAAAAAAAGAAAACCTGTCTGCTGCCGCGGTCGGGGCCGCCGCGGCAGAATCGAGCGTGCCACGGGGCCCCCTGTGCACGGCAGAGCCTGCCCTCCCCTGGAGCAGCTCTCTCTTTGGAGCTGAAGTCAGACGCGCCGGCTTGCAGAGCAGAGCGCGAGGGAAGAGTTTCTCCCTCGCTGCTCTGTTAAGCCCGCGGGGGCTGATGGGAACTTCCCATCAGCCCCCGCGGGCTTAACAGAGCAGCGAGGGAGAAACTCCTCTCTCGCGTTCTGCAAGCCGGCGCGTCTGACTTCAGCTCCAAAGAGAGAGCTGCTACAGGGGAGGGCAGGCTCTGCCGTGCACAGGGGGGCCCCGCGGCACGCTCGATTCTGCCGCGGCGGCCCCGACCGCGGCAGCAGACAGGTGGGTTTTTTTTTTTCCAATTTTACTTTTCAAAAGAATGTTTTTTGCGCGGGGCCCCCTGAAACGCGGGGCCCTGTGCAAAAAACATTCTCGCTCAATGGACGGGCCGGCCCTGGGTGGAGAGCAGAGCTCAAGGGACCTCTGATTGCTGTTCCATACAAGCTGGGAGGAAAGTGGGGAGTGAAGATCCCAAGCCATTGCCACCAGATACGGTACGTAAGGGAACCACTGCTGGTGGGAAGCAGGCTGACCAATCCCAGAGTCTTAAGCCAAGCTGCAGCCAGGTCTCCACAGCCAGAGAGGGCCTCCTAACAAAGCAAGCTGCTCAGCTAGCAGGAAGCAGAGATCCTATATGGAGGAGCACCCAGGGAAGAGGGAGTGAGAAGCCATTAGCTAGGATTCCCAAACAGCCTTCCCTCACAGAAAGGTACCGGGCAGAGAGAAAACCTTGGTTGGAGGCAGACGGATTGGAACTGATCTTTGGCAGAATAGAAGATCATCCCTCTGCTTATGGAAAAGGGAGGAAAAGGAATCCTGGGTCTAAAAGCCATGCAAACAGCCAACAAAAGGTCTCTCATATAGCCAAGCCAGGGGAAGAAATCCCCAGACTAGCTCCTAATACCAGGGTCTCGCAAAGGCAGCTCTCAAGAGTGATTACTGAAGTGTATCCCAGGCAAGATACGTCAGGGGAAGAAGAGGTACCTGATGATTGGGAGAGTCTGTATTAAAGTCCAGCAAGATGTAGTATTGCTGAGGATAGTGTGCACAGAGAAATACCAGACTGTATCACTGAGAGAGATATTGTGCACCTTGTAAATAACTGAACTGTATTGCTGAAAGGAAGCAACATTTTCATTTCTGGTTTAAACCCTTTTTGTCTGGTGAATTCAACCGTGCATTTTTGTTGTCCCAATTGCTGTAACATCCTAAAGGGAAGGGGAATAAAACCCATCTTTTCATTCGGACCACAACTACAAGAGTCCTTATTATTATTCCACAACACAATGCTACCCGGCTCTAGGCAGCCACCTAGGACCGGCAAGGAGTCACAATATATATATATATATATATAACTTAGAATCTAGAAAAGAAAGCATCAGAGACAACGTTAGAAATTTTAAGACAAGCGTAAGTAAGGAGGAGGATTCCTCTTTCCTTCAGATGTGTAATTTCAGTTGGAGAGTAGAGAGGTCCGTCTTGCTGGCAAGGCGGAAGAACTGAAACTGGCTAGCTAGGGGCGGGCAGGGGGTGGGGCCAGTTGGCCCATGCTCAGAAGGGCAAAAAGCCATTCTGAGCTATAGGAGAGTACTTCTGTCTCGGCGCCGTCGGATGACGTCACCAAGTGTGGCTGACTCATCCTGCTTGTCCTAGGAGAAACTAGTGAATGTACCTTTAAAGAACGTGACAGGTCTGCAATACACACAATGCAGAGTGCAGCTAGAGGGAGCAAGCACAGGGAGTCTGAAGTTAGGTTGCCACACCCAAGCTATCCTGAGGTAGTTACAAACTTAGGGGATGATCACACACACCTGGGGGGAGTGAGAGAGACCCTGACAGAGAAGCAACTTTATAAGCCTTGCTTAGAAGGAAAGAGAGGGAAGAAGAAGAGGGGGAAGGTGACGAAGCAACACGAGGAAAGGCAGCCGGAGGAGCTGTTGTTGCAGGATAAGAGAAAGTTCCAAAGAGGCCAGCAGTTCCAAGGAGGAGAGCTCCAAGGAGAAGCCGTAAGGAGAGGAACCAGGAAGGCACAGCTCAGGGAGAGACAGCATAAAAGTCTTCCCACGTCTATGCTGGACTGGGAGTCTCCAGGTGTTCAGAGGTGGGTGCCCAGGGCTCAAGCTAGGAGACAGAAGAACCCAGCCTGGAACAGGGAGCCAGCAGTTAACTCCCGAGAGGAACTTAAGCAAGGAGGCCAGGAACTGTTTAACCGCAGCTGGAGAAAGGTTTGTGAACCTAGCCAGAAAGAGATAGCTCAAACCCCAGATGCCTGTCTTCTATACCAGGTAGACCACTGCTGGAGGGAATTACAGAGATCTCCCGAGAAAGTATATCCTTGGAGATACGGGGAAAGCTCAGAGCAAGTTGATGTTTCTTCAGAGCAGGAAGAAATGCAGATAGATCCTAGCGAACAGGACTCCTTACTGCCTGAGTTTCCCATGGATTGCACATTATGTTTGGCTGGAAGCCTGGAGTCCTTACCTGAAGAATAGCTTTCAGGAGGTGCGTTCTGGGTAACAGAGTAAAGAAGTCTGACCTTGTTGAAGGTAAGAGCTTGTTTAACCAAAGGAATATTGCCTAGCACCTGTACTTGGTGTTACTAAAGAAGGAAAGGATAAAAGAGAACATTATTTTCACTAAGCTGAATGAAGAAGCTTGTGTTTTGTTTATCTGCTATATTTTGGATTAAAACCCCTGAACAGAAGTAGTGACTGTGAAGCACCTTCAACCTGAGTTTTGTAAATATCTTTGGAAATACTAACTGGAGAGAATATCCTGATGCTTTATGTTGAACCTTGTGACATTGGGGAAATAAAACCTTTATTATTTGCCTTCGTACTGGTTGGTAACGGCTATACTTTTTAAAAGGGAAACTACAACTCCCAACATGCTTCAGTGCTGAAGATAGTTTTCAACCTGTTTATGAAGGACATAATGTCCACCCTAGCTCTTTAGGCACGTTGCCTGGGGGCTGGGGTGTGACAATAGTTATTACTTAAATCAGCTGTTGCTGATTTAAGTTAATTTGTCCCTTTTCCCCTTTCACTCCCTGTTAAGATGTTACATATATTTTTTGTTTAATGTAATGTTCAATCCTTGAGTTCTCTGAAAACCGCTTTGATTCACGCAAAGAGGTAAATAAGCACTAATAAATAAATAAATAAATAACTACAAATATCACTCTATATCATATAAAGCCTCAATAGACCAAACAACTACCACCCCAATCTAAAGGAGTTCAAGGCTAGAACCTCTCATCATTACTACTTAACCTCTTTATTTATTTTTTTACATTCTCTTATATACTGTGCTATTCTGCATCAGTGCAGTTTACATTGAACAAACTGAAATTACACTGAACAGGGCATTATAACTTGGAGATAACTATTTTACAGGGAACATGGGCTATGGAGGGTTTAGTGGCTTGCCCAAGACCACAAGGAGCACCTGTGGGATTAGAAACCCCAGTCCTTCCAGCCCAAGGTTGCTGTCCTCTAGTGGGATTTGAACCCCTGACCTTCTGGCCTGAAGTACCTTGCCCCAACCACTAGGCCACTCCTCCACTCTTTGAGCAGCCAGTATGCTCTGTAATAAAGACTTGTAACCGTATCTATGCAGATGATGTAATGATATACACACCTATCAACACATCAAATCCAGACATTATACACATAACAACCCGCTTCTCCGCTGTCTGCAACTGGCTCAAAATACACAATTTAAACACAAACCTCAAGAAGACAGAGGCCATGTTCATCACAAGAGACATTGGCTTCAAAACACCATCTTCCGTAACTATTGATGGCACAAAAATCCAACTGAAAAAAAGATATATTATACCTTGGAGTCACACTGGACCAATGTCTCACTTCGTCAGCCCACATTCAAAATCTTACTCACATTACTAGCACTAACTTCAAGCTCAAAACAAAGCATCTCAAACATTTACTGACCGACCATGACTTACATTCAGTCCTTCAAGCAACCATCTTCCCCCACTTTGACTACTGTAACATTATCTTTCAAGGCATACCAAACTCAACCATCCAATCTCTCCAACTTGCACTTAACACTGCTGCAAAAATCCTACTCAACGCAAACCCCCCCCCCAGAACACATTACACCTCTTCTCAAACAACTACATTAGCTTCCAATAAAGGAACATATTAAATTCAAATCCATCTTCACAACCTTCAAAGTCCTCAACAACTCCTCATCACCACATTTCCAAAGGGGAAATAGATAGCAAGGAGAAGGTTGCAATAGTCTAGACGGGAGATAAAGCGGAGTTACTTACCTGTAACAGGGGTTCTCCGTGGACAGCAGGATAAGTGAGCCACACCTGGTGACGTCCTTCGGGCGGCGCCATGCGGAAGTGCTCTCTAGTAGAAATCTGACCTGCCCAGGTAGCCCACCTCCACGCCCCGCCCCTAGCTGGGCCAGTGTGTTCCTAGCGGTGCCTTCCCGGCTAGGGGCGAGACTAAGCAGCGGACCTCCTCCAGGGAGGTGGGCGGGATTGTGTGGCTGACTTATCCTGCTGTCCACGGAGAACCCCTGTTACAGGTAAGTAACTCCGCTTTCTCCATGGACTAGCAGGATTGCGTCAGCCACACCTGGTGTCTCCCTGGAGCGCCAAGTGGAGGAGGGAGCGCACATAAGAAGACAACGCATGTCCGGCAACAATTTTAATCGAGCCAAGATAGCACGATAACATGTAAAATTAAGGCAACATTACATAAGGCGCATTAACAAGTGTGCAAGCAGTGCGGTACAGTGCAGTTAGATGCAGTAACAACACAGTGAAACACAATCAGTAGGTGCAGTAACAAAAAAGTGAAACACAATCACAATATAGGGCAACATGTGCAAATTGCATGACAAGTCCAGAAGCATGAGAAGTCCAAGTCATTGGCTGAGGCGAGCCTTAGCCACTATTCACGGGGGATGACCCGTTATTCAATGTGGATGTCAGACTCTCTCCAACAACGGAGGCTAGGACAGCCGTCCCCAACGCACAGTCTTCCTTTGATCGCAGATCAAGACAGTAGTGACGCTGGAAGGTTTGCGGAGTAGACCACGTGGCAGCTTTGCAGATGTCGGAGATGGGAACTGAGCGCAGGTTTGCCAGAGAGGTAGCCAAAGCTCTTAGTCGGTGAGGACCAACTCTCGGTGGGGACAGATTGTCCGGTGAAGTTAGGCAGAAGGAGATGCAGGAGGCCACCCAATTGGAAAGTGTCCTTTTGGAAACGGGTTGGCCAGGCCTGTTCGGGTCGAAAGACACAAAAAGCTGGTCACACTTTCTGACAGTGCTAGTTCGGTGGAGGTAGATTTCGAGCACCCGGAGGCAGTCCAGTGTATGAAGGCTTTGCTCTTCAATGGACGAGTGAGGCTCCGGAAAGAAGCAGGGAAGTTCGATGGACTGATTCACGTGGAAAGGCGATACAACCTTTGGAACAAATTTGGGATTAGTCCGCAGGGACGCCCGGTCTGGGAGTAAGCGAGTGTAAGGGGGGTGTGCCACCAGAGCCTGCAGTTCGCTGATTCTTCGAGCAGAAGTGATGGCCACCAGAAAGAGCGTTTTCCATGAAGCAAACTTCATCTCTGTAGAATGAAGTGGTTCGAAGGGTTCCTGCATTAGGCGATGAAGAACAGAGTTAAGATCCCAGGAAGGAGGCGGTGTTCTGATCAGCGGCTTTAAGTTCGCTAGCCCCTTCATGAAGCGCCTGGTTATGGGCAGCGTCGAGATGGTGTCGGCCCCTTCCACAGGGTCATGGAGGGCCGATATGGCTGAGAGATGCACCCGGATGGACTGTGTCTTGAGTCCGCTTGCAGACAACAGGCTGAGATACTGAAGAACCTGTGCAACAGGGCAAGAGGTGGGATTGAGGCCATTTTGTGCACACCAGGTGGAGAACCTCTTCCACTTCAGGCCATAGGATTTTCTGGTGGACGGCCTGCGGGCGGCCAGGACTACGTCTTGAACATCCGAAGGCAAGCGTAGAGCCGAGAGACTCAACCTTTCAACCTCCAGGCAGTGAGCGCGAGGGCTCTGAGGTTGGGGTGTCTGGTGTTGCCTCCGTTCTGCGTCAGCAGGTCTTCCCTGGGGGGAAGGCGGACAGGGTCCCCGTGGGCCAAGCGTAGCAGGAGAGAGAACCACATCTGTCGTGGCCAGTAGGGCACAATCAGTATTACGTGCGCTTTGTCCTGGATGATCCGCTGCAAGGTTGCTGGGATGAGAGGGGTCGGTGGGAAGGCATACACTAAAGACCACTCCCCCCAGGATACGTCGAATGCATCCGCTGCCAGTCTGTTGGGCGCTGGGTGTCTGGAGCAGAACAGGGGGCATTTTGCATTCAGTTCCGTGGCGAAGAGGTCTACCAACGGTTTCCCCCACTGTTGGAAGAGAACCTCTGTTACCTCCCGGGAGAGTGACCATTCGTGAGGTTGTAGCTGCCGACTGAGTTTGTCTGCTAAGGTATTCATGTCCCCCGGCAGGTAGGAGGCCCGTAGCTTGCAGCAGTTTGCCTCTGCCAGAAGCCATATTGCAGTCGTTTCGTTGCAAAGGGAGCGTGAACCAGTTCCACCTTGCTTGTTCACATAGAACATGGCTACTTGGTTGTCCATTTGTATGAGAATGGCTTTGTCCCGTAGATGTGGAAGGAATGCTAGGAGAGCGTATCTGATGGCTCTGAGTTCGAGAAGATTGATATGCAGGTTCTTCTCCTTCTTGGACCATGCGCCCTGGGTGCTGAGGTGCTGGAGGTGCGCGCCCCACCCGGTGTTGGACGCGTCCGTGGTGAGAACCACCTGGTGCGCCTGTTGATGTATGTCCTTGCCACCAGACAGGTTGTAGGGGGTAGTCCACCATCGTAGGTGAGGTATGATGCTGGGTGTTATCTCCACCGGGGTGGACAGTGGCTGGGAATGCTGATTCCAAAGGGAGCGCAGGTGCCACTGCAGTGGTCGCATTCTCAACTTTGCCATGGGCAGGACCGCCGTCATTGCTGTCATATGCCCTAGAAGGCGAAGGAATGCTCGCGCCGAGGAGTGTTGTGCCTTGGCTGTCTTGTTTGCTAGCAAAACAATGTTGGACATCCGGCGCTCTGGGAGGTAGGCTCGGGCTGTCAGAGTATCGATTACTGCCCCAATGAATTCGAGCTGTTGTGTCGGCTGCAGATGTGACTTGTTGTAATTGATGACAAATCCCAGAGAAGTGATCACTGCCATTGCTTTCTGCAGGGATGCCAGTAATTCCGGGGCTGAGTGCACTGTGAAGAGCCAGTCGTCCAGGTAAGGAAAGACCGACATCCCTTGTCTGCGGTGGTGTGCCGTGACTACGGCTACGCACTTCGTGAAGACTCGAGGTGCAGGGGAGAGGCCGAAGGGGAGAACTCTGTACTGGTAGTGATGTCCCAGTACCTGAAAACGAAGGAACCTCCTGTGGGATTTGTGGATGAGGATGTGGGTGTAGGCTTCTTGCAGGTCCAGGGACGCCAAAAACTCGCCTTGTTGTATCAAGGGAAGGATGGCGTTGAGGGAGTACATCCTGAACTTCTCCTTGATGATGAACTTGTTCAGGTTGCGCAGGTCGAGGATAGGGCGCCATCCGAGCCTACCTCCCAGTGTCATGGGTCAAAGCCACCAAATCCTGCTTCATCCCCACCATACATAAAATGGTACACAACTCACTCACTCAAGGACTCATGCCAAAGCAACTAAAGCTTGCCTCAGTAAGACCAATCATAAAGAAAACAAATCTCGACAAAAAAGATCCAGCAGCATACCGACCAATCTCCAGCATACCCTTCCTTGCAAAAATCATCGAAAAAACGGTTCAACTACAACTTCAGGAACACATCGACAAACAAGAAACACTCGATGACAACCAACACGGATTTCGTCCCAACCATGGAGTTGAAACGCTACTGATCTACCTCTTCGACAGCATCCTAAGAATAATTGACCACTCCAGTCCTGGGCACAGTGCAGGCATGGCTATGGTACGCAATACTGTTGGGGTCACTCCCCAGGATGGTAAACACTGTCAGACACAAGACCCGTAGCACACTCCACAGACATCAGAAAGGTTGCCATGATGCAACTCAATCAGAAAATTGTACTTAACTTCGGAATTGCTATCTGCCAGTAATCATAGCAACCTTTTGATAGCTGTGTACCGTATTCCCAGATTTAGGGTGGCATTGCTAAGGTATGCAAGTGCTAGTATTGGGAGATGCACGCAGGGCCCAATGTCCTGCCTCTCCAGGAGGCACTGGATAATGGAGCCTGTGGGTGCGGGTGTGTCTGCCCCTGTTGGCTGCTGCTTTACGGCAGAGATTCCCAACTCCAGTCCTGGTGTGCCAAACACTGTTCCGGTTTTCATGCTGTCCCTCATGAATATGCTTGAGATACATCTGCATACCATGGGGGCGGCGCATAGAAATACAGCACAGGCATCTTTATTAGAGGCAGCATGGAACCTGAATGGTGTTTGGCCCTCCAGGACTGCATTTGGGAGACTCTGCTCTAGGTAATGCGTCTGTTTATGGTGTCCGTGCTCTGTAGGGTAAAATGTAGGTGTTTTGTGCATGTTTACGTCATCTGCAATAAAGGTTTTGTCTGTATTAGCACATTTTAGTAGTGGGTAAAATATGGTGACTGGGTTGGCAGGAACCACAGCTGGGACTTGAACCTGTGACCTTCTGCTTCTAACCACACTGGCTGTGTGCACTGCATCACCATGTTGCCACAGAGACAGTGCATTCCCTGGTGATACCATGACTGTTCATCCGGCAGGACCTGTCTGTTACAGTGCATAGCACCCACCTACACAGGGCTAGGCCATGGTCTGCTCTGGGCAGCTGCCACTGCCCCCCTCCACCACCAGTACCCCTCTGCCACCATGCTGACATGCTCTTCTGCTGGTGGTGCGCAGTCTCAGGCCATCCAGTGTGCAGGTAGGCAGCTGCCTATGGTACATGTTATGGGGAAGGGGTAACTGCATAGACGTCCACGCTTCCTTCCCAACACCGCCTGCCAATGTTCTGTGCCCTTGGAGGTACCTGCTGGGTACTATCTCCTGTGCCACTGTGATAAACACACTCGTGCCCATGTTGGGCCCTCATCAGTTGCTGTCTGGCTGCTGTACAGTTTCAGCATTCCTAAGTGCCACCTAGGCATCTGCCTAGTCCGCAATGTGCCCCAGCTGCACCACAGCATGTGCCGCCTGCAGCCCTCTGTATCCCATTTTCAAGCATCTGTCCAGTTGGCCGTTCCGACATGCCCGCCCTGCTGTTGCCGCACATGTGCACGCCATAGGAAACCTGTCCGATGGAGAGGAAAACCCTGCACAGCGCAATTTCACTATGGGCTCATTCATCTTGTATGGGGATGGAGCATGGACCCTTCCAGAATTCATATCCTTTTTTTGGTGCTTTCTTGGGAGTGTTTTTTGATGTTTCCCATTGAGATCACTATTGCCCAGCTTGGTTATTTTATTTTTCCATTTTCTTCTGTTCATTTTCACTGTTTATTTGCCCTTTTGTTCCGTGCACATTTATAACACTTATCACTTTTTGTAGGTTTCCCTGGTTTTGCTGTACATTGCTGACAGAAATGGTTTCTTTTCCCTTTAAATCAGCTGTAACGCCAGGGTTTCACTGGCGTTAGTTTTCAGCCTCGGATTTCACAGCGTTAGTGTGCGGGGAGCTTCTCCCCTCCCACTCTCCACCCATTGACCCCTTCTCTCCGCCCCTGGGGAGCCTTTCTCCGCCTTCAGCGCTCGTTTGCGCCACTGTGCGCGTTATCGTGCGCTAAGGTACCTCTGCGCCCACGAAAGCGCCATTATCGCGCAATAAGGTATCTTATCGCGTGATAACGTCACAGAGAGCACATTAAGACGGTTTAGTAAACATACCCCTAAGTTTCCCTTCATATCCCCATCACTATGTAAATAATCTACTGAACTGATTATTGATATTGCGAAGATAGCCACAAAGAGGGAAGTGATCATATTGTGTGAATTTAATCTACCCAATGTGGATTAGAGTATTCCTTCTGCAAATCTGGAAAGAAGTAAAAAAATTGTGGCTGTCTTCCAAGATGCATTACTTAGACAATTGGTGATGGAACCGATCAGGGAGAGCTCGGTGCTGGTTTTAGTGCTCACCAATGGAGATAGAGTGTCAAATATCAGGGTGGGTGCCCATGTGAGCAGCAGTTATCACACAGTGTGGTTTGAGATAAAAGCCAAAGCAGAGTCCAATCACAGCAAGCTCAAAGTCCTACACTTCAAAAACTCTGACTTCTGTAAAATGGCCAAGTACCTGAAGGAGGAGTTAGCAGGGTGGGAGTGGATAAGGGAAGTAGAATTGCAGTGGCTAAACTAAAGGAGACAATAAAAGGGGCAACAGATATGTAAGGAAAGTAAATAAAAACAAGAGGAAAATGAAACCTATTTGGTTCTCCAAAGAAGAAGTGCTGCACAAATTAAGGCAAAAATCACAGCTCTCACAAAATTCAGAAGTTTGCAAACAAAGGAACACAGAAAAGAATATGGCCAAGATTTAGACAGAGCTAAAAGAGAGAAAAGAGAAATAAGGATAGCAAAAGCCAAGGCAGAAGAAAAGATAACTAAAGATGTGAAGTGTGGTGACAAAACCTTTTTCAGGTATATTCAGGAGAGGAGGAAAATCAGAGGTGGAATGGCAGGACGAAAAAGTACCGGGAACGGATTTGTGGAAAGTGACATTGAAAAAGCAAAAATGCTAAACAAATACTTCTGTTCTGTTTTTACTTTAGAAAATCCTGAAGAAGAACCACCTGTGATGGACAAATATACAAATGGGAATGGAGTAGATACCACATAATTCACAGAAGATGATGTGTTAGTACAGTTTGCAAAACTAAAAGTGGACAAGGCCATGGAACCAGATGGAATACATCCCAAGATACTAAAAGAGCTCAGAGAGCTTCTTGCAGGGCCATTAAAAGATATTTTTAATAAATCCTTGGAGACCGGAGAAGTTCCACAGGACTGGAGAAGGGCGGATGTGGTACCTCTTCACAAAAGTGGTAATAGGGAGGAAGTGACAAACTACCGGTCGGTAAGCCTTACCTCGGTGGTGGGTAAAGTAATGGAGGCGCTCCTGAAAGAGCGAATAGTGAATTTTCTCAAAACCAACAGGTTGCATGATCCAAGGCAACATGGTTTTACCAAAGGACGATCTTGCCAAACAAATCTGATTGAGTTCTTTGACTGGGTGACCAGAGAACTAGATCAAGGGCATGCGATGGAGGTGATCTACAGCAAAGCCTTTGATACTGTTCCTCATAGAAGGCTTATCAATAAACTAAACAGCTTGGGAATGGGTCCGAAGATGGAAAACTGGATCAGAAATTGATTGACTGACAAACGACAAACGGTGATGTAAACAGAACTCACTCGGATGAAAGGAAGGTGATTAGCAGGGTGCCCCAGTGTTCGGTCCTGGGACCAGTACTGTTCAATGTATTTGTGAGTAATATTGCTGAAGGACTGAATGGAAAGTCTGTCTTGTTGCAGATGACATGAAAAGTTGCAACAGAGTGGACTCCCCTGAGGTAGCGGATAGAATGAGGAAAGATCTACAAAAGCTGGAAAAATGGTCTAATTCTTGGCAATTAAGATTTAATGTGAAGAAGTGAAGTGTCATGTACTTGGGAAGCAGAAATCCAAGGGAATTGTATGCGATAGGGGGCGAGAGGTTGGTGTGCAAGGACCAGAAGGACCTTGGAATAATTGTTTGCGAGGATCTCAAGGTGGTGAAACAGTGTGCAGGGCGGTGGCCTAAGCCAGAAGGATGCTGGGTTGCATACAGAGAGGAATTACCAGCAAAAAGGAGGACATACTAATGTCACCATGCAAGTCACTAGTGAGGCCTCACTTGGAATACTGTGCTCAGATTTGGAGACCATATCTCACAAAGCATATAAAAAGACTAGAAAAGGTTCAGAGGAAGGCAACCAAAATGATTTGGAGCCTGCATCAGAAGACATATTAGAAGAGATTTGAAGACCTAAATATGTATACTCTGAAGGAGAGGAGGGACAAGGGAGATATGATGCAGCCCTTTATATATTTAAAGAGTATTAATGAACAAACAAACCTCCTCCAAAGACGGGGAAGCTGTAAAACTAGAGGGCATAACTTGAAGCTGTAAGGGGGTAAACTGAAAGGCAATGTCAGGAAATACTTTTTCACTGAAAGGGTGGTGGATGCTTGGAATGCCCTTACGATGGAAGTGGTGGGGGCAAATACAGTGACAGAATTCAAAATGGCATGGGACAGACACAGTGAATCCCTTTATAGCAACAGGATAAAATCTAAATAAACATAACTAATGCTTATATTTCAACAAATAGGGGTGACCTATATGGAATGGTTGGTACATCCCTAAAGAAAGGCATGTGGAGGGGTGACATGCACAGAGCGGCAGGTGCACCTGCACTTGCCGCCTTTCTGGGCAGACTAGATGGATCATACTGGTCTTTATCTGCCGTCATATACTATGTTACCCAGGCAATTACATAGCACAGATCAATAGCACTGGAAGCACTGACCTGTCACATGTGGGGGGAGGAGCCTATTCCTTAAGTGGCTTCAGCTAACAGGAGGCACTGCTACTAATATTGTGATTGTGCAGATTACTCAGGATGTGGAGAGCCATCTTCTCTATACCCTCTTGATGTTTTATGGCCAAAACAAGCACTTTCCCAATGTCAGTTCTGCCTGGAGCAAGTATAACCTTAGACCTCACTCCAGTCATCCAGGACTTTTCTGAGATCAGGCAGGGATGTCCAGGTTCTTGGGAACGCCCTGACCACGCCTCTACCATTCTCTGCTCAGACTTGGACATCCTCAGATCCAGCTTCTGAAATGGCTCTAGAGATGTCTCTGTGCTTTGGACATCCCTACATCTCTTTTCATATGCCAAAAAGATAAATAAAGCTTCTAAAAAACCCTTCTTAATAAGGAATACTTTTTGCAAATAAAAGGTACATCTATGGGAGCCTTGTTGACTCCCTCAGTATGTTTATGTGTGGCATGGATTGAATAAAAATATGTTTATAAGTCAGCTTATTGGCCCCATATCCTCATGTGGTCATGTTATATTGACGATGTCTTTTTTGAATTCAGATACTGACCTCATCTCTACCACCTCCACTGGGAGACTATTCCATGGATCCACCACTCTCTCCATAAAGAAATATTTCCTCAAATCACTCCTGAATCTATCCCCCTTCACCCTCATCCCATGTCCCCTCATAGTAGAATTTGCTTTCAACTGAAAGAGGCTCTCCCCCTGTGCATTTATGCCATGGAGGTGTTTAAATGTCTCAATCATATCACCTCTATCTCACCTTTCCTCTAAGGTGTACATATTAAGATCCTTAAGTCTGTCCTCATATGCTTTATAATTAAAACCACTAACCATTTTAGTAGCCACCCTCTGAACCGACTCCATCCTGTTCATATCCTTTTGAAGGTGCGGTCTCCAGAATTGCACACAATACTCCACATGAGGTTGCACCAAAGACTTATACAGAGGCACTATCACCTCCTTTTTTCTGCTAGCCATTCCTCTCCCTGTGCACCCAAGTATCCTTCTAGCTTTTGCTGTTGCCTTTTCTACCTGTTTAGCTACCTTAAGATCATCAGACACAACCAAGCCAAGGTCCCGCTCTTCTTTAGCGGACAAAAGTACTTCACACCCTATACTATATTACTCCCTTGGATTGCTGCAACCCAAATGCATGACCTTGCATTTTTTAACATTAAATCTGTCATGATGCGGGCACTAATAAAGTTGGTTTTAAGAAAAGAAATCCTGTTTCAGAAGACCTAGATGTGCAGTTACCTCCTGGCACAGCTAGAGGGGGCAGGAACAGACATACTGATCCTAATGAACCTAACCTCACTGATGACTTGCAGCTGAAAGAGAACCAGGAAGTCAGCAGTAACGGTTCTCTTTATAAACCAGAGCAGAATGCTTCTGGGCAGCAGAAGAAGCAAGAGGAGCAGAGGAGATGGCAGCAATGGCAAAGAGAGCAATGGAGGAATAAGCAGTGGAAACAACAGCAGGAGCTGAGGAAGGAGGAGAAAGAGGAAGAAGGAACTGGAGCTAGACTAGAAGGTGAAACAGCAGTAAAGCTTGGAGGCTATCAAGGATATAAGCCTGACTGCTGTGGAAGAAGCCAAGCTGGAAGCTGGAACAGAAATAGACCTCACAAGGTGGGAAGCCATAAAACCCAAACTAAACCTGTTGTGCAAGGGGAGTTTGGTGGAAGTTGCTCCAAGGTAAGAGGCCCTGCCACGCCTAGTTCCTATACTCTACCTGTTTGTGATATAGAAAGGAGAAAGCTAAGAACCAGAGAGGGAGGTTCTGAGAGAAGCTTATCTCTAGAAGAGCATTGCCCAGTTTTACCTACTCAGAGGGAAAAGCAGTTGTACAGACAACGGAAGTTTTTACTCAGTGAGCCAAGGTATGAGACAGTAAAGTTTAACTGTAATGATTGCACTGCTAGAAGCCATCCTGAAAGAAAGGTTCCTCTTAAAAGAAACCAGAGTAAAGACTGGTTCATTAATCTACCGCCAGCCTTAAGGGTCCCTGCTTATGTGAAGCAAAACTCCCAAGCTGAAGATTACCATGCAGGAATAGACAGGGATAGTGAAAGCCCTTTAAACCAGTATAAGGGAGAGGATCTGATGGAAGTGGATTCTCCCAGCACTATTCCCTTACCTTTACCTGAAGAAATGGAGTGTAATTGGTGCACTGCCTGTGCTCTAAAGGGTGCATGCTCCAAAGAAGAATAAATGCAATATATTTGTGATTGTTTAGTATACTGAATATTACTTTGAAGAAACCTGCTTTAAACTGTGAAGTAACAGTTGATTAGCCAATGAACATTGGTACTTTTTGAAACAAAGGACTGTTTCTGTTAGCAAAATATCTCTTTATTTGAACCTTGCTTTAAACGGGGAATAAAAGCCTTTATTACCCTGCACTCGGACTCTTTATTCATTCATAGCGCTACCTAGTGGCGCACCTTCTTTGTGTCCGCGACACCGTGTGACATAAATGGCGTAGTTGGCAGGATTTTGCATAAGAGATACAGCAAAGAAATATAGAAACAAAAATTGCCACTCTTCATCTGAAAAAAAACAAAAAAAAAAAACCCGGACCGGAGCATCAAAGGAAAACGGACCGGAGTCAAAGAAAACCCGGACCGGATTACCAGAAAAGCGGACCGGAGTCAAAGAAAACATGGACCGGAGTTCCAGAAAGGAAAACCCAGACTGGATTTTTGAAAAAAAAAACGGATCGGACTGGGAAAACAAAACGTGGACCAGACAGCAGCAAAATTCCGGAACGGAAGGCGAGTTCCTGGAAGGTGCTACGACGCGGAGCCGCACCACCGTTGCTGAGAGCCTGAGTCTACACTTCTACCAGGTAATGGGTAGAAGGGCCTAACTTGTGGGGATACAAGTGTTTGTCAGTTTAAAAAAAAAAAAAACCCCACCAGGAAGTGTAGGCCTGATTTTTGTGTACAGCCACACTTGGTTTTTTTTTCTTTGTTTGTTTCTTTGCAGCGTTCTTCGTGATGGAGCAACGCGACATATTGGATTGGATGGCCTCACAATTCAGCAAGCAGGCTGAACTGGCTACGCAGACACAGCAGCGTGCTATCCTGGCGATGCAGGAGCAGCAAAAGCCAGTCCTGCAGATGCTGGAGACCTGGATGAGCCATCAATCAAAGACACAGGAAGCAGCCTCTGAACTCAAAAAACAGAGCTCAGGACTGAGCCATGGTCTGGTAGGACTGGGGTCCTGTGACGCTCTGACTGTTGGGAAGTTGGGGGAAAAGGACGATCCAGATGAATTTCTGGAGGCATTTGTAAGAATTGCCCTTTCAGTGGGTTGGCCAGAGGACCAATGGTCCATCCGACTGGCAGTGTCCCTGACGGGAGAGGCACTGTCAGCCTACAGGGCAATGCCTGCTGCATTAGCCACAGACTATAGAGAAGTGACAAAAGCCATCAGGGGACGCCTGGGCTTGACTCCACTTACCTATAATCGCAGGCTACGTGCAGCACGACTTGAAGTAGGTGAAACACCTAAGTCATTGGGTCACCGACTGAGGCGCTTGGCTGAAAAGTGGCTAGGGCCCAGTGAAAGATCCGTAGATTCATTGATTGATATGATTGTTCTAGAGCAATTCATGACTGCAGTGCCTGGTAAAATCAAGAGCTTCCTTATTCTACAGAATTGTCGCTCAACTATGGAGGCAGTTGCCTTGACCGAGAGATATTTGGAGGCCGAATTAATTACTCAGCCTATGGAGGGGGTAGCTAAGACAGCCATAGCGACGTTCAACCCAGTCTCAGGAAGTCTCTATCAGGCTAAAACATCTAATGTAAAGTATGATAAAAAGGCAGAGAAAAGTCTTGTTAAAAGATGTTTTAAATGTGGAAAGTTAGGACATGTCATGAATGAATGTAGGGTACGTACTGCTCTCATGGGGGAGAATAATCATTTATTGTCAGAAGGTTTTGTACTAGATGTCACGGTGCAAGGGGTAGCTGCAAAAGCCTTGCTGGACTCTGGTGCGGACCAGACGATGATTTCGCGCAAGCTCTGGTCTACCATTCAACAGCAAGCTGCGTCCGCCCCAGACCGTCCAGATGGCCATGTAAGGATTAAGTGCGTACATGGCGCTGCTACCTTGTATCCGATGTACAAATTGCTGGTCAAAGGTCTGGGAATAGAAAAAATTATGCTCATAGCAGTAGTCCCTAAATTGCCCAAAGAGCTAGTTCTTGGTAGAGACTGGCCACAATTCGAGAAGGGCCTAGAAAAAGGTTTAAACCCCATAGAGGCTTTTGTCTCCACTCGTGGTCAGACGAGTGCTGCAGAAAAACCCTCATCTTCTAGGGAAGAAAGTGTAATTGATCTCCCATCCCATGATGACTTAGTCAATATTCCTCCGGATAGGGATAGAAAGACTAGGGCTCAAAAGCGAAAAGAGAGAAAGGAACGTTCTCAAGCCCGAGCAGAGTTGGAAGCGGGTGAGGAACTACCCTGGAGTCCAGCAGAGCTTGTAAAGAAGTTCCCTTCATTCGCAGCAGAGCAACGGGGTGACCCTGCGCTGGCACGCGCATTGGAGTATGCCAAAACGGAGAGAGATGTATTTCCTCGCTACATAAAAGAGGAAGAGCTCCTATACAGAGAGGGTATAGACCCACGGACTAGGGAAGTCCGAAAACAATTAGTAATCCCAAATACATTTAAGCCTGTGGTGCTAAGATTAGCACATCGTCACTCAGCGAGCGGTCACCAAGGGGTACAGGGAACCCTTGACCGGATAATGGCCAGGTACTATTGGCCAGGAGTTTTCAAGGAGGTCTCACGATTTTGCAGATCCTGCGCCTCCTGTAAAAAGTTGACCTACACCCGAGAAGTAGAGCTTCCACATTTCTGGGAAAATTTAAGAAGCCGTTTTAGAGGGACTTCACCTTTTGTTAAAGAAGAGCTGACGAGCAGTCAGCGAAAACAAAGACAATACTTTGATAGAGACTCCAAGCCTAGACATCTAACCAGAGGTGAGAAGGTAAGCCTGTTGATATCAAACCCCACTCAAGAATTTGAAGCCCGATGGAAAGGACCTTATCTGGTGGTCAGATCACTTGGTCCAGCATCCTATTTGGTACAGGATGGAAAAGGACGGGAGCGGATGTACCACAGAACTGTTCTGCGAAGATGGCACGAAGGGTTAGCGCTATTTCCGTCAGCACAGAAGGGGTCTGGGATTACGTGCTGTAATGGAGGTCATTCAGCCCGTAATATTTTAAGAGGGGGGATGTGTCATGATGCGGGCACTAATAAAGTTGGTTTTAAGAAAAGAAATCCTGTTTCAGAAGACCTAGATGTGCAGTTACCTCCTGGCACAGCTAGAGGGGGCAGGAACAGACATACTGATCCTAATGAACCTAACCTCACTGATGACTTGCAGCTGAAAGAGAACCAGGAAGTCAGCAGTAACGGTTCTCTTTATAAACCAGAGCAGAATGCTTCTGGGCAGCAGAAGAAGCAAGAGGAGCAGAGGAGATGGCAGCAATGGCAAAGAGAGCAATGGAGGAATAAGCAGTGGAAACAACAGCAGGAGCTGAGGAAGGAGGAGAAAGAGGAAGAAGGAACTGGAGCTGGACTAGAAGGTGAAACAGCAGTAAAGCTTGGAGGCTATCAAGGATATAAGCCTGATTGCTGTGGAAGAAGCCAAGCTGGAAGCTGGAACAGAAATAGACCTCACAAGGTGGGAAGCCATAAAACCCAAACTAAACCTGTTGTGCAAGGGGAGTTTGGTGGAAGTTGCTCCAAGGTAAGAGGCCCTGCCACGCCTAGTTCCTATACTCTACCTGTTTGTGATATAGAAAGGAGAAAGCTAAGAACCAGAGAGGGAGGTTCTGAGAGAAGCTTATCTCTAGAAGAGCATTGCCCAGTTTTACCTACTCAGAGGGAAAAGCAGTTGTACAGACAACGGAAGTTTTTACTCAGTGAGCCAAGGTATGAGACAGTAAAGTTTAACTGTAATGATTGCACTGCTAGAAGCCATCCTGAAAGAAAGGTTCCTCTTAAAAGAAACCAGAGTAAAGACTGGTTCATTAATCTACCGCCAGCCTTAAGGGTCCCTGCTTATGTGAAGCAAAACTCCCAAGCTGAAGATTACCATGCAGGAATAGACAGGGATAGTGAAAGCCCTTTAAACCAGTATAAGGGAGAGGATCTGATGGAAGTGGATTCTCCCAGCACTATTCCCTTACCTTTACCTGAAGAAATGGAGTGTAATTGGTGCACTGCCTGTGCTCTAAAGGGTGCATGCTCCAAAGAAGAATAAATGCAATATATTTGTGATTGTTTAGTATACTGAATATTACTTTGAAGAAACCTGCTTTAAACTGTGAAGTAACAGTTGATTAGCCAATGAACATTGGTACTTTTTGAAACAAAGGACTGTTTCTGTTAGCAAAATATCTCTTTATTTGAACCTTGCTTTAAACGGGGAATAAAAGCCTTTATTACCCTGCACTCGGACTCTTTATTCATTCATAGCGCTACCTAGTGGCGCACCTTCTTTGTGTCCGCGACACCGTGTGACAAATCCCAACTGCCAAATTCTAGACCATTCTTCAAGCTTAGCTAGATCCCTTCTCATGTTATCTACCCTTCCTGGGTGTCTACTCTATTGCAGATTTTGGTATCATCCGCAAAGAGGCAAACCTTACCCGATAGACCTTCCGCTATATCACTAACAAAGATGTTAAAAAGAATCAGACCAAGGACAGATCCCAGGGGAACACCACTGGTAACTTCCCTCTCCTCAGAGTGAGCTCCATTTACCTGAACCCTTTGTCACCTTCCAATTTCTAACCCAAGCAGTAACTTTAGGTTCCATCCCTAAGGTGCTGTTTGTTTATAAGTCGCCTGTGAGGAACATATTACCCATCTTCTCAAGTCACTTTATTGACAAACTACTACTCCTGCTGACCTATAAGTGCATTCACTCTACAGCTCCTCACTACCTTTTTCTCTCTTTTTCCCTCTCTACAACCCCCCTCAGAAACTCCGCTCTTCTTGCAAACTTCTTCTATCTGTGCCCTTCTCTTCAATTTCTAACTCCAGACTTTGCTTCTTTTCGCCTTGCTACTCCTTTTGCCTGGAATAAACCACTTGGGTCTGTACATAAGACGCCTTCACTGGCCCTTCTCAAAATGAGGTTCAAAACTCACCTCTTCACTGCCGCTTTTGTATGTTGAATCGCCTAATCTCCTTTGTGTTTCCTTACCATTCCTCCTAGCTGTATCCCGTGTCTACAGCTACTGTGGTGTCTGTCTTGACTAGATTTTAAGCTCTGATGAGCAGGGACTGTCTTTTACATGTGTCTGTGCAGTGCTGCATATGTCTTGTAGTGCTATACAAATGTTCAGTCGTAGTAGATAAGGGTCTCAGTAGTGTGTGTAGAAAGAAAGGGACAAATGTTTCAAAATCAAAGGCAGAGGAAAAGATGGCTAAAGATGTTAAGTGTGGCGACAAAACTTTCTTCAGGTATATTTGGGAAAGGAAGAAGATCAGAGGTGGAATTCCAGGACTCCGAAGTGCTGTGAACAGACTCATGGAAAGTGACATTGAAAAAGCAAAATTGCTAAACGAATACTTCTGCTGTGTTTTTACTAAAGAAAGTCCTGGAGAAGGACCTCCTGTGACTCCCAAATATAAAAATGGGAATGAAGTAGATACCACACCATTCACAGAAGATGAAGTGTTAGAACAACTTGCAAAACTGAAAGTGGACAAGGCCATGGGACCGGATGGGATACATCCCAGGATACTGAAAGAGCTCAGAGAGGTTCTTGCAGGGCCATTAAAGGATGTTTTCAACAGATCCTTGGAAACAGGAGAGGTTCCTCAGGACTGGAGAAGGGCTGATGTGGTACCTCTCCACAAAAGTGGTGACAGGGAAGAAGTGAAAACTACAGGCCTGTGAGCCTTACCTCGGTGGCGGGAAAAGTAATGGAGGCACTCCTGAAAGAGCGAATAGTGAACTTTCTCAAAACCAACAGGTTGCATGACCCGAGGCAACATGGTTTTACTGAAGGACGATCTTGCCAAACAAATCTGATTGAGTTCTTTGACTGGGTGACCAGAGAACTAGATCAGGGGCATGCGATGGATGTCATCTACCTAGATTTCAGGAAAGCCTTTGATACTGTTCCTCATAGGAGGATTATCAATAAACTCAGTAGCTTGGGGATAGATCCCAAGATGGTAAATTGGATCAAAAATTGGTTGACTGACAGACGACAGAAGGTGATGGTAAATGGAACTCACTCAGATGAAGGGAAGGTAATTAGTGGGGTGCCCCAGGGGTCGGTCCTGGGCCCGGTACTGTTCAATGTGCCGGGCCCAGGACCGACCCCTCCAAACCTAACTGGTTGCTAGGAGACCTTAATCTTGCTTCTACTCAACCCGCCTTAGCCGAAGCCTTTCTTGAAGCAATGGCCGACCTCAACTACAAACAGGTTGTAGCCAATCCCACCCACCAAGGAGGGAACCTCCTTGACCTAATTTTCATCCCCCATACAGTTATGAGTACATTAGACCAATTTGACCTCACCATCTCTCCAGTCCCCTGGTCAGATCACAATCTGATAATATTTCAGTTCCCAATGCAACAAACTACATACTACCACGCAAATACAACTGCTAAATCGAGAGTCTCACACTTCAAGCAACTCAACAGGGAAACAATCATTAAGGATGCTCTCCCAAAACTTGCCCAACCCGCGACCAGCCTTAACGAAGTGATGTCCATCTGGAACAAGACTCTCTCACATTACGCTCAACAACCTGCCAACGGCAAAAGAGCTATACCCGACAAAAGTAATGCTAAGAGACAGACCGCCCCGTGGTTTACCCCGGAACTACAAGCTTCCCTACGCCAGCTCAGAAAACTTGAAAGAAAATGGAGAGCTACTCGTAACACCTCAGACCAAACCAGCTACCTAAAATACTTGAAGACCCACCGTGAAGCAACCTGGGCCAAAAGGAAGCAATTCCATGCAGAAATCCTCAGCCGCTCACTAAATAGGCCGAGAGACCTATTCCAACTGGTGAAATCCCTTACCGAACAACCCTCCCCACCTCAACAAGAAGTTATTCAGCCACAAGCATTCGCGACCTACATCCAATCCAAGGCAATAAAGATAACTACAACTGCATTACCACCTCATCTTAACCATACCACAAACCCCAAAACTACTCATATCCAGTCTACAATCACCAAACTATCACCACCATCAACAAAAACCATTGAAGAAGTAATTGCCTCAATCAACGCCACGACCGCGCCAACTGACCCCTGCCCAGCACACTGGATCAGGACGATGCGCACTGAGCTCAGCCCTTTCATAGCCAACATCGCCAAGTTGTCCTTTGAAACAGGTGTCTTCCCAGAGGCACTGAAACACACATCCATTCGCCCACTTCTAAAAAATAATCAACTTGACCCAAAAAAAGAAGAATCCTACAGACCAATATCTAGTATCCCATTACTAGCTAAAATTCTCGAGAAATTAATCCTCCGACAGATCCAGCAGCATGTTGACTCATCCGCACCACTAGACCCCTCTCAACATGGATTCCGAGAGGCCCACGGTATTGAGACTCTACTAACGACATTAACCAGCTCACTGATCAACGGAATCGACAATATAAAAAAGGGTGTTGCGCTAATCTTCCTTGATATAGCAGCAGCATTTGACTCAGTAGACCATCTGCAGCTTCTTATGCGGCTACATGAGAAGGGAATCCGGGATCAAGCATGGAACTGGTGTAAATCCTACCTTGAAGATAGATGGCAACAAGTCCGTATTGGAAACGACACCTCTGAACCTTTCCAGCAGAAACAAGGCGTACCCCAAGGCTCCTCCCTTTCTGCACTGCTCTTTAACATCTATATGCAGCCAATCTGCGACATCGCCCGCTTATCTGGCATATCATGTCTTATGTACGCCGATGATGTACTGCTATTTACACCCATAACCATCACGTGTCCTGACTATACAGCGCTAGTTACCTGCTTCAATGCAATAACTGACTGGCTACTCACTCAAAACCTCCGGATAAACTTCAAAAAAACAGAAGTCCTAATAATCACAAGGAATAAAACTTACTCTCCTCCACCAACACTCAAAGTCAGAGATTCAGAACTCCCAATCAAATCCAAAATACGATATCTTGGGGTCATACTTGATCAACAACTCGACTTCAAGGAGCATATCAAACGCACTGTCAAAACCATATATTTCAAAATCAAAACCCTACGACATCTTAAGTCCATGATGGAACCTGATGACTTCCGCACCATTTTCCAAGCACTAACCACACCGCACTTCGACTACGCCAACATAATTCTACATGGTCTCCCAAAAAGTTCCCTCAAACCCCTACAGTTAGCCATGAATGCGGCAGCCCGTGTGCTCTATGGAGCTGCGAGGGCCGACCACATATCCCCCATTCTAAAGGAACTGCACTGACTTCCCATAAGCAGTAGGATCCTATACAAAACCCTCCTCATTACCTTCAAGGCCTTCAACAAGATAGCTCCATCATCCATTTCCGACCTCATCACACATTCTCCAGACAACAGATCCAGGAGATCACTGGCTACTGTCATGCTACTAATACCAATTGAATCCGTAAAGCTCAACCAGATCACCACCAATAGGGCATTCTCAAACTATGCCCCCGTGTGCTGGAACAAACTCCCCCCATACATAAGGGCAATTAGGGACCTAAGTCAGTTCAGAAAAGCTCTCAAACACTACCTCTTCCTCTTACATTATACCCATCCTGATATCCCCCCCCTTATCTCTCACACACCCTCACCATATCAAACAGCCAACATACGATACCAAACCATGCTATGTAGTCATACCTAATATACATTGCAGCTGAATTGTACATAGTCTTCTAAGTTAATGTGTACAGACTTGGAATGTAAATAGTTTCCCCATGCTTAGCTCCATGTTAAACTCCCTGTTCTATGTAAACGACGGCCAAAGTATATGACCAAGTGTTATATTGTTTCGATGTGAACCACTCTGATGACAAATAGAGCGGTATATAAGAAATGTTAAATAAAATAAATAAATAAATAAAATGTATTTGTGAGTGATATTGCTGAAGGACTGAATGGAAAAGTCTCTCGTTTTGCAGATGACACAAAAATTTGCAACAGAGTGGACTCCCCCGAGGGAGTGGTTAACATGAGGAAAGATCTACAAAAGCTGGAAGAATGGTCTAATGATTGGTAATTAAGATTTAATGCAAAGAAGTGCAGAGTCATGCACTTGGGTAGCAGAAATCCAAGGGAAATGTATGCAATAGGGGGCGAAAGGCTGGTGTGCACGGATCAGGAGAAAGACCTTGGTGTGATTATTTCTGAAGATCACAAGGTGGCAAAACAGTGTGACAAGGCGGTGGCAAAAGCCAGGAGGATGTTGGGCTGCATACAAAGAGGAATCACCAACAGAAAGGAAGAGGTACTTATGCCACTGTACAAGTCACTGGTGAGGCCTCACTTGGAATACTGTGTTCAGTTTTGGAGACTGTATCTTGCAAAGGATGTAAAAAGACTGGAAGCTGTTCAGAGCAAGCGACCAAAATGCGTCAGAAGCCTTATGAGAAGAGACTTGAAGACCTAAACATGTACACTTTGGAGGAGAAGAGGGACAGGGGAGATATGATTCAGACCTTTAAATACTTAAAGGGATATAATGAACAAACAAACCTCTTCCAAAGACGGGGAAGCTGTAAAACTAGAGGGCACAACAGGAAGCTGCAAGGTGGTAAATTGAAAGGCAATGTCAGGAAATACTTTTTCACGGAAAGGGTGGTGGATGCTTGGAATGCCCTCCCAATGGAAGTGGTGGGGGCAAACACGGTGACGGAATTCAAAGTGGCCTGGGACAGACACAGTGGATCCCTTTTACAGCAACAGGATAAAATGAAAATAAACTGAACCATCTAATTTCTCAACAAATAGGGGTGTCCTGCATGGAGTGGTTCTCTCGGCCTCACTTCTTTAGGGAGAATGATTATGTTCCCCATCTCGAACATTCTAGGGAGCCGTTCTCCCCTAAGAGCACCTGAGAAAATTCTAGCTAGTAAGGGGGCAACCTGCACTGCAATAGCTTGATAATACTGTGCAGGAAGGCCGTCCGCTCTTGCCGCTTTCCCCAGAGGAAGGGCCTTTATTGCCTCCATCACCTCCACTGGTTGCACTACTCATCCCAAGTCCTGGCCTCTTCCTCCATTAACCTAGGCAGATTCGTGCCCTCCAAATATCTAACTATCTGACCATCATCTCCCTCTCCCTCTGTACTATACAGCTTCTCCTAAAACTTCCTGAACTCCTCACAGATATCTGCATTCACATACACCTTGCCCCCTCCCGCTTGGGCTATCTCTGCCACCGTTCTCTCCGCCCTCCACTAACGCAGTCGCCACGCCAACAGCCTCTCCCTTTATTTCCACTCTCCATATACTTCCTCTTAGTAGCTCTCAACAGACTCTCCATCCTCTCAGTGTCCAGCGCATTATACAGCGCCCTCACCTTCACAGTTCCCGAAACACCTTTCTCCCCCCTTTTAAACTATGTTCCGCTTGAAGCTCACTAATCAACTTTGCTAACCTGTCCTGTTCCTTCTGCCTTTCTCTCCTCCGTCTTGCCCTCATTTGTATGATCATGCCTCTCATATATGCCTTCTCCGCACCCCACCCACATCATTTATAAGAAGAAACGCCTTCCATGCAGCTCTCAACCCTCTACGAACCTCTTCATTCTGTAATAGGGAAGCACTAGCCCTCCAGACCTTGTGTGCATTGCCTCCCCCCCCCCTTCCCACCGGTGCCCACCTGCAAGTTACCATCCCATGATCAGATAATGCAAGAGGATGTAACTGCATCTTACTCAGAACTCCCCGTTGTTTCCTTTGGCCCAGAATGTCATCAATCCCAGAATACGCTCCTGATCTGGAGGAAAAACATGTATATCCTCTTTGTGAACCATTTTCCACCTGCCATAGGTCCACCAGGTCCCACTTTATAATGCATCCCCTCAATTCCCTCCCCTCCTTCCCGTGGAGCTTATTTGAGTAATTTGACCTAGCCTCCCTTCCCAAAGTTCAATTGAGATCCCCCCCAACCACCCAATCTCCCCTGGCCGCCTTCACAAATCTTTGCATTGCCTGCCGATAAAAGGTGCTTTTGGGTCCATTCGGCGCATAAATATTTAATATTGACACCAGCGTCTGATCAACCCTGCCAATTACCCAAACCACTCTCCCCTAGGCATCCCCCCACCTCTCCTAGAATGAAAGGAACCCTCTTATGAATAAGAATCATCACCCCTGTTTTTTTGTATTATATGCTGAGCAGTACATCTGAATATACCCTGCCATTTTCAATTTCTCGTGCTCCTCTCTAGTTAGATGCATTTCCTGAAGAAGTGCAAAGTCAGCCCTTACTTTGGTCAAACACCCTAAAATTTGCTTCCTTTTAATGGGGCTGTGAATCCCCCGGACATTCCATGAGGCGACAACATACCCCCCTAGGACTTCACTAGTCGCCATCTTTACCCTCGTCCCTCCCTCTTACCAGCAGATCAACACCAGGCCACACCAAAAACATGTAACAACTTAAAACTGTTAATAACCCTCTCCTTCCCCCTCTCCTCCACCTCCATTGTTGATTTCCTCTGTTAACACTTTTTATCATTTCCACTGCCATGGCTTCCAAAGCTCAGAACTTACATTTTCCTCCAACTAAATGTTATATGCATTTTAAACTTGCTATATTATAATGAGTGTCTTCTTCACTTCCGCCGCTGCCATTCTCCGCCGGTTGTGTCCATCGTCGACCTTCACGCCGCACCTCCATCGTCCTGCTCACCATCTGCCCCTAGCAGGTCCCCCTCTCCTTGTCTCCCTCCAGCTTCTCTGCACTCCGCTCTGTTCTGGGGGCCGCTCTTGGATCTCTGCAACTCTCTCCTCCGCACAGGAGCCGCTGCCTTTAATAATGTCTCTGTCCGGTGCTCGCAGGCTGCTCCGGCCCTGGTTACTCTGCCTTAAATGCTTTTCAAGAGCCTCCACACTGTTAAAAAACCTCTTTCCTCCCTTCTCCAGCAGAACAATGTGGGCTGGATACCATCTAGCCATTTGTATTCCTTTTTGTGTCAGATTCTCCTTCAACCAGAGAAGATCTCTATGCCTCCGTATGGTTTCCGCTGCCAAGTCCAGGAATACAAGCACCCTTCACGTCTTGTACATCACATGACCCGTTCTCCTAGCCAGCCTAATAATGTGTTCTGTCCTGAAACCTCAGTAGTTTGACAATCAAAGCCTGAGGCCTGGCATTATTTTAAGGGTGAGGCCTAAGCTCTGATCACATCAAGCAGCCCATTACTCGATCGTGAGCGGGGCATTCTCTGGCTGACCTGCCTGCTCCAATCAGGGCTGGGGGAGAAGACATCCTACCGTTCATCAGCTGCCGCCATCAAGCGAGCCCATGCCTTGCGGGCCACACCAAAGGGCCCTTTGGTGTGACCCTTAGGCGCAGGACCTTAGCTTTCAACCTTGACTTTATCTTGAATTATGACATTGTCTTTCTGTCATGCTAGCTGGTTTCTCTCCTCTTAATAATAAGCTCCCAGTGCATTCTCTGTATTTCAAACAGCACAACTGAGGGGCATCCCGGGAAGAGGTGCTCAAGGAACCCTTTTACAAAAGCTAGTGCGTCTTGTCCTTCCTCTCCCTCCGGGATCCCGAAGATCCTCTCTATTTTCCATTTCTTCGGCTTTACTTTGCAGCCACCCCAATTGTTGCTGAAGGCGGAAAACGTCCTTCCCCATCCATGCCTGGGCGTCCTCCATGTTGCCGATCGTTGTCTCTGCCTCCTCCAACCGCACCCCGACTGCCGCAAACTTTTCCTCAATCTTGTTAAACACTTTTTCTACAATTTCTGTTTTAGAGTCTCTGATTTCCTGTAATATGGTCAGAAGGTCCGTCTCACCTCCATTCGCTTCTCCTGCACTCGCTATCGAAGAGGCCGGCGAGGACGGACCCTGTAGTCCCACTACCGCATTTCCTCCCGATTTAGTTTTAGAGGCATAAACTCCGCAATTGTCTTTGATGGCTTGATTTTCACTACTTTCGGCATCTCAGCTCTCCCCATGGAGGAGGGTAGAATTCCTGATATTTAATTATCCAACTTATTTTATTTTATTTATTTAAAAGGATTTAAATACAGCTTTGTCCTAAAATCAATGCGGTTTACATTTCAAACAATCAAAAATCAGTGTCAGTAGGGGTAAGCATGCAGTGTTAACACGGAGTGGAAGTGATGATTTCTTGGTGTGCTATTTACAGGATGAACTATATACAAGTGGTTATATACAGGGAGGGTAGGGGGGTACATTGGGGGTCAGGTGGGTTGGTAGGTAACATACGACATAGGACAATAGTGTTCAATGAAGCACATCATTTTGGGCTTCTTCCTGAAGTCCTTGAGGTCTATAGTTGATCGTCGGTCGTCCGTACAACTTATAGAGGCGTAAAATGACAGAGCCCTCTCAGGCACGTCCACTCTCCTCGCCACTCAAGCCGGAGGTCAGGGAAAGATTACTATATCTTTCTGCCACATTTTCCTGATCTCTGACTGCACTTCTTGATACTTCAAGATCTTCTGCCTCTCAATACAATTCAGAGAATAATCACATGGAACAGACACCTCTATTATCAATGTCATTTAGATATTATTCAAGACTACCAGTATGTCAGTTTATTCTCCCCAGTGTGAGTTCCATGATGCCTCACTAGTCTTCATTTTGTGCAGAAATATCTCCCACATTCCATACAACCAAAGGTCTCTCCCCATTGTGGGTTTTAAAGTGCCTCATTAGCTCTGAGTTCCAGTAGAAACATTTCCCACATTCAATACAACTAAACGGTTTCTCCTCTGTGTGGGTTCTATGATGCAGCATTAGCTGTGTTCTACTGATGAAACATTTATCACATTCAGTACAGCTAAAAGGTTTCTCACCAGTGTGGGTTCTAGGATGCATCACTAGATTTGCTTTCGAGAGGAAACATTTCCCACAATCAGTGCAGCTGAAAGGTTTCTTGCCTGTGTAGGTTCTATGATGCAGCACTAGTTGTGTTTTTGTGACATAACATTTCCGACATTCAGTACAACTAAAAGGTTTATCCCCTGTGTGGGTTCTATGATGCAGCACTAGTTGTGTTTTTGTGACATAACATTCCCCACATTCATTACAACTAAAAGGTTTCTCCCTCGGTATGGATTTTGTGATGTGTCACTAGATTTGCTTTTGAGAGAAAACATTTCCCACAATCGGTACAACAAAATGGTTTCTCCCCCGTGTGACTTCTATGATGCCGCACTAGTTCTGTTTTCACGAGGAAACTTTTCCCACATTCAGAACAACTAAAAGGTTTCTCCCCTGTGTGGGTTCTATGATGCCGCACTAGTTCTGCTTTTGTGAAGAAACATTTCACACATTCAGTACAACTAAAAGGTTTCTGCCCCATGTGGGTTCTATGATGCTGCTCTAGTTGTGCTTTCGTGAAGAACTCTTTCCCACATTCAGTACAATGAAAATGTTTCTACCCTGTGTGGGTGCTCTGATGCAGCATTAGTTGTGCTTTTCTGAAGAAAGACTTCCTACATTCAGTACACATATAATAGATTTATGCCCTGTGTGGGTTCTATGATGCAGCACTAGTTGTGCTTTTCTGGGGAAACATTTCACACAATCAGTGCAACCAAAAGGCTTTTCGCCTGTGTAGGTTCTATGATGCAGCACTAGTTGTGTTTTTGTAACAAAACTTTTCCCACATTCAGTACAACTAAAAGGTTTCTCCCCCGTGTGGATTCTATGATGCATCACCAGATTTGTTTTCGAGAGGACACATTTCCCACATTCAGTACAATTAAAAGGTTTCTCCCCATGTGGGTTCTGTGATGCCGCACTAGATGTGTTTTTGTGAGGAAACATTTCCCACATTCAGTACAACTAAAATGTTATTTCTTTCTTTCTTTCTTTAAAAGGATTTCTATACCGCCTTCTCCTTCAATCAAGGCGGTGTACACAGCAAACAATCAGGAAATAATGGTTTTTGTGTGCATGCAGTGAAACAGTGGGTACGTGTGCATTAGGGTGTCATAGATTCTTGTTGAGCTATTTACAGCGTGTGCTATTATACAATACTATGTACATGGGGGAAGGGGAGGGGGCTGGTCTGTGGTACTATGGTGCTGACTAGTGAGCAGTTTATGTGAAGTCCCCATAGTGTTCGATGAAGAGAATCATCTTGAGCTGCTTCCAAAAGTCCTTGATGTCTGTTATTCGTAGCTCATGTTTCTCTCCTGTATGGGTTCTATGATGCGGCACTAGTTCTGCTTTTCTGGGGAAACATTTCCCACATTCAGTACAACTAAAAGGCTTCTCCCGGGTTCTATGATACAGCACTAGTTGTGCGTTTCTGGGGAAACATTTCCCAAATTCAGTACAACTAAAATGTTTCTAGCCTGTGTGGGTTCTATGATGCCGCACTAGTTCTGCTTTTGTGTGAAAACATTTCCCACAATCAGTACAACTAAAAGGCTTCTCCCCTGTGTGGGTTCTATGATGCCTCACTAGTTCTGCTTTTGTGTGAAAACATTTCCCACAATCAGTACAACTAAAAGGCTTCTCCCCTGTGTGGGTTCTATGATGCGTCACTAGCTGTGTTTTCGTGAGGAAACATTTCCCACATTCAGTACAACTAAAAGGCTTCTCCCCTGTGTGGGTTCTATGATGCTGAACTAGATTTGTTTTCAAGAGGAAACATTTCCCACAATTAGTACAACTAAAAGGCTTCTCCCCTGTGTGGGTTCTATAATGCTGCACTAGTCCTGCTTTTGCGTGAAAACATTTCCCACATTCAGTACAACTAAAAGGCTTCTCCCCTGTGTGGGTTCTATGATGCCTCACTAGTTCTGCTTTTGTGTGAAAACATTTCCCACAATCAGTACAACTAAAAGGCTTCTCCCCTGTGTGGGTTCTATGATGCCTCACTAATTCTGCTTTTGTTTGAAAACATTTCCCACAATCAGTACAACTAAAAGGTTTCTCCCCTGTGTGGGTTCTGTGATGAGTCACTAGTTGTGGTTTCGTGAGGAAACATTTCCCACATTCAGTACAACTAAAAGGTTTCTCCCCTGTGTGGGTTCTATGATGAGTCACTAGATGTGCTTTCATGAGGAAACATTTCCCACATTCAGTACAACTAAAAGGCTTCTCCCCTGTGTGGGTTCTATGATGCTGAACTAGATTTGTTTTCAAGAGGAAACATTTCCCACATTCAGTACAACTAAAAGGCTTCTCCCCTGTGTGGGTTCTATGATGCCTCATTAGTACTGCTTTTGTGTGAAAACATTTCCCACAATCAGTACAACAAAACGGTCTCTCCCCTCTGTGGATTCTATGATGAATGACAAGTTGTGAGTTTTTGAGGAAAGCTTTCTCACATTCAGTGCACTGAAATCTTTTCTCAGCCCTGTGGATTTTCTGGTGCATTGTTACGGATTTTGTAAGAGCAAAATTTCTTCCACATTCAGGGCTTTTAAAAGATGTAGAAGGCCTCTCTGTTGTGGTAGTTCCCTCTGCTGTGTGTGTTTTCAGCTGGCTTCTTATGCAATTGCTATGATTGAAACTGCTCTCACACTCAGTACGTGGAAAATGTCTCTCTTGCGTGTGAGAGTTTAGGTGGAGTGCTGGGTGCACCTCGTGTGTGAAAGAGTTTCCCCATTCTTCTCTCTTCTCCTCTGTCTTCTTTTCCTGTGTGACCCCGTCACCTGCTGGACATAAAAAGAAGGCACTAATCATATGTTGGGATCACAGAGATATGTATTTCTGGGTCTCCTGATCCCGAAATCACTGCTCTGGGATCATCCCAAATCTCTGACCAATCAACTGCGATTAATATGACAGAGGGAGAAAAAGTTAATTTCTTACTTGATGTCATTTCATTTCATGATCTCTTGATGTCCCTCCTTTCATACAAAAGAGCAAAGCAATTTGCATTAAAATTAAATAATTACAAATTACTGGTCAGTATTGTCACGCCCCCTGCCCCTGGCCTGTGGCTTGGAGGGGCGAAAAAACGGAAACTTCTCTTGCAAGCTCAAAAAAACTAGCTTTTGCCCAGGTGGATTCTGGGATATGTAGTTTTGCTCTTAAGAAGAAATGTAGTTATGGTCCGGTGTTAGGCAAATGACAGAATTTATTTTTAAAGAACAGAACAGGCTCAGGTAAACCATACACAGAATTATTGTCCATTCAGGATTATTTGAAACAAAACAGGTAGAACAGAATCACTGCTTCACAGTCCCTTAAACATATGCAGCTCGTTAAGAACGTTGCTCCATGCCTGAGAAAACAGCAGTGCTAAAGGTATAACTCAGTTCCTCTGAACAAAACTCTTCACACCTTCCTTTCTTTCAGGACAGGGTTTTAAAACACACCATGAGGAAAGGGCGTCACCAGATGTGGCTGATGCAATCCTGCTGGTCCATGGAGAAACCAATTAGCAAAACATTCAGAAGCTTTCCTCCTCAGCATGACTCTGCACTTTGCTTGAGAAAAGCTAACACGTGGAGTTTTCTTCTTACTCAAATCCTGGCTTAATCCCAGCTACCTGAGTTCTAGGTGACTCTCATTCAAAAGCTAACATTTTAGCATAATGATTCCAGGCTTGTAGCTGGACACAGGGCACAGTCCATGGGGGATATCTATATCTTCTGAATCCTCCCCAGCCAATTCAATCTGCATATCCTCTGGTGGTGTCAGGGCAGTGCTTTGTTCTAAGCCTCGGTCACAGTGCTCAGCACTCAGCCTCCCTGGGGGTTCTAATGTCTCTCCTGCGCTCAACTCTCCCTGATACAGATAATCAGTGCCTGAAGCACTGGTCAGTTCTCCCTGGTTGTACTCACTACGGTTCTTTGTCTCCTTCCAGCCTCTCTGGAACAGCTCTCCGTATTGCTCTCTGGGCTTTCTCCTAGAGATCTGCAGGTGCTCCTGGTTCCACTCCTGATTCCCTTGAATCCTCTGAGTCTTCTGAACCTCCTGAGACCTCTGCCTCTCCAGAGCTTTTCCTTTCCTCTGAGTTTTACTTCCAGCTGCTGCTTCCGTTCCTTTAGCTGCTTCCTTAGTTCCCACGGTTTCTTCCTCCTTAGCTGCTTCTCTCTTCCTCTGCCTTAGCAGAGGTTTATATCTCCCTCTCCAGGACTCCAGCCCTTCCTCCACTCCACCCAGGTGCCTGCAATCACCTCTCAAGTTCCTAGTTACGTCATAGGAGTTAAAGTGTGGCTGCCTGAACTTTCTCTCCCTGAGGTTTCTTTCTCTAGGAGGGGTTTGAATTCTGTGCACTGCAGGGATTTCTCTTTTCTCTAAGGTAAAGTCATTGGCATTTTCTATATCCATAGGCTCTAGACAAGCTTCCTTGTCACAGTATTCAAGACACTTTCTATATGTAAACAAAAAACATGACATCAGATAAAGACCATACGGCCTCTCCCTTCTGCCCTTCCATACCATCTTTGACTGCTCTCTCTTTCTCTGCAGCATCCAAAAGATAGCTAAAATCTGTCGCTTCTTTCTCTATAACAACATCAGAAACATCTGTCCCTTCCTTTCTACACACACTACTGAGACCCTCATCTACTACTACTGAACATTTAAATAGCACTACAAGACATACGCAGTGCTGCACAGACACATGTAAAAGACAGTCCCTGCTCAACATAGCTTAAAATCTAGTCAAAACAGATAACACAGTAGCTGTAGACATGGGATACAGCTATCGGGAATAGTAAGGAAACACAAAGGAGATCAGGCGACTCAACCTACAAAAGCAGCAGCGAAGAGATGAGTTTTGAGCCTCAATTTGAGAAGGGCCAGTGAAGGCGTCAGACATACAGACTTAGATAGTTTATTCCAGGCATAAGGCGTAGCAAGGCAAAAGGAGCAAAGTCTGGAGTTAGCAATTGAAGAGAAGGGCACAGATAGAAGAGGGTTTATTTATTTATTTTATTTACATTTCTTTTATACCGCGCTATTCAACATCAGTGCAGTTTACATGAAACTGAAAATACACACAGAACATCAAGCTGTTCTGTGTTTACAGAGAACAGGAATGGAAACTTGGATAACATGGGAGTAACTATTGAAAGAAGTGCGGAATTTCCCGAGGAGGGGTGTATGGAGAGAAAAAGAGAGGAGAGGTAGTGAGGAGCTGCAGAGTAAATGCACTTATATGTCAGCAGGAGTAGTAGTTTGGCAATGAAGTGACTTGAGAAGAGGGGTAATATGAGCATGACGAGGCTGGCGGAAGATTAGCTGTGCAGCAGAGTGTTGAAGAGATGACAAGTGTTTTATTATCCTCAGAGACCGAACAGACAGGTAGGGGAGACAAGGGTTAGAGAGAAAATATGAAGCTCAGTTTTGGCCATGTCCAATTTCAAGTGAGACATCCAAGCAGCAATGTCAGAAAGGCAGGCAGAGATCCGGGCCTGGATTGCTTAGAGATTTCAGGTGTAGAGAGGTAGATCTGAGAGTCATCAGCATAAAGATGGTACCAAAAGCCATGTGAGGAGATGAATGCACCAAGGGAACGGGTATATAGAGAGAAAAGGAGTGCACCCAAGACAGATCCTTGGGGTACAGCAAGTGACAGTGGGATAGCAGCAGAGGAGAATCCATCAGAACAAACACTGAAAGAGTGATAGGAGAGATAAGAAGAGAACCAGGACAGTACAGAGCCCTTAAAACCAAGCGAGGACAGGGTATCGAGGAGTAGCAGTAGTAATACTTTGGAGGAAAGATGGGAGAGAGGAGATATGACAGAGATGTTTAAATATCTCCGTGGCATAAATGCTCAGGAGGAGAGCATATTTCGATTGAAATCAAGCTCTGCAATGAGGGGACAATTTATTTTATTTATTTATCTAACACATTTTTTATACCACCTTCTTGTACATTCAAAGTGATTTACATTAAAACAAACATTACAGAGAACTCAATGTGTAAACTTAGGTAGGGGTGACATGTAGGGTTTGCACAGAGGCAAAGCATATATATTGCAACATATGTACAAGGGTTAGATATTGTTTTAGGCACGTGAGATGAGGGGGAAGAATTAGGTATTGTCTCTGAAGTAATTGGTGAAAAGGAAGGTTCTGAGATGTTTTCTGAAGTCCTTTAAGTCCTTGGTTGTCCTGACCTTCTCTAAGAGAGAATTCCAGTTGGCGGGTGCTGCTAATGAAAGAGCTCTCTTCATTGGTGTAAGAACTAGGAGTTGAAATGATGACTCCATTGCTCTGTCTCTTAGGTCTGCTGTATAATTTTGTGCATATCAGTTCCTGTACAATTCCGGCTGGTAACATGTTTCTTATCTTGAAGATAGTCATGTTCCCTGTAAAATAGTTATCTCCAAGTTATAATGCCCTGTTCAATGTAATTTCAGTTTGTTCAATGTAAACCGCACTGATTCAGAATAGCGCGGTATATAAGAGAATGTAAAAATAAATAGTCAAGGCAAACTGGTTGTAAGTAGATGTTGAAGAGGAGAGAAGGCAGGGAAGACCCTTGCAGGGCTCCCTGTGTTGTGTTCAACAGAGTGGAGGTGTTTGAACCAACTCTGACCTTTTGTTGTCTGTCGCTAAGGTAGGATTGGAACCAGTTGTGCTGTGAAGTCCAATGTTAGTTAGTCAGTTTAAGAGGATGCTGTGTGATACCGTTTCGAAGGCCTTGGAGATGTCAACAAAGACAAGTAGGAATCCGGGTTTTTTTTTTTTGTAAATTTCTATTTATTGAAATTTTCAATTTTAAACATCTCAGTACACAATCCAAGAAAAACATACACAGCAAAGACAGAATACACTAACAAATCTCAGCTGGCACGCTGGCAAACGCACCAAGTAAACCCAGCAAACATCAATGAAAATAGTAGCACAGAACACTAGAACCCTCCCCTTTAAACCCCCCCCACTCCCCAAACCCCCCCCCTCCCCTGCCCCCCCACCCCCTATACCCTCCCACCTCTCCCCCACCCCCCCTCTCCCTCTCCCACCCACGCCAGATCTCACTCCCATTGGGCTCTCAACCCTTCAAATAATCTAATAATGCCTGCCACTGGGTCTGAAACTTTTCCACCGTCTGACGGCGAACTGCAGTCAAGTGTTCCATCAGAGCAATTCGCCGAAGCCGAGTTTGCCACGCCCCAAGACCAGGAAGATGAGGTTGTTTCCAGGCCCTGGCTATTTCACTCCTAGCAGCCTGGATACAAGCTCGAGCCGGGCGGTCCAGGCCCCTGGGCACATCCTCAGATCTGATCCCCAGCAACCCAAACCCCATATCCACAGCTCCTGGCAATCCCAAGACAGCGTGTAGCACCCCCCCCCCACCATGTTCCAATATTCCCGGGCTTTCGGAATCCGGTTTTTATGTTGTTAATTCCTCTTAGTTGTACTGTATGTTGAACAGATGTATGAGGAGGGTCTCAACACTATGGTTAGGATGAAATTCATGTTGGTGTGGAGCCAGAGAAGCATACAGGTCAATGTCTCTGCTCCACCTTTTCAATTATTTTGGATAGAAAGGGCAGGCTGGAAAGAGGGCAGAAAGTTGCAGGATCAGAGCTGTTGTTGAGTTGTTTTTTCGGATGAGTCAGATGTTAACTTGTTTGAGAGCAGGGGTCATGTATTCTTGAGATAGGGATGAGCTTATAGTGTTCTGGATACAGTTAACAACTTTGTCCTTGACTGATTTGATCCACATGACCGGGCAGGGGTCAGTTCAGTACCATTGTGTTTGACATTGGGTTCTGCAGTTGAGTTGTTGGAGGTGTTTGGCAGTGAAGTTCTTAAGGATGGTTTGTTCTTGTTGATGAGGAAATCTGCAAAGATTAGGGGATGGATAGTGTCTTCTTTGTGAGATGGATCCTTCATGAGGGTGCGGACAATTTCAAATAGCTTTCAAGGCTTGTTGCTGGCTTTTAAGATAAAGTTGGTGTGGTATTCTTGTTTGTGCTTGTTGATCAGATCATTGTAGTGTCTTTGCATTTTCTGGTATTGAAGAAGGGTAGCTTATGACCAGTTGTGTTTCCATTTATGCTCTAGCCGGCAAAGTTTTAGTTTCTTTTCTCTTATTACATCAGAGTACCACGAGGCAGATTCAGATCTTCTCTTTTTCCAAGATTTGGGCGGTAAGGAGCCTTCACTGCTGCATTGATGGTGGAGTTCCAGGTTTTAATTGCCTCATCTGGATCTGCAATGTCCTGGGGGAGGCTGGGATGGATATCTTTGAGGAATTAGTCTTTGTTATATCCTTTAAATCTTCTTTCAGAGTGGGGTATTCTCTGTGATTTTCCTTGTTGGGGGAGGTGAATATTGAAGTGTATTGCATGGTGATCTGACCAGGGTATGGCAAGAGGGGTCATTATTTCAATATTTCACCTATTTCAATGTTTCACACATGTAGATAGTTTCCCCTGTTATCCAAGTTGATTGCTCCTGTTTATTGTAATGACCTGACTCTTGTTTATTGTCGGATACTGTTCGTTTTATGTAAACCGCGCTGATCGCAAATAGTGCGGTATATAAGAAATGTAAATAAATAAAATAAATAAATAAATAAAATTATGCTGTGCTATGAGCGAAGATTCTTTGGGACAAAGATGAGGTCCAGAGTAGAGCCTAAATGGTGAGAGGGACCCTTGAGGATTTGGCAGAAGTTAAGTGATTCCATTGCCTTGTGAAAGTAGCTTCTTCTCAGCTAGGTGCAAAGCTCAGGTTTAGGTCACCTAGTAGTATAAACAACTTATGAGGAGAGCTGGCCAAACATATGGCTTTGAGGATGTCGGATGTCACATCAGCAGGAGCGTTTGGGCTCTGTAGGTAAGACAAATGGCTAGGTGTCTGTTTTCTATCATGATTAAGTCACAGTGTTTGTGGCTTACAGATCAGGATATTTTAAATTTAAATTTAAGGTCTATTCACACCTCTCTTGTGGGTGAGTGGGCAGTTGAAAGCAGTATGGGATCGTGGAGTGATCTCAGATAGAATGACCTGGTCAGGGCTTTATAGCCAGGATTTGGTGATGCAGAGGATGTCAGTTTGGGTGATACTGAATATAGTCTATGATGGTGTTTGTCTTGTTTCTGATGGACCTAGCATTGATTAGCCCAATGTTAATTGGAGTGATTAGTGTGTGTAGAGTATGGTAGCCAGTTGTGTGAATGTTGGTTTCAATTCTTATTAACATAGGGGTTCGTCTGTTGGCATGCTTATGGGGATTCCATCCATATGTGTGGATGGCAAGGTATGTGTACTAGAGGAGGTTGTAGGGCTGTTGTGGGTATGTTTATGGTATAAGTAGCTGTTGACTAGTGGCAGAGTAGATTCCAGATGAGAAGGGCATACAATACTAGGTTGGCTAGCAACATTGGATTCCGTGGCATTATAGCAGTTTTATGCTTTTTGGTAGTATCATAGGAGGGTAGGGGTGGGGCTCTTTCAGCAGCGAGTTTCATTTCTGATGAGTGGTACTTACAGTTTGTTGTTTTCTTGATGAAAGTGTGACCTGATACAATCCGAAGTGTCTATGAGATGTGTGGGGCGAGGGTTGTCTGCTTGTGATAGGGGTGAGGTCAGCATTGAGGTCTTTGAGGTTTTCCGGGGTTGTTGGGTTTAGTGTTGGTAGTCTTTTGTTTGAGTTGAGATGATTTTTGCATAGCTGCCTGCGTTCCCCGCCTAAGGGCCATGCCAAAGGGCCCACCAGGTGCGGGCGCAGCTGATGGCACTTCTTTTTTTAAGTTGCTGTGGTGGGCCCTGATTGGCCTAGAGATGGACAGCAGGAAGGGTTTCAGCCTCCTGCTCTCTTTCCTGATGCCGATCGGGGCTCTGGGTCCGAGGGTGCAGTCCTGCAGCACCTGATGGATGAGGGTGAAAGGGGATAGACTCAGGAGTAATATGCAGAAATATTTATTTATGGAAAGAGTGGTAGATAGATGGAATAAATTCACAGTGGACGTAGTAAAGATGAGGACAGTATCTGAATTCCAGAAAGCAGGGGACATAAACAGATGTGCTGCTGAGAAAAATATACATGAGCACAACAGGAAGCAATGTAGAGTGAGACTGACTGAAGATATGATGGACTATTTTATTTTTTAAGTAATGTACTAGGATATTCCTCAAGGGATGAAGTTATAGGAACCATCTATATATGTATGTGGTAAGGTAGGACGTGTCCCGTGGGATCCTTGAACCCAGCACCCCTGGGTTCACTGGACTCATCCCTCACTCCGCTTTGCAGGGTCTCTATCTAGAGTTGAATTATATAATGGTGATTTATAAAATACTGCTTATTGTACCTGGTGGGTACAGGGTGTTAATATGTCTGGAAATTGCTATGTGAGCACATTTTCTGGACGTGTCCTATCTCTGGAACCTGGAAGAATGGTAGATACAGTATAATAGATCAGCCCCACTGTCTGCTAGAAATGCAGATACAGTCGTACAGTCCTTACCCAGGGAGATCAGAGTCTCATAATTCTCCTTCATCACCTCCCTGTAAAGCTCCTTCTGCCCTTCATCTAAATACTCCCACTCCTCCTGGGAGAAAGAGACAGCGATGTCCTCAAACGTCACCCGCATCTGAAACACAAACCAGAAACACACTCAGGGACACGTGGAGGTGCTCAGATTACATTAGATGTTGGCTGGCTTTATTCTCCTCCCCTAAAAATCCAAGGGAGCTCTGCATTTAAAACTTGTAGCAAAAGTCCCTGAAGCTATTACTGGTCTCTAGAGCACCGGGGGTGGAAGCACATTGAGTGGATCTCTCTGGATAAGTTTTTATTCTTTTTCTTTTGCATGCTTTGAATAGTTTTAGCTGCCTGTACCTGTATTTGGAATTATTGTAATTGCCCTCCTTTACGTACTGCCTGTGTTTAACATAGTGACATAGTATATGACAGCAGATAAAGACCAGTATGGTTCATCTGCCCAGCATGGCAGCAAGAGTCGGTGCACCTGCCGCTCCGTGCAGATCATTTCTCCCCATGCCTTTGTTTAGGGGTGTACCAACCACTCTGTGTAAGTCACCCCTATTTGTTGAGATATAAGAGATAGTTATGTTTATTTAATTTTTTTAGCTAAGAGTTCAAATCTTCAACCTATTCTAGAAAAGAAGCTTTAAAAGAAAATGTTTGGCCTGTATTGCAGAGGCAAGTTTGTGCTTTGGGAAGTAACAGCTGCCCTGCAGGGTCTTTGGCTTAGGAAGTCAAACTCGTAGCTTACTGCCATTTATTTCTCTCCATCCTTTCCCTCATCCACCCACCCCAGGATTGGACGTTCTTAGTCACCCCAAGACACACAGTCGCTTTTCATAACTTTAGTGGAAAGCACTTCTCTATTGGGAAGTACACGGGCAAGGTCCCGGTGGACGCCGGTAACCTGGTGAGCGGCCCGGGTCCGGCGTCCTGCTTCGGGGCTTGGAGGGGGGGTGGTATGGGGGGGGCCAGGCAGAGGTGACGTTGCGGATGCATTCAGCGTCATTTAAAATCATTGGCTCCGCAAGTGCAAGGAGCGGAGCCAATGAAACGGCCCTGCGCGCCCGAGGCTTTAAAGGTAGGGAGTTTGGCGGCTCCCTCCTTTCCAGCGTCGGGCGTGCAGCGGGACGGCTTGAGGGCTTCTTGTCGGCGAGGCACCTCTGGTTTCATTGGGGCAGGGCCTGTAGGCCGTCGCGAAGTCAAGCGTGGCGTGGTGTGCAGATCGGTGCGGCGTCGGCAATGCTCCGAGTGTTGAGGCCCGGTGCTGGGGAGCGCGAAGTGGTGATTCTCAGCAGTTTACCTTTTCGGCGATCCTGTGCATGTGCGGGGGTGAGTCAGGCCGGAGGTCCGGAGCAGCTGTGTCGGTTGGAGAGCGGAGAGTGAAGAGGTTCCCCCCCCCCCCCACTCCTCCCTTAAACGGCAAGTAATTTCCTGGCTGTCTTTATTCTCTCTGCAAGCCTTGCCTGAGACAGGGTTTTAATTGCTGGCATACAGATTTGCAAGGATGGCTCGAGGTGGGGATAGGGCTGGAGCACGTGGCCTAGGCAGGGTAAGGGGAAGGGCGCGTGGGAGGGGCGCGCTGAGGCATACTGGGGCAGGGGTGACAGGTCATGGCAGGGGTGTAGGCAATCAGGGGGGTGGGGGGCGAAGGGGGACTGGAAGTAAGAGTCCAGCAGGTGCAAAAGGCCCTACTAGGAGCAGAGGTGGGCCTCCTGCAGTCCGGGGCAGAGGATCTGCTGTCTCCCAGGTACGGGGGCCCAGAGGGCGAGGGCAGCGCCAGATGGTGGACATAGGGGCTGGGTTGGAGGCGGTGTCTGGGAGTAGTGGTTTGCACAGTGCTCTTAGGAGTGGGAGAGGGGTAACTGGGGCGGGGGAGATGGCTCAGGGTCAGTGTGACCTGGCGCAGGGGGGTTGGAGCGTGGGGGGGTCTAGGTAGGGGAGCTGTGCCGGGGTTAGCGGACACACAGCATTTGGCGGGTGGAATCTTGACGTCTCCCATGGGCGGGACGACAGGTCAAGGCAGCGTTGGGGTGTGGGCTGGACATCCAGCTTGGGCACATTGGTAGGGGGGCGGTCAGGGTTCCTCTAGAGCTGACTGGCTGGAGACGTGGTGACCTGTGTGGCCCTCTGCTGTCCCCCCCTTCTTCTCCTTTTATGTCTCCACAGGTTCCAGCGATGTTTTCGCAGGCTGCGGCTCGGGATGCGGGTGACTACGAGGGAGCGCGAGGACAGCAGTATGCGGAGCACCCGGAGGATCCGCATGAGGAAGGGCTACGAACGGCGTCAGGCGTGGTCGCGTCCCGAGACGAGGATGGCCAGCGGCAGGATAGTGGGCATGGCCCGACGAATATTAATCCTTCAGCAGAGGTGGTGTCTGTGGCAACAGTGGCGGGTGAGTTACCGGAGACATGGGATGAAGGTTGCGAAGGGGGCAGGGGGCGGGGGAAGAGAAAACAGAAAGGCAATAAAAGACGGAGGCATTCGGGTCGGAGGCATAGGAGGTCTAGATCACCGGTGTCGTCGACGTCGTCGTCATCTTATGACTTGTCGTCTACGTCGTCGTCATCGGAAGATGGTAGGCAGGAGGCCAGAAGCGGGAAAGGAGTTTTAGGGGGGGGGAGGGACACAAGGGGTCTCTACAGCGGTAGCTATATCTGAGTTATGGGAGGGGGTTCCGAGGAAATTGCGGCAAAAAATTAAGAAGCGCCGGTATATTGATATATTCCGGCTCTTAGAAGGCAGGAAGCGTTCGGGAGAAAGTAGGAGGAAGCGTAAGGAGGACGAGAAGGCTGGACGTATTAAGAAAGTGGCACGGAATGTGGTTAATTGGACGCGAGCCTTTTGCGTTTGGCGAGTGTTTGGGGACAGTATTACCCGGGGCATTACGAGATGCTTTTATCGTATGCGGATTCAATTTTGGAGGCTTTGCAGATGCATGAAGGCTGGTCACGGTTAAACTATGACGAGAAATTCAGGGACAAAATGGAAGGGAATCGATCGGTTTCATGGGGTATGCAGGACATTAATTTGTGGTTGACCCAGATGTCGGCCAGGCCAGGTAGGTTTGGTGGGAGCGGGGTGAAAGGCGCAGCGGGGGTTCTCCCTGGAGTGGGTCGTTCCTTTCGAGGGGCTGGGACGGTTGGACAGCAGCGAGCAGGGGGCAGTGGAGCAGGTGATCTCTGCTGGAAGTTTAACAAGACCTCGTGCCCGTTTCCAGACTGCAAATTTCGACATGTGTGCTCCATTTGTGGGGGTGCACATCCCGCAATCAAATGCCTTAAAGGGGTTTCGCAGCCCCCCGCGCCTGGTGCAAAGCAGTGAAGATTTATTTGACCTTGCCCCTACGCCGATTCGACGAGAGGTTTTAAATGAGTGGCTGGCCCACTACCCTAGGTGGAAGGATAGAGAAATTTTGTATGCGGGCTTTAATTGGGGTTTTCTAATTCCCTGTGTAGGCAATTGGATGGTGCGGTGGCGTGGAATTCCCTTTCAGTTCGGCGTTTCGCGCCGGTTGTCCGGAAGTAGTTAGAAAAGGAATTGCAGTTGGGCAGAATAGCGGGCCCTTTTGGGAACCAGCCATTCGGGAGGATGGTAGTATCACCTTTGGGGATAATACCTAAAAAAGAGCCTGGGAAATTCCGGTTGATACATAATTTGTCTAGCCCGGTCGGCGAATCGGTCAATGACTACATCCCGCGTGAATTGTGTACTGTACGATACGCATCCTTCGATAAAGCGGTGGAGTTGGTAAGGGAGGCGGGTTGTCAAACCTTCACCCACTCCCCAACCTTGTGGGTTAAGGAGGGATAGGCCTTGTGTAGTTGTGGGGGCCAATGAATATGCGGTGACAAGAAAATTTATTTGTTTTCAAGGATTTTTATTTCCCCGCTCCGTGAGAGAGACAGGAACAGAAAAGATCAGTAAATCAGGAATCATGCAAACAGAGGCTTTCAGTATTGTGCTTCAACAAAACTTCTCATATGGAAAACACATTGCTTCATGTGTTTTCTCCGTGCAATATATACAGGTGCTCAGGTAAGAAGTATAATTGTTCTCTTTAGCAATTACGTCACAGTCCAGCATACATTCAATGCTAAGATATGCTCTCCCTTCAATTGCCCTAACAATACTTCTTGTCAGGTACTTTTTCAGCAATTCTGGATTAGCATAACCAGAATAAAAGTCAGGTATAATCATTCAAGCTTTTGTCTCATCAGTTCTCTCTATTAATCCTACAGAGCAATCCATCGGTTGATTAATGTCAATCATGGGAACTTGAGCTTGGGGAATAATCTTTCCTTCAGGATTATTCAGTGCTTGAGGAATAGCTTGTTGTGAAATGATTCTTTCATTCAAGAGTTGTCTAAGGTCACTTAGGAGTTGTTCTGCCTGTCTCCTAGCAGGACTTAAGGGTAAAGCTTCTCCTTGTTTAAGCAGCTGATTATCTGCATCTGGTGAGCAAACACGGCTTTCCCTATTCAGACAGTCTATGCCCGAGGTGGAGATTCCCTTCCCCCACTTCTCTCTGTTAGTGAATGGTGGAATCTCACGTTCGTATGCAGCAGCTCTACTTCTAAGGAAGGCTTCAAAGGTAGGACCTTCTATATCAGGATAGCCTAATCCCTTTGTAAACAGCTAGGCTGCGTTTCTTTCCTCAGCTTGTTTGTTAAGAACAGGTATTACTGGCTGAGTAAAACTTGGGCTTGCATAGAGAGTTTCCAGGGTAAAACAAACTTCCTTTATATTCCCTGAAACTATCCTGTCCACTACAAACAGGAGTCTCTCTTCCTGGCATATAACACTTATCAGAAGGATTAAAAATAGCAGGTACCTTCAAATGAGACTGCTCAGGAATTGTCTTGCCAGCATGCTTTTCTCTCCGGGGATAAAAACTGCTTCTCAACAACGTGGGCTTTTCTCCTCATGTTGAATTAGCTTCCCTTCTCTTGCAGCTGGGCACAGCTTCTGTAGCCAGGTCAAAGGGTTCTGCAGTCAGTGGAACTTCCTGCCTTCCCAATACCTTTTGCTTTCTCTCTTGGGGATTTAAAGCAAACTCTCTCCTCAATCCACTAGCAGTGCTTACTCCTTCATTCCTTCTTGACAGCCTCTGGCTTGGTCCTGTTCCTCCATTCGTTCTAGTCCTTCTGCTCCTCTCCACTGAGTGTTCCCTCTCTCTGTTTAAGAAGGATCCCTTACTCTGGGATGCCCGCCCCCTCCTAGGGCGTGCCCAATCCATAGCTCCGCTTCTCTCCTCCTCTGAGGTGAGCTGATTGGCTGCCTGTAGGCTATGCTGAGAGTGGGAATCTCTTCTTTTTCCTGCAATACCGGACTCTACCAGGGGGTCAGCATCGGTCTCCATGGCCTCCGCGCCTGGTGCTGCGTCACAGGGTGTACGGGCGCAAATGGCGAAGGTGGATATTGAGTCGGCCTTCAGGCTGCTGCCAGTACACCCGTCTTCCTTTTATCTATTGGGTTTTCGTTTCGAGAATGGGTTTTATTTTGATAAATGCTTGCCAATGGGCTGTTCCGTGTCCTGTGCATACTTCAAAAAATTCAGTACCTTCTTGCAGTGGGTCATTGAGCGCAGAGGGGGTAAAGCGAAGGTAGTGCACTATTTGGATGATTTTTTGTTTGTGGGGTCCGCGCATTCAGAGGAGTGCCGCAACATGCTGGAAGGTTTTGTGGAGTTGTCGAAGGAGTTGGGCGTGCTGCTGGCAAAAGACAAGACCGAGGGCCCTTCCATGAGGATTACGTTTCTCGGGGTGGAGCTAGATTCCGAATCCATGGTGGCGCGACTTCCTCCAGAGAAAGTGCAGCAATTGCGGGTGTTAGTGGCTAACATAGTATCAGCATCAAAATTGACATTGAAAGAAATGCAAGCATTGATAGGATCCTTAAACTTTGCTTGTCGGGTGATTCCTATGGGCAGGGTTTTCCTGAGACGATTAGCTGCTTCTACGGCGGGGGTTCGCAGGCCGCATCATCATATTAGGGTTTCAAAGGCAATTCGGGCTGATTTGAAGGTGTGGCAGGTCTTTTTGGGGGATTATAACGGGACCTCCGTGTTGATGGAGGCTGTGTGCAGTAGTGCAGATCTGCAATTATACACGGATGCAGCGGGTGGCATTGGGCTGGGTATTTACTTTGGGGGGTCGTGGTGCGCAGAACATTGGCCACAGGCTTGGCACGAGGAAGGACTCACAAGTAATATATCATTTTTAGAATTGTTTCCGATATTGGTAGCGTTAGAGTTGTGGCCAGACAGGTTGCGTAATAGACGGGTGCTGTGGTGGTGTGACAATGAAGCGGTGGTCAGTGTGGTGAATAATTACACGCCTCATTGTTTACAAGTAGCGAACTTGATGAGAGCAGTAGTCTTGACATGCTTACGTTTGAATGTGGCACTGAGAGCTCGACATATACCGGGGCTCTCTAACGAGATTGCTGATTCTCTTTCTCGTTTCAAGTGGGATCAATTTCGAAGATTGGCACCAGAAGCGGATGCGGAAGGAATCGCGGTCCCTTGGAGGTTGTGGAGTCTTGGCCATTCGGAATGAAGGACTTGCTGCGGAGATCCGTTGCTGCTGGGACGTGGGCAGCCTATGTGTGCGGATGTGGGAAAGTGGTGGCCTTTCTTGAAAGCTGCGGTTGGCAGTATGGGGCGGTTTCCGCTCAGTTGATGGGCCAATATGTCGCTTGGGCAAAAGCATAGGGGGTCGCATGTTCTTCGGTGCGCAGCCACCTGGCGGGCTTTGAATTTTTTATAAAGGCGGTGGGTTGGGGCTTTCCGGTAGAAGGCTTCTTGGCCCGTAAGCTTTTGCAAGGTTGGGGCTGCACGGCACCGGCTCTGCCGGATGCTCGGAGACCGATCACGCATGATTTGTTGGCAAAGTTATGTAACTCACTGGCAGCAGTGACTTCGTCTAGGTATGAAGCTGTCCTATTTAGAGCCGTCTTTAGTCTTGCATTTTTTGGTGCCTTCAGGATGGGGGAACTGGTGTCGAACTCGAGCAAGGTTGGGGCGGACGGGATAGTGCAATGGCAGCATGTTGTTATTGAGCATTGCCGGTTGAGAGTCTTATTGGCAAGATCTAAGACCGATCAGCAAGGGAAAGGTTTGTGGGTGAGGCTGTGTGCGATTGACGGCCTATTCACATGTCCTGTGGCCGCAATGCGAGACTATTTACGAGTGCGACCGGCAGTAGCCGGAGGGTTATTTCTGCACGAGGATAGGCGGCTGCTGATGCGTTTTCAGGTGGTGGCGGTGCTGAGGTTGGCATTGAGGTTTGTAGGCGAATGCCCAGAGCAATTTTAAGCACATTCCTTTCGTATCGGCGCGGCTACCAGTGCAGCTGCAGCAGGTCTTTCACAGCAGGACATACAGAATATTGGGAGATGGCGTTCTCTGGCTTTTCGGGGTTATGTGTGCTTAGGACGGGTGGGGAAAGGTTTTATTTCCTGAACTGATTATGTTTTCTTTTACAGATGATGAAAGGAATGCGCCCATTTGCTGGATGATAGGGCATTCCTTCGTTTTCTGGGCTGGCCGGCGAGCCGCAGAGAGGCCGTTTGGGCCTAACCTGGGACTTGCTCTGGCTGCGATGTCGATTCTATGGCTAGGTGAACGAGGACTGCGGTGGACGCAGCTTTTACCTTTGCTGCAGCATCATGAGCGCGTGCGACGCCCGCCAAAATTCATCCTTTTGCATCTGGGTGGAAACGACCTCGCTGCTTGGACTTGTAAGCAGCTCATCCGAGCGGCAAAGCGGGATTTGGCGCTTGTGCTGCGCTTCTTCCCAGGGGTGGTGTTATTATGGTCCGACATTGTTCCAAGGCCTGCTTGCAAGGCCCAGCGGCGGTGGTCGCGGGGTATCACAAAAATAGACAAATTGGGCGATGGATATGTGAGCGGGGCGGGGTTCAAATTTTACATCCCTGGGTGGAAGTTACTTGTGCCGGATTGTATTGGCAGGATGGTGTGCATTTATCCCCTGTGGGTGTCGATTTGCTTTTAAACGATTGGCAGGAGGCCTTGGAGGGATTAGGGAGGCGGGAGGACAACTGGTCGCAGCTTGGATTTGGGGGGGGCGGCACACTGACATGGATGTCACCGTGCCGGTGGCAGGATCCCGGAGGTCTCCGGGGTCCGGAGCCTTTAGGACATACTTGGGCGGGGGTGGGGTCCCCGACCCGGATAAGCCCTGCTGGCCTTTGCTAGTCACATGGCGAGGTCGGGGAAAGGGCGGTAGCAAGTTGGCCGGTGCCAGGACACGGCCGAAGCGGAGGCAAGGTCACTTTGCTAGTTATATGGCTGGTGAGGCATTGCTCCGCTCTGGGGGATTGTTAAGAAGATTGTTTATAAATATAATAAAGCTGCGACCAGTTGGTTCTTCCACGTTAAGAAGTCTATGTGTGATTTGTAAAGGAGCTGGAAAAGAGGGGGGTGGGGGGGGGGAATGAAGCGGGGGGGGGGGGGGTGGGGGGTCAGTAAAGGTGGGTTGCGCAGGAAGGATAGCATGCCAGGTCCGATCTACCACGGTTATGCTTTTCATCTGACAACTGCCCCATATTTGACACACTAATGAAAGTTATTTTTAATCAGTGCAACAGCTGTGGTGCTTTAATCCTCAGGAAAACAATTTGGAGCCTTTGAGATTGTCCTATCCATCTGAAGCTATCTGCTATTGAGAAATAATTGATTCAATTGAGGAAAGACTTAGCTGCAATGAAACGAACCTCCCCCAAGATACAGCTTGCAAACAATTCATGCAACTCCCTCAGAAAATCCAGGAAAGCAAAAATAAATGGATGACAGTGGTTCTGGCCGATTATGATGCATTACACAGAGACACCAACTCCACCTCAAGATACCCTTGCAGAATACCTTCTCTGCCTTGGTAGATAAGGATTCTCCATTAATGGAAACTGAGGTGGCCTTAGACAAGAAAGTCAACATCAGTTTACAGACATCTAAACCATATAGACAAAGAGAGGGGCTTAGCTCAATGATCATCTCTATCAGCCCTTTTATTTTAAATTTATCTCCAGCCAAGCTGTAGTATCTTCCGTAAGTTTAAAGTGGAGTATCACATCTATGCAGATGATATAGCATTATATCTCTCATTTGAAATTGCATGCCCTAACCTCCATCTGATCATGTATTTATTTAATTGAACTTATATACCGCCTTTCAAGAATCAAGCAGTTTACAGTAAAACTTGAAAATAAGAGAAAAATACAATTAACAAATAATAAATTAAAATAAAATACAAAGTAAGTTGAAACAAATGTTAAAAGGTTCTACAAACTAATACATGATGAGTAATACAACTCTCTAAATTAAATTTATTATAATTATATTTAAGAAATTAAATAGAAATGTTTTTAAAAGTTTTTGTAAGCACTTTGGATCATCTGAAGATCTAATTAAAAGAGGAAGTGAATTCCATAAAGAGGGGGCAAAAAGAGTAAAAGCTTCTTTGAAGTAGATATACTGCAAGATTTAGATTCAGAGGGAGTAAGCAGCAGATTCTTAGAGATACCTCTCCGTGTTCCATTATCAGGAATAATTTGGATAACTTCTTTCAGGCAAGAGGAGGATTCTGAATGAATTGATTTAAATATTGTATGAATGACTCTGAATTTCATCCTACTCTCTATAGGAAGCCAATGTAGAAGTTTTAAGATTGGCGTAATAGGCTCTTTAATTGGTACTTGTAGAATAATTCTTGCTACCGTGTTGTGAACTAGTTGGAGCCTATTAATAATTTGCTAAGGAAGTCCCATAAACAAAGTGTTACAGAAATTCAAATGAGGAGATATCATTGTCTGAATTACTGTTCTAAAGTCACTTGGAAATAGGAGAGGTCTTAAATGTTGGAACATTTTTAATTTTGAAAAAATAGCTTTTGTTACATTGCGCGCATGATGGAAAAATTGAGTTGTTGATCGAGTATAACAACCAAGTATCTAACTTCTGTTTTAACTTGTATGCTTGCTTCCTTTAAAATTAGTACATCCGGAGGAACAAAAAAAATTGTCTTTTGAAATAAAAAGACTTTCTGTATTGCCAAAATTTAAATACATGTTCTGATCTGCTAGCCAAGTGGTGATATTGCTGAAACATTCATTTATTGTATTTAATTGTAGCTGCTTGGTATTGAAATGAGTATATAACATAGGGCTATGTTTACTAAAATGCGTTAAACGTGAATAACGCGTGTTGTACGACGTTAACGGGCGTAAGTGCAGTATAACGCACGTAATCATGCGCTAACGACTGTTAACGTCATACTACGCGCGTTAGCCGTGGTGAACGCGCGTAAAGCCCCGCGTCGCGTTAAAACAGCGCAAAAGGTGGAGAGTGGGCGGAGAGAAGGGGTCAATGGGCGGAGAGTGGGCGTGGAGAGGCTCCCCTCACACCAACGCGCTGAAATGCAGAGCTCAATTCCAACGCGAATGAAAACCTGCCGTTAAAGGGGAGAGAAACCATTTCGCTGTCAGCAATGTACAACAAAACCTGGGAAACCAACAAAACGTGAGCAGTGTGATACATGTGCACAGAACAAACTCTCAAATAAAACCTCAAAATGACCACAAGAAAAAGTGTAAAAAGTATAATTAAGCTGGGAAACTGTGATAGCAATGGGCAACATTACAAACACTCGCAGGAAAGCTCCAAAAAGAAGGAATGATGTTTGGAAGTGTCCACGCTCCGTACACCCTTTCAAAAAGCATTTCATATCATCGGAGCTTTCCTGGGAGTGGTTTCTAATGTTGCCCAATGATATCATTGCTGCCCAGCTCGGGTATGGGGGTGTGCCCCCTTTCTCTGAGGCCCTTTCTGAGGGTTATGTGCACCTTGGTTTGCAGCTTGTCGTGCTGTGAGGGCTTGCGTGCATCAGTGATGCTGAGAGCTAAACTATCGGTAGTTTAACTACTGGCAGGGTCTCCCAAGATGGACAGGTCTCAGCTGAGGTGCCAGACGAAGACAAACCACCCATCTGGGCAGCAGCAGAATGGGATAGTGTTGACGGCGGAGGATCACATTTCTGTGACAACGGCAACAACACCAAACTCAAACTGCGCAGAAGGAAGGCCCGGCAATCTACTTCTGTATCTTGCCATGAAAACCCAATGGATAGTTACAACAAAACAAATTGTGCTATGGTGCTGGAAGATGAGACTCCCAGGTCGGAAGGCACTCAACTAGCTACTGGGGAAGAGCTGAAGACTTTTCAGAGTAAAGCCAGCATTTATGATGTGGTTGGATCAAAGCCCTCGGGAAGTCTGACTGCTGATGTAGCTGGGCATGAAATGAGAGTCAGAAGCTGTAAAGATGTCTTACACACTGGAACATGGAACGTACGAAGCATGAACCAAGGGAAGTTGGAGGTGGTCAAGAATGAAATGGAACGTGTACAACTTGATCTGTTGGGTGTCAGCGAACTGAAATGGACTGGCATCGGGCACTTTGCATCAGATGATCACATGGTCTACTATGCTGGAAATGAAAGACAAAGAAGAAATGGTGTTGCATTTATAATAAAGAAGAAACTTGCAAGAACTGTAATGAAATACAATGCAGTCAGCGAACGCTTAATCTCTATTCGTCTACGAGGATTGCCTATCAACACAACTATAATTCAAGTATATGCCCCAACAACAGCTGCAGAAGAGAATGAAATTGAAGAGTTCTATGAACAAGTACAAGCTGAAATTGACAGAACATGCAACAGGATATCCTGATAGTCATGGGTGACTGGAACGCAAAAGTTGGCAACAAAGAAGAAGGCAAAGTAGTTGGAAAATATGGACTTGGCAACAGAAATGAAGCTGGAGAAAGATTGATAGAATTCTGCAAGACCAATGATCTATTCATCTCAAACACCTTCTTCCAGCAACACAAGCGGCGACTGTACACATAGACTTCACCCAATGGATTGTATAAAAATCAAATTGACTACATCTGTGGAAGTCAACGATGGAAAAGCTCTGTAACATCAACAAAGACAAAACCTGGAGCTGACTGTGGTACAGATCATCAACTACTAGTATGCAAACTCAAGCTAAAGTTGAAAAGAGCAAACCACTCATGAATGCAGCAAAATATGACCTTGAGAATATACCACTGGAATTTAAAGACTGCCTGCAAAATCGATGTGCTGCTTTAGATACAAATGACAGAGCTCCGGAAGAGTTATGGAATGACATCAAGAAGGTTGTGCTGGAAGAAAGCGAGAAGTCTCTACAAAAGGTGAAAAAGCAAAAACGGCCAAAATGGATGACGGAAGAAACTCTGAAAATTGCCCAGAAACGCAGAGAAGCTAAAGCCAAAGGAGAAAGAAAGACAATCGCAGAACTCAACAGAGATTTCCAACGTGCAGCAAGACAGGACAAGGAAAAGTACTACAATGACACTTGCAAGGAAATAGAAGCAGAAACTATTAGAGGAAGAACAAGATCGGCTTTCCTAAAGCTGCGAGAGTTAAAGAAAAAGTTCCAGCCTCGAATTGGAATGTTACAAGATGCTCAAGGTTCTATGTTGAATGATGCTGAGAAGATCAAGAAAAGGTGGAAGGAATATACAGAGTTTTTATATGATAAAGATCAAGTGGACCAACAGCCGTTTCAACCTATACCTTATGATCAGGAACCATTGGTGATGAAAGAAGAAGTTGAAGCAGCATTGAAAGCCTTATCAAAGAACAAAGCACCAGGCATTGATAGCATTCCCATAGAAGTATTGCAGCAATCTGATGCAGCTGTTACCGTACTTACAAGGCTCTGCCAAGAAATATGGAAGACAACATCATGGCCAACTGACTGGAAAAGATCTGTGTTTATACCAATACTAAAGAAAGGTGATCCAACTGACTGTGGAAATTATCGCACAATCGCTCTGATCCCACATGCCAGCAAGATTCTACTGAAGATTATTCAAAAGAGACTACAGCCATACCTAGAACAAGAACTACCTGAAGTGCAAGCAGGGTTCAGGAAAGGACGAGGAACGAGAGACATCATTGCGGATGTGAGATGGATCCTTGAAACGACTAAAGAATACCAAAAGGATATCTATTTGTGCTTTATCGACTATAGCAAGGCTTTTGACTGTGTAAACCATGAGAAACTCTGGGCCACATTAAGAAGCATGGGTATACCAGAACACCTGATCGTTCTCTTGCGCAATCTGTACATTGATCAAGAAGCAACAGTTCGAACGGAACAAGGAGAAACAGAATGGTTTAAAATAAGCAAGGGTGTATGACAAGGCTGCATACTTTCCCCCTACCTGTTTAATTTATATGCAGAACAAATCATCAGAGAAGCAGGACTGTATGAAGACAACAGAGGTGTGAAGATTGGTGGAAGACTCATCAACAACCTTCGCTATGCTGATGATACCACATTACTGGCTGAAAGTGAAGATGATCTGAAACATTTGCTTCTCACAATCAAAGAACATAGTCTCAAAATGGGCCTGCACCTTAATGTAAAGAAGACAAAGATCATGACAACTGGCATAATCAACAGGTTCATCGTTGAAGGAGAAGAAATTGAAATCGTGAACAACTTTAACCTACTTGGATCAACTATCAATAAAGAAGCAACAAGCAGTCAAGAAATCAGACAACGCATTGCTCTTGGCAGAATGGCTATGAAAGACCTAGATAAGATTCTCAAGAGCAGAGATGTCTCTCTCCATACAAAGATTCGACTTGTTCAAGCCATGGTATTTTCAATAACATCATATGGATGTGAAAGCTGGACAGTGAAAAAGACAGACAGGAAGAAAATTGATGCCTTTGAATTATGGTGCTGGCGGCGAATACTGTGTATACCATGGACTGCCCGAAGAACAAACCAGTCGGTACTAGAGGAAATCAAACCTAAGCTTTCTTTAGAAGCTCAGATGACAAGACTTCGACTTTCATACTTCGGACACATCATGCGAAGAGAGAGATCATTAGAGAAAGACATCATGCTTGGTAAGATAGAAGGTCAACGCAAAAGAGGAAGGCCAGCAATGAGATGGATCGCTACAATAACAGCAGCTACGGGTACCAGTCTGTCAACAATGAGCCGCCTGACTGAAGACCGAACACAATTTAGGATAGCTATCCAGAGGGTCGCCATGAGTCGACTCCGACTCGACGGCACTTAACAACAACAACAACAACAACATGTGCACCTTTGTCCCCATACAAGGTAAATGAGGCCATAGTAAAATTGTGCAGAGCAGGGTTTCTGACCCGTCAGGCCATGTTTTCTATCTCGAGGGACTGCACTGTCTCTGAGGCCACAGTGTGGTGCAATGGACACAGCCAGTGCTTCTAAGACCAGAGGGTCACAGGTTCAAATCCCAGCTGGGGCTACTGTCAATCCTGTCCACATTTTTCCCCCAACTAAACCGTGCTACTATGGACAAACCTTTATTGCTGAGAAAATACGCATGGTGAAGACGCCTATATTTTACCACTCCAAACACACACACCATAAACAGGCGCATTACCTAGAGCAGAGTCTCCCAAATTCAGTCCTGGAGGGCCCCACACCATTCAGGTTCCATGCTGCCTCTAATAAAAATGCCTGTGCTGCATATCTATGCACCGCCCCCATGGTATGCAGATGTAGCTCATGCATATGTATGAGGGACAGCATGAAAACCCGAACAGTGTTTGGAACACCAGGACTGTATTTTGGAAACTCTGCTGTAAAGCAGCAGCCAACAGGGCCAGACACACACCCACAGGCCCCATTGGCCAGAGCCTCCTGGAGAGGCAGGACAATGGGCCCTGCCTGTATCCCCCAATACTAGCAGTTGCATACCTTTGCAATGCCACCCTACACCTGGGTATATGGTACACAGCTATCAAACGTTTCCTATGATAACTGGCAGATAACAATTCCTAGTTAAGCACATTTTGCTCATTGATCTCCACCATAACAATCATTCCGATGTCTGCGGTGTGTGCTGTAGGTCTGGTCTCTGATAGTGTTTACCACCCTGGGGAGTGACCCCCAACAGTATTGCGTACCATATCCATGCCTGTGCTGTGCCCAGGACGGGTGTGGTGGGTATGGCTGCTGAACACCTCTATAGTAGCACAATACTTGCATAGGTGTGGGGGGGGGGGGCTGTCAGTCTATCCAGTGTGTGCTGGCTGCAAACCCCTTCCACAGCCCACACTGCCAGCAATGTTGCCAGTATTGGGCTGCCAATGTGCATAATGAGAAGCAAGGTACCATGGGTATAGGCCGGACAGGGTGGCCTGGTCAGGGTGCATCTGCACAGAGCATAGGGCACTGACTGGGAAATATTAGTGCCCGATCACCACCTACACAGACAGGGCGACTGCTGTATGTCCTGCAGGGACATCAATCTCACCCTGACTGTGCGGTGACCACAGCATGGCTAGGCATCCCCATAGTGCTATATGGTATTTCCCTTGTGTAATAGATATGGGTTTCCTTTTGGGGCCCAGCCACTGATGTATCTGCTGGCTGTGTATGCTGGCATCCCAGTTAGGGGTGCATGCATTTCCCCTGGGCACATGCACCATGGCCTAACTAGCTGACTGTCTGCAGCTGGTATGTGTCCTGATGGAGTGCTTTGCAGGGTGCAGCAGCTGAAGGCCTGCTGCAGGAGAATGTCAGATGGTGGTGGGGTGTAGCTCACCCTGTCCATGCCTAAGGTCTGTCTGCTATTGTGTTATGGATGTGTAAAGAGGGGGTGTCTGCTCCTCAGCAGGACCGGGTTGATGTTCCCCCCTACTGCCACCTTTGCAGGGGGGTAGAATGTGGATCCATTGATGGGAGGCCTTGTTTGCCATGCCTGGCCCGGGGGGGGGCGTGCACGCGCGCCATGGGGGCAGCACCAGACTGACGCGGACAGAGATATCCTGCTTTGGATGGGGGCAACAACAGACTGACGCAGACAGAGATATCCTGCTTTGGACCTGCGCCATGGCCTCTCTCAGCCATGGACGTTGCTGTGGACCTGGTGCTGGGCGCCTCACTGCACCTTCAGGGTGAGCACAGTACCCGCACAATGTGACAGCCACTCTGTGCCTGTGCAACACACGGTCAGTCCCCCCTACCAGGCCGAGGTGCTGCGGGGGTGCACACAGTCATTCCCCCCTACCAGGCTGTGGTTCTGTGGGGGTGCATCCCCCATGGTGTATATCAGTGGACAGCTAATTTGCATGTGCAGTGCATCATGGGTGTGCCAGGCACAATCCAACCCTGGGAATCTCCTGCACCTACACACTGGCTCAGATGCACCATAGGCCATCACACGTACATCTGTTAGCATACTGCATAGGTGCAGGACACCCTGAACAGTCTGTAATATTAGGTGGCCACGCTGGTGAAACACACGTAGCAACGCACGTTTATACGCACGCACCAATGCACGTAGCTACGCACGGGACAGCACGCGCAGCCACGCACCAACCACTGCTCAACGAAAATAAAAGTATGCCTCCACAGGGTGATGCCTGGGTACTCGAACTGGGGACTTGAACCCATGCTGCCCGTATCAGTGGTCACTGCAGTAACCATTGTGCTGCAGCTCTGTCTGGGTCAGGTATGTCTGCGTGGCTTCTTATGCTTCATGCGCAGTAATGCGCGGCGACGCGGTTACTGCTCTAACGCGCCACATATCGCGCGTTAGCTCTGTTACGCGCGTTAGGCCTTTCGCTGTCCCGCCCATCTCCTTATTTGGGGGTTTGTGTTATTAACGCGGATACTTACGCGAACTGCACTAACGCAATTTAGTAAACATAGCCCATAATGTCATCAGCATAAAGGTGATAATAAATGCCATGACTCTTGATTATATTACAGATAGGTTAGATGTATAAATTTAAAAGGAGAGATAACGTGGACCCTTGAGGAATGTTTATTTTTTTTTAATAAATGGTTTTGATAAAGTATTACCCATCTTTACTTGGATCAATCAATTTGATAGATATGATTTAAACCAAGAGAAAACTTTATCTTTCAAGCCGATTTCTTGCAATCTAAATAAAAGCTAATCATGTAAGATGGAGTCATAAGCCGCTGATCTATCAAGAAAAATTAAAATGAAACCAGAAATGGGTTTTTCAATTCCTTTGAGAAGCTTGTCCATCAATGACAAAAGAAGAGTTTCAACACCGTGTCCAATTCTAAAACCATGCTGTTGAGGATCAAGTGGGGCAAAGCTGTCTACATGACTTTGAAGTTGGAGCTGAGCTGCCTTTTCTAATATTTTTGCCATAAAAGGTAGGTTTGAAATTGGTCTGTATGAGCTTGGTTTAGAAATGTCAAGCTTCTTACCTTTGAAAAGAGGATGAATAGAGGGACTCGTTAGGGTACCTGGAATATATCCTTGTTCAAGTAATTAGATTCAGAATATAGGGAGCTAAACTATCACGAGACAACCAAATCCATGCGGCTGGACAAGGATCCAAATCAGATGTTGTAGTATTTAATGACTTTATTATATCTTCTAGTTCTCTAATGGTTATAGTAGTGAATTTATTCCAATCTTGAATAGTGGAAAAAGTAAAAGAATAAAAATGATACAAAGGTAATTTAGAGATGCCCAACTTTTCGTTATAGAATTTAGCCATTGTAGATGCATTTGGGGCAAGCATAGAATTGACTTCCTTTGGAATGATTGTTAACTTTTTAACTATGTCAAATAATTTTCTTGGTTTATTTAAAGCAGCCATAATCAATTTCATATGATAATCACACTTTTTACTATTTAACAATGTTTTGTAATCTTCGAGAATATTGAAGAAAGCTAATTTATCTGTTAAATCCTTATGTTTCCTCCATTTCCTTTCTAACCTTCTAAGTTTTCTTTTTAATAGACAAACCTCTTTTGTATACCAAACTGCTCCAACCCTTGTATGAAACTTATGAATTTCAAAGTTATTAGAAACTGAAGCTGCTTGAAACAACGATGAATTCCATCTGTTAATGAGGAAATCAGTATCTCTGGCGTCAATTTGAAGCTGAGGAAGAATTTCTTGTAAAAATTGATCCTTGTCAAATTAGAAGAACTTTCTATGTTGATAAGAAAATTGATTTGTATTTGATCTTCTGGGAAGGAAAGCAATGTTAAACTGGATAATGTGGTGATCAGACTAAGGAATTTGTTGTATTTGAAGGCCTTGAAGCACCACCTCTTCCTCCTGTACTACCCGGCAGACAGTGCTACAATAGCCCCTCCTACTACCTAGACCATGCAGTACAATTGAACCTTATCACACAAAACACCCGTGACCACGACTAGTGAAATTCGACCTGTCTTGTCGCCTAAATGTAAATAGTTACCCCTAGTTATCCAAGTTTTAGTACCCGTTTCTTGTAGACACAGATCAGCCAATGAAATGTGTAACTTTCTATGTTCCATGTAAACCGCACTGATGTTGAATAGTGCGGTATAAAAGAGACTGTAAATAAAATAAATAAATTTGTACATTTGAATCAGAAATATTGCTTGACATCTCTTGAAAGATAAATATGAGATCTAGAGTGTTTCCTTTAATATGAGTTGGTTATTGAACTATTTGTTTGAAACCCATGGCATCCATTGAATCCAAGAAATTCTGTGTTAAATGTGAAGCAATAGAAGGTAAGTTTAAGTCACCTAGAACGATTATGAATCTATTATCTGAAATTGTTTTATAAAGAAAATAAATTATATTAAAAATATCTTTACCATTTGAAGAAGGGGGCCTATAAATTAAGAGTAATAACATTCTCTTGATTTCAACTAAAAGAGCATCCATATTTAGAGAAAAGTCACTTGGACCTTTAGAAAGTTGCAGTTCTTTCTTTGTTAAAATAGTTACTCCTCCTCCTCTTTTATTTAATCTTTGATAATTAAAGATGTCTTAGCCTATTGTCTTTAATTGATTGATTAAAACCATATCGTTAACTGTTAACCATGATTCAGTTATAAAAAGAATATCCAAGTTATTGTCAGTAATATGATCTTTAATCAGTGGTAATTTATTTCTAGTTGATTGAGGATTGATGAGAGAACATTTTAAACAAGGTAGATAGTTATTCAGTTTGACTCTAAACTGATCTCCTTCATTGAGTTTGATCTGAATGAACCACTGTTTATGTTCAATTTTTTCAGAAATTGAATTAAGGAATTTAACTTTAGTGAACGATCGGCGTAAGGAATGAATGATAGGTATTGGAAAAGTGGTAGGAGAAATGTCCTGCTTCAGTGAATTGTCAAAGTGGCTGAACTCCCATAATCTGCTGATTTATTTAAAGAAAATTGAGATACTATAGGTAACCAGGAACCATGACTTTAAACCTCCCTCAACTTTACACCTAAAACAAGCTGTTTTACAGGTAAAAATCAAGGTGAAATACCTTGGGATTACTCTAGATCAATCCCTTAGCATGACCACCCATATAAAATTAACCCCTGGTAACATAGTAACATAGTAAATGATGGCAGGTAAAGACCAGTATGGTCCATCTAGTCTGCCCAGCAATATGACAGGAGTAGCTGCACCACCTCCTATGTCTTTTAGGGAGTAGGTGCACCCCTACCCATGTCTTTACCCCTCCCTGTATCTTTGTTTCTTTGATTGTTTAGGGGTGAACCCACCGTTCCTCCCCCCATCGTTCCATGTAGGACACCCCTATTTGTTGAGAAATTAGAAGGTTCAGTTTATTTTGATTTAATCTTGTTGCTGTAAAGTGATCCACAGTGTCTGTCCCAGGCCACTTTGAATTCCGACACTGTGTTTGTCCCTACCACCTCCATCGGGAGGGCATTCCAAGCATCCACCACCCTTTCAGTAAAAAAGTATTTCCTGACATTGCCTTTCAATTTAACCACCTTGCAGCTTCATGTCATGCCCTCTAGTGTTACAGCTTCCCCATCTCTGGAAGAGGTTTGTTTGTTCATTATTTCTCTTTTAGTATTTAAAGGTCTGAATCATATCTCCCCTATCCCTCCTCTCCTCCAAAGTATACATATATAGGTCTTCAAGTCTCTCCTCATAAGGCTTCTGACGCAGGCTCCAAATAATTTTGGTCACCTTCCTCTGAACAGCTTCCATTCTTTTTACATCCTTTGCAAGATACGGTCTCCAAAACTGAACACAGTATTCCAAGTGAGGCCTCACCAGAGACTTATACAGTGGTACTAGTACCCCTTCCTTTCTGCTGGTAATTCCTCTTTGAATGCAGCCCAACATCCTCCTGGCTTTTGCCACCACCTTGTCGCACTGTTTTGCCACCTTGAAATCTACAGAAATAATCACACCGAAGTCTTTCTCCTGCTCCGTGCACACCAACCTCTCGCCCCCCTATTGTGTACATTTCCCTTGGATTTCTGCTACCCAAGTGCATGACACTGCACTTCTTCACACTAAATCTTAATTGCCAGACCATTCCTCCAGCTTTTGCATATCCCTCCTCATGTTAAGCACTCCCTCGGGGGAGTCCACTCTGTTGCAAATTTTTATGTCATCTACAAAAAGAGAGACTTTTCCATTCAGTCCTTCAGCAATATCACTCACAAATACATTGAACAGTGCCGGGTGTAGGACCTGAGGCACCCCGCTAATCACCTTCATTTCATCCAAGTGAGCTCCATTTATCATCACCTTCTGTTGTCTGTCAGTAAACCAATTTCTGATCCAGTTTACCACCCTGGGACCCATCCCCAAACTACTGAGTTTATTGATAAGCCTCCTATGAGGGACAGTATCAAAGGCTCTGCTGAAATCCAGGTAGATGACATCCATCGCATGTCCTTGATCCAGTTCTCTGGTCACCCAGTCAAAAAACTCAATGAGATTTGTCTGGCAAGATCGTCCCTCAGTAATATCATGTTGCCTCAGATCCTGTAACCCGCTGGTTTTGAGAAAGTTCACTATTCGCTCTTTCAGGAGCGTCTCCATTACTTTTCCCGCCACCGAGGTAAGGCTCACCGGCCTGTAGTTTGACACTTCTTCCCTGTCACCACTTTTGTGTAGAGGTACGACGTCAGCCATTCTCCAATCCTGAGGAACCTCTCCTGTTTCCAAGGATCTGTTGAAAACATCCTTTAACGGCCCTGCAAGAACCTCTCTGAGCTCTTTCAGTATCCTGGGATGTATCCTATCCGGTCCCATAGCCTTGTCCACTTTCAGTTTTGCAAATTGTTCTAAAACCTCATCCTCTCTGAATTGTGTGGTATCTACCTCATTCCCATTTTTATATTTGGGAGTCACAGGTGGTCCTTCTCCAGGATTTTCTTTAGTAAAAACAGAGCAGGAGTATTTGTTTAGTAATTTCGCTTTATCAATGTCATTTTCCACGAGTCCGTTTCCAGCACTTCTGAGTCCTGCAATTCCACCTCTGATCTTCTTCCTTTCCCGAATATACCTGAAGAAAGTTTTGTCACCGCACTTAACATCTTTAGCCATCTTTTCCTCAGCCTTTGATTTTGCTATCCTTATTTCTCTTTTTGTTTCCTTGAGTTTGATCCTGTATTCATTTCTGTGTTCTTCTGTTTGCAAGCTTTTGAATTTTGCGAAAGCTGTGGTTTTTGCCCTTATTTGAGCAGCCACTTTTTTGGAAAATCAAATAGGTTTCCTTCTCCTCTTGTTTTATTTACTTTTCTTACATATTTATCTGTTGCCCATTTTATTGCCCCTTTTAGTTTAGCCCATTGCAATTCCACTTCCCTTATCCCCTTCCACCCTGTCAGCTCCTCCTTTAGGTACTCGGCCATTTTATTGAAGTCAGTGTTTTTGAAGTTTAGGACTTTGAGCTTGCTATGATTGGATTGCACCTTGGCTTTTATCTCAAACCACACTGTGTGATGATTACTGTTGCTCACAGGGGCACTCACCCAGACAATAGACACGCTATCACTGTTGGTGAGCACCAAATCCAGCATTGAGCTTTCCCTGGTTGGTTCCATCACCATTTGTCTAAGTAACGCATCTTGGATAGCATCCACAATTTTTTTGCTTCTTTCCTGATTTGCAGAAGGAGTAATCCAATCCACATCGGGTAGATTAAAGTCACCCAATATGATCGTTTCCCCTTTGTTGCTATCTTTGCAATATCTATAATCATTTCATTATCTATCTCTTCAATTTTAGTCGGAGGTCTGTAGATTACAGCAGTATGGATGACAGTGCCATCTCCTCTTTCCAGCACAATCCAGAGTGCTTCTTCTTTTCCCCATGCCCCCTGCATTTCAGTAGCTTTGATATTGCTTTTGAAGAAATAAAGTCTAATGGGCATTTCTCAGAGCAATACCGTATTTTTGCGCATAAAGCGTGCGTGCTATATACTTTTTTACCTACCGTGCAACCCTCTCGCGCATTATTTGAGAAGGCGCACTATACCGAAACTTTACTACAGGGAACCACTTCCATAAAAGAGTCCTTACAAGAATATAATGATTTCAAAATATATTTAATTAATTTTCATTATCCGATTCCATAAAACCTTTGAAATCACTACCCTCATCAACATCATCATTGAAATAATTTAAAACCGTCTGGAGACGCTCTTCCGTAATATATGCACTGTCGACATTTTCATCATCATCTTCGTCATCACTACGCACCCGATCCTCGTTCTTATAAACAATCCCGGCTTTTCAGAATCCATTTCTTATGGTTTCCGGAGATATTTTGTCCCAAGCAGAACACAACCAATTGCAGATTTCCGCTAATGTAGCCCTCTTTAATCGTCCCGATGGTGTGAATTCATGAATTCCCTACTGCATCCAATTATCCCACTCTCGTCTGATGAACGTTTTGAATGGGTGATTAACTGCTATATCTAGCGGCTGCAGCTTGCAAGTAAGACCACCCGGTATCACTGCGATATGGGCACCAGTCGAATTAATATAATTTTGCACATTTGTTTCTTTATGGGCAGCCATGGAATCGAAGATCAACAAAGACTTTTTAGAAAAGAAACCACCAGGCCTGGCCCTATAACATTTATCAATCCATATTTTCATGACCTCAGAGTCCATCCATCCCTTTTTGTTACAGTGAACAACAATACCTTGTGGAAATTTTTCACGGGGCATGGTTACTCGCTTGAAAATAACCATCGGCTTCAATTTAAGCCCACTCGCTGTGCAAACCAGGACTATAGTGAAGCAAGACCTCTCGTGTCCAGTTGTTGTTATTGCGACACTTTTTAAACCTGTGGTTGGTGTAATGTCAAAAGACACAGGAACCTCATCCATGTTAATAACATACATTGCCGAAATGCCGAACTCCGAAATTTCTTTGCTGACAAATGTGCCGAAATCCGCCATCTTTTGTTCCCAGTCATCTGGAATCCTCTGGCCTACAGTTGTTCTTATTTGCACGGAAAGACCATTCCTCTTCATAAATTTGCAAATCCAGTTGAAACTAGCCTGGAAACGTGAAATTCCTCTTTCATTGGCCAGCAGTTTTGCTTTGAATTGAATTGCGATAGTTGAGACAGCTTAATTTTGCTCCCTTCTAGACAGAATCCACTTTTTTAATTCACTCTCTAGCTCTGGCCACTTTTCTTTGGGACCCCGATGCGCATGTTTTCACGGGTTCATCTCCTCTAGCACCGTTTTCTCCTTTCTCCAGTCGTGAACAGATGACTCACCAACATCAAATTCTCTTGCTGCTGCTCTGTTGCTTGTTTCTTCAGCTTTTGCCACAACTTTCAGCTTGAAGTCCGCAGTATAAGACTTGCATTTAATTCCGGGCATGATGACTGGATTATAATATAAGAGATCGCAAAGTTTAAATGTAAGGTATAATAGAACCAAATGCCTTTTATATGCCTCACAGTGCCCTCTACACATGCATAATATACGCGCGTGCACATAATACTAGAAATTCCATGCAGAACAGGCCGAATATTGCGCTTTATATGTGGGTGCGCGTTACATGCGCTAAAATACAGTATATGTTAACACAGTTAAATATAAAAATCACTCTATAAAAACCACAATCCTATTTTTATCTATGAGTACTGAATTCACTTCACTTTAAATTGTAGAATGCTTGGACTTGCACCAGGGTCTCAGACTTATCGGCAGACGTTTACTGACTTTAACTTCATCAGAATAGTCAATGCCTGCTTGCATCAATGACCCATTCAATGTGATTATTGTGCAGTCCTTTTTTCCTTAAAAATGTGTGTATTTTATTAACCTTAATATTCCATTTTCTTGTCATTATTTATATATTATTGCTTATCTTAATGGATTGTCTTCCCTTTATAATTTTTCATTTTTTTCTTAACGTGTCTTCTTTCCCATAGCGTGTCTTCTTCCCAACGCCTCCTATCGGCACCTCTCCACATTTCACTCTCATGAGATTCTTCAGGGGTTAAGTCCTGCAATGGATTTTAGAGAAACAATCTAAAACAGTGAAGTGTTGTATCAGTACTTCTCTAAGCACATTAAACTTCACCAACCAGTATTGAAAGATCATATATAATAGTTCTTACCACAGAAGTGTAATTCAAAACATTTTTCTAGTCTAATGGAAAGCAAAACGATAACTCAGACCTTGTTGCTGCAAACGCCTTACTCCTAACAAAGTGTCAACTATCCAAGTTGAAAAGAACACCGCTCATGCGGGTCAGTTCCCATCCTCTTTCTTTTATATGTCACTAAGCTCCTCCCCATTGATGCCATGATGTTATGGTTATTGAATGCTATTTTTTCAACTTCCTCTTTAATATTTATAAACATGCTCCCCATTCTATTTGGCCATTTAATTCCCTGGGCATTGTTGATTTTAAATTAAATATCCATCTTTGTTCTTGCACTAGTAGTTTGTTCATGTGATCTTCCAGCTTTTCCCGCTGTCACTTGTTCAACAGCGAAACATCTCAAATAAAAAAACGTGTGTCCTTTGTCCAAACAGTGTTGCACCATAGGTGCCTCTCTCATTTTGCAATTTAGGTGACTTTTATGTTCTTGTAGTCTTATTTTCAGGGGTCGGATTGTCTTCCCTATATATAGCAACTTACACGGGCATTGGATCGCATATATCACATAGGATGTATCACAAGAAGTGCTGCCATGTAGTTTATATGTTACGCCATGTGTCACGTGTCCCTATCCCCAGCCACGTGCTTAGAGGATTAGGGTTGCCATTTTTAGTCCTCTTTAAAGGGTTTGAAAACTATTTCCTTCAGGAGAAGTGCCCTCTGGGAGTTGTAGTTTCCCACTTTAAAAGGAGAGTCGTGGAGACACCGAGTGTAGGCAAAACATGACACAGTTTATTTCCCCAAATATATGCACAGGTAAGGTTCCAACACTAAGTATCTGGATTTTTCCTCCAGGACATAAAAAAAAGGTACAGAAAATATTTACATCCTTTAAGCTGAGTAACTTCCCCAAAGGCATTAAACAGACGCAGACATTTCCTCAATCCAAACAGGCAAACCAAAAGTACAGCTTCTTAGGTTCAGCAAAATAAAGAATGTCTTTCTGCTTCCTTTGTAGGATAATATATAGTGCTGTGCAAGCTTGGCTTGCTTAACAGGGTTCCTACTTTAGCAAGGTTAAGGTTTCTTGGTAATGCTTTTCCCAAAAGCATTTACTCAGGCTGCTACTCCTTAACCAAGGATTTAGTAGCCTCTGCACAACACAAAGAACAGTCCATTGGCAGTTCAGTAATCAAGGGGTCTGGTTCATTATACTCCACTTGCATTTCCTCCTGCTCTGGGATCATAATATCTTGCACCGAGCCCTCATGACCTGCCTCTGGTGGAATTCTTATTGAGGATTCCTGCAACTCCCTCCAGGACTTCTCTACCCGGTAAGGATTATGGAGACTTGTATTACTGGATATCTTTCTTTGGTTTTCTTGCCCCGTTTCCTCTCTGAAGGTTAACCACAGCTCTCTGCTGGAGGCTGGGCTCTTCTGCTTCCTAGTTTGCAACCTAGGGACCCACCTCTGAGTGTTGTGAACCTATTGGTCAGGAACAGAAGTTTGGATCCGGCCCTGCTCTCTCCGTTGGAGCAGCTCTTGCTTGGTTTCCCTTGTGCCAGACTCTTTCCCGGTCTTTCTTCTTTCCTCTGCTTGAAACTTTCTTTCTGGGAACTTCCAGTTCAATCTCCAGTCCTGCTCTGAGTCCGTCTTCCTGGACTCTCTCTTTGAGTGTTTGCTTGCTCTGCTCTGCCCCTCTGAGCAAACCTTTCCTTGTGAACAGCTCTTCTCTTCCCTCCCTTTGCTTTTCACTAAGCAGGGCTTATAAAGGTGCTTCCTGGGCAGCGTTTCACTCTGCCTTAACAGGTGTTCACAATCAGGCTCAAAGCCTGCTACTCCATCAGCAGAGCCTGGGCGTGGCAGGCTAGCCTCAGAAACTCTAAACTTGCTCTTAAGCCTGTGCCCTGCTGGAATGTTTTTAAAGGTACAATCGCTGATTTTCTCTAACTCTGCAGGTTCACCAGTGCCTTCCTCATCAAATATCCCCCCCTTAAGATATTACGGGCTGGCGTCTTTTCACCCACACAGCTCGTAATTCTGGACAGGGCATCAGCATTCTGGTGCATCTTTCCTGCTCTATGCTCTACTTTTGCTAGATTGCCTAACGCTATTCGGTCATGCCAGGGCCTAAGAATATTGATATGGTAAACTTGTTGGCGGCCTCTCTTGCTCGCCACTGCATAGGATACTGGCCCAACTTGCTTGACCACTTTATATGGTCCCTTCCACTGGCCCTCAAACTTTGGAGTGGCCCCTGAAATCATCACTATGACTTTTTCACCTACTGCGAGTTGGCAAGGTTTTGTACCCTTATCGTAATACTTCTTCTGGCGTACCTGACTGGCTCTTAGGTTTTCCTCCGCTACCTGGGAGGTTCTATGCAACCGCTCTCTTAAATCACGCAGAAAATGGGGTACCTCAGTTACTTCTATTTCGGGCTCAACCCACTGTTCCCTTAATATATCTAAAATTCCTCGTGGGGCCCGCCCATACATCAATTCATAGGGAGAGGCTCTTAGAGATACTTGTGTCCGTTCGCGGCAGGCGTATAAGACAAAGGGCAGCATAGCATCCCACTCAGCCATATTACCATCCAGGCCCCGCCTCAGCATTTGTTTCAATGTTTGGTTTTGTTTCTCCACCAATCCATTGGACTGTGGGTGATAAGCAGCTGTCCTTATATGTTGTATTCCAAAAGCATCCCACACTTGGGCTAAATATTTTGACATAAAATTACTGCCCCGGTCGGTCAGCACCTCCTGGGGAAAACCCACCTCACAGAATAGCTTTATTATCTCTATCACTATTTATTTATTTATTTAAAGTTTTTTATATACCGCACTATTCAGCATCAGCGCGGTTTACATTGAACAAATAATATCTCAGTACATTTGAACACATATGAGTTTACAGATAACAGGGCAAAAAAAAACCTTGGATAACATGGGTAACTATTTACAATACAAACTCAATTGAGTATTTACATAAAATCAACTAATAGATTGAACATAATATACGGATGTATATACCTCGAGATTTCTTAATTCTAGGGAGTATGTCTTATGGAATACTTATAAGCATAAGTATATCTTATGAAATATAAGATAGCGTTACGGTGGCTGGAAAAACTCAGTGAAAAGGTAGTGCTTGATAGCCTTTCTGAAAAGCTTCATGTCCCGTATTGTTCTAATATCTGGAGGGAGTTTATTCCAACCTCTCGGAGCATAAGATTTAAATGCCCTGTTAATCGTTGAGTGGGACCAATTTGTGGATTCTCTCGGTATGACTAGGGTATTTTCAGAGAGTGGTCTCCTTGATCTTGTGCTCGGTGTTTGACTGATGAGGCCTGAAATCGTTGCTGGCGACATTTCATTTAAGGCCTTGAATGTAATGAGGAGAGCTTTATATTTAATTCTACATCCTATTGGGAGCCAGTGTAGGTCCCTTAGGATTGGCATAATATGATCTCTCCTTGATGCTCCGACAAGGATGCGGGCAGCAGCATTCATTACTAGTTGTAGGGGGTTAATGGTGTTCTTTGGTAGACCATGTAATACAATATTTGCATAGTCGAAATGAGGAGTGACTATTGCTTGGAATATTGAACGGAATTCGTTGTATTCTAACATGGATCTTAGGTGGCGTAAGGATTTTATCTTGAAGTAAATAGTTTTTACCGTGCTTTTTATGTGTTCAGTAAAATCCAGTCGTTGATCGAGAATCACACCTAGGTAGCGAATTGTATTCTTGATTGGGAGCTCCGCGTCCCTTACCTTGAGATATGCTGGGGGGGAGAAGAGCTTGTTTCTTGTGACCACTAAAACTTCAGTCTTTTTGAAGTTAATTCGCATGTTTTGATCTAAGAGCCAATCTGCTATTACATTGAAACAGTTAGTTAAATTAGTGTAATTTGGACTCGTGATATCAATCGGGGTGAAGATAAGCACGTCGTCAGCATAAATGAGGCAAGAAACATTAAAGGATTTGGTGATTTGGCAAATTGGCTGCATATATATATTGAAGAGCAGAGCTGAGAGGGAGGAGCCTTGTGGAACACCTTGCGTTTGGAGGAATGGTTCTGATGTGTTGGAGTTGATGCGAACATGTTGCCAACAATCTTCCAGGTATGATTTACACCAGTTCCATGCTAGGCCTTGAATACCCTTTTCATAGAGTCGCGATAGTAGTATCTTATGGTCGACTGAATCAAACGCAGCTGATATATCGAGGAATATCATTGCAACGCCTGACTTGATATTGTTAATCCCGCAGATGAGCATATTGATTAAGGAGGTCATGAGAGTCTCGACTCCATGCATTTCCCTGAATCCATGTTGGCACGTGTCTAGAGGGGAGGATGTGTCAATATATTGCTGTAGTTGGCGTTGAGTCTCTTTCTCAAGTATTTTGGCAAGAAGCGGGATACTGGAGATTGGACGGTATGATTCTTCCTTCTTCGGGTTGATCTGATTGTTCTTCAATAATGGACGTATTGAAGTCCACTTAAGTGCGACTGGGAAAGTTCCTGAAGAGTAGGAGAGGTTTGCGATTTTGGCTATGTATGGACTGAGCTCTGAGCGCATAGATTTGATCCAGTGTGCTGGGCATGGGTCGTTGGCTGCGGTAGCTTTTGCCGATATATTCCTTAAGGGAATGGCCCAAGGGAACCTACTGGCTTGATCCACTATAACCAGTATGTATTGAAAACCTCGGGGTGTCTTTATCAGAGGTCCCACTATATCCATAGCTATTCTACGAATAGGTTCCGATATCAAGGGCACTGGGAGTATGGGCACCCCGGGTGGATGGGTTGATGTAACTCGCTGGCACGACGGGCAAGACTCACAAAATCGTGAGGTTTCTTTGAATACGCCTGGCCAGTAAAAACAGGCTAATATCTGGTCTAGAGTCCGCTGAATACCTTTATGACCTCCTATTGGATGATCGTGTGCCAGCCTTAAGACCAATGTCTTAAAAGAGCAGGGCACCACCAGCTGCTTACGGACGGTCGCTGCCTGGGGTCCAGGCTCTCCCTGTATAATACTCCCTTCTCTATGAGGAATCTTGGAAGGACATCTCTTTCTTCCCGAGCGTATTCAAATGCCCGTATAAGCACGGGATCTGCCTGCTGCTCCTTGGGGAAGGACGGGAACTTCTCCACTAGCTCGGCTGGGGCCCAAGGCAATCCTTATCCAGCCTCCAAATCAGCTCTCCCTTGGGACCTGCTTTGCCTTTCGCGGCCTTTCTCTGCTTTTCCTTTTCTATACCTGCTGGATGAGGAAACCATTAGATCGTCATGTGATGGTAACTCTTTCAAAGATACATCTGGAAGTTCATCCTTTTTATTCATGGATTCTGACTGACAGCGTGTGGAGACCAGACCCACTTTTTGCTGTAAGCCCTTTTCCAATCCCTTTTCGAATTGAGGCCAGTCCCTGCCCAATACCAGGTCATGCGGCAACCTTGGGACTACTGCTATCAGGATTTTCTTTTGTATCCCTAACCCTTTTACTCCCAGATTATACATAGGATAAAAAGATGATGCCCCATGGATACACCTAATCCTGACTTTTCCCTCAGGTGTGCTCGGGACCACCTCACCCTGGGATTCTATGGCCTGCCAGAGTTTCTTAGAAATCATGCTCTGGTCGGCGCCGGAATCAAGTAAAGCTTTTGTAGCTACACCTTGAACTTCTACATTCAAGAGGAAACCCTCTCTTGTATCTTCTTCAATAGCAGTCATCAGTGCTATACGTGCCTTAGATTGTTTTTGTAGGTGTCCTATATTACCACATCTGAAACATTTTCTTTTCTCACAGTTACTTTTCTGCGAGGGTATACCAAATTTTTCACATTCACTCATTGACCTTGGCCACCTTTCTGCTGTTTCAAAACTAGCCTTGGCTGCCAATTTTGGAGTGCCCACTTTTGTACGACCGGCCAACTGTGCTTCCAGATAGCGCTCGGTCAGCTGGGTGGCTTCCTCCGTAGTCTGGCAGTTTTGCAAGATCAGAAAGATTTTAACCTCCTCTGGAACTGTGGTCATAAATTGTTCTAATACAATAGTATCTAAGACTGTTTTCATAGTTTCCCCTTCTGGGATCAACCATTTCATTACCAAGCTTCTGATCCTTTGACAGAGAGCTTTTGGTGTTTCCCCCACTTTCAACTTAGTTGCTCTTAACATGCGATGATAAACCATCGGGGTTAATCCAAGGCGATCTCTGATAACCTTTTTTAATTCCTCATAATTGGTGGCAAGCGCTGCAGTAATGACTCTATATGCCGCCAATGCCTCTCCAGTAAGAGTCGTTGCCAGGCGTATAGCCCATTGCTCTTTAGGCCACCCCACAGTGTGCGCAACTCGATCAAAAGACTCTAAAAAGTCATCTAAATCATCATTTTCAGACAGTTTCCCAAAGGTAAGTGTCCCACCAGTTTGTGGTCCTATCCCACAGACAGTGTGCGTCTCTGCAAAACCTGAAGGAGCTGGTACTGCTTCCTCAGTCGCTTTCTGCTTAGCCAGCCACACCTCCATCAGCTCTAATACCGGCTTCTGCTGTGCACGGAGTGCGGCTGCAGCTTGTTCCTGAGCAAGATATGCCATTTCCCTCTGTTTTTCAAATTGGGATACCATCCACTTCAATATGTCCCCCTGCTCCATTGCAGCGGCTTCTATAGAGAAAAAGGAAAAGACAAACAAAACCAAGTACCACCCACTACTGCAAGTTTCAGTAACTTCAACACACGTATTCTTGCACCTTTTGTACACAAAACCTTTTTAATCTCACACCTAGCTACCCGTTACCTGAGGTAGGCGTAGATTCATGCCTTGAAAAGGTATCGGTTTCACTGATCCTTCTGGTGTTTCGTCTGACCTTGACAGTGATCCTTACCTTTGGGTACGTCCGCACCGCTCAGTAGCTTGGAGTTGTTGTTTTGTTTCTCAAAAAAAAAAAAAATCCAGATACAGGCGTGAAAAAAAGCCTAAAAACTACGCCACTTGTCACGTGTCCCTATCCCCAGCCACGTGCTTAGAGGATTAGGGTTGCCATTTTTAGTCCTCTTTAAAGGTTTTGAAAACTATTTCCTTCAGGAGCAGTGCCCTCTGAGAGTTGTAGTTTCCCTCTTTAAAAGGATAGTCGCGGAGACACCGAGTGTAGGCAAAACACGACACAGTTTATTTCCCCAAATATATGCACAAGTAAGGTTCCAACGCAAAGTATCTGGATTTTTCCTCCAGGACATAAAAAAAAGGTACAGAAAATATTTACATCCTTTAAGCTGAGTAACTTCCCCAAAGGCATTACACAGATGCAGACATTTCCTCAATCCAAACAGGCAAACCAAAAGTACAGCTTCTTAGGTTCAGCAAAATAAAGAATGTCTTTCTGCTTCCTTTGTAGGATAATATACAGTGCTGTGCAAGCTTGGCTTCCTTAACAGAGTTCCTACCTTAGCAAGGTTAAGGATGCTTGGTAATGCTTTTCCCAAAAGCATTTACTCAGGCTGCTACTCCTTAACCAAGGATTTAGTAGCCTCTGCACAACACAAAGAACAGTCCATTGGCAGTTCAGTAATCAAGGGGTCTGGTTCATCATACTCCACTTGCATTTCCTCCTGCTCTGAGATCATAATATCTTGCACCGAACCCTCATGACCTGCCTCTGGTGGAATTCTTATTGAGGATTCCTGCAACTCCCTCCAGGACTTCTCTACCCGGTAAGGATTATGGAGACCTGTATTACTGGATATCTTTCTTTGGTTCTCTTGCCCCAGTTCCTCTCTGAAGGCTAACCACGGCTCTCTGCTGGAGGCTGGGCTCTTCTGCTTCCTAGTTTGCAACGTAGGGACCCACCCCTTGAGTGTTGTGAACCTCTTGGTCAGGAACAGAAGTTTGGAACCAGCCCTGCTCTCTCCGTTGGAGCAGCTCTTGCTTGGTTTCCCTTGTGCCAGACTCTTTCCCGGTCCTTCTTCTTTCCTCTGCTTGGAACTTTCTTTCTGGGAACTTCCAGTTCAATCTCCAGTCCTGCTCTGAGTCCGTCTCTGACTCTGTCTTCCTGGACTCTCTCTTTGAGTGTTTGCTTGCTCTGCTCTGCCCCTCTGAGCAAACCTTTCCTCGTGAACAGCTCTTCTCCTCCCTCCCTTTGCTTTTCACTAAGCAGGGCTTATAAAGGTGCTTCCTGGGCAGTGTTTCTCTCTGCATTAACAGGAGTTCACAATCAGGCTCCAAGCCTGCTACTCCATCAGCAGAGCCTGGGTGTGGCAGGCTAGCCTCAGAAACTCTAAACTTGCTCTGAAGCTGTGCCCTGCTGGAATGTTTTTAAAGGTACAATCGCTGATTTTCTCTAACTCTGCAGGTTCACCAGTGCCTTCCTCATCACACAATGGTAAACAAAACTATCTATATATTACTTGTTAAACTGCAGCTGTCACATTGCCCACATTTATGATGACCTTTTTCTTCTAGTGACCGTTCTACCAAAAGGGGACGTAACATAGCTGGACTCAACTTTTCTTTTAAATTTTGATTTCTTTTCCAGATACAATGTATTTTCTTATCCATAAGTCCAGGAATACTACTCAGCACATTTGAATGTTTTTTAAGAGTTCGCTGGATTTTAAAACTTATGGGAGAAAATTTGGTGATAAAATGTATTTGGGTTGTATCATCCATCTGTCCTTTTTCACAAATATCTAACAATAAAGCTCTATTATTAAAAAATGCTCTGTTATAAGCTTGTTGAGCTATAGCTTGAGGATATCCTCTTTCACAAAAATTGTTATTTTTGATTGTGCTTTAAAATCTTTCTCATCCGAGCAGTTTCTCCTATAACGAATGAATTGGGCAAACGGTAACCCATTTTTCAATCTTTGTGATGTGCACTGTTGTAATGCAAAAATGTGTTGCGATCCGTAGGTTTTCGATGGATTGATGGGATCCATCCTAGCTTACTTTTAGTGATATTCACATCTAAAAATGTAATCATTTGGGCATGGGAGGAGTATGTAAAATGGATATTACTGTCCCTATTATTCAACCATTCGCAAAATTCCTCTACAGATGTGGCCGACCCTTTCCATAACATGACAACATCATCTATGTAGCAACACCACAATTTTATATGTGATCGTAATGGAGCTGTACCCAGCCATTTTTCTTCAAATTTTCCCATAAATAAATTTGCAATGGAGGGTGCACACGTGATCTTTCAATACTGGCTGGTGAAGTTTAAGTTTTAAATATGCTTGGAGAAGTACTGATACAACACTTCACTGTTTTAGATTGTTTCTCTAAAAACCATTGCGGGACTTGACCCCTGAAGAAACTCATAAGAGTGAAATGCGGAGAGGTGCTGATAGGAGGCGTTAGGAAGAAGACACGCTATGGGAAAGAAGACACCATACTGGTGAAGTCTACAGACCTCCGACACAAATCAAACAAATAGATAATGAATTGTCTATACTGAAGATATTGCCAAGATAGCCACAAAGGGAGAAGTGATCGTATTGGGTGACTTTAATCTACCCAATGTGGATTGTATTACTCCTTCTGAGAATCTGGAAAGAAGCAAAAAAAATGTGGATGCTTTCCAAGCTGCGTTACTTAGACAAATGGTGATGGAACCAACCAGGGAAATCTCAATGCTGGATTTAGTGCTCACCAATGGTGATAGCGTGTCAAATGTCTGGGTGGGTGCCCCAGTGAGCAGCAGTGATCATCACACAGTGTGGTTTGAGATAAAAGCCAAGGTGCAGTCCAATCATAGCAATCTCTAAGTCCTAAACTTCAAAAACACTGACTTCAGTAAAATGGCCAAGTACCTAAAGGAGGAGTTGGCAGGGTGGAAGGGGATAAGGGAAGTGGAATTGCAATGGGCTAAACTAAAGGTGGCAATAAAAGGGGCAACAGATAAATATGTAAGAAAAGTAAATAAAAACAAGAGGAAAGGAAACTCATTTGGTTCTACAAAGAGAAGGCTGCTCAAATAAAGGCAAAAAACAAAGCTTTCGCAAAATTCAAAAGCTTGCAAACAGAGGAACACAGAAATGAATACAGGATCAAAGAGAAAAAAAGAGAAATAAGGAAAGCAAAATCAAAGGCAGAAGAAAAGATGGCTAAAGATGTGAAGTGTGGCGACAAAACTTTCTTCAGGTATATTTGGGAAAGGAAGAAGATCAGAGGTGGAATTGCAGAACTCAAAAGTGCTGGGAACGGACTTGTACAAAGTGACATTGAAAAGCGAAATTGCTAAACAAATACTTCTGCTCTGTTTTTACTAAAGAAAATCCTAGAGAAGAACCACCTGTGACTCCAAAATATAAAATTGGGAATGAAGTAGATTCCACACCATTCACAGAAGATGATGTGTTAGAACAACTTGCAAAACTGAATGTGGAAAGGCCATGGGACTGGATGCGATACATCCCAGGATACTGAAAAAGCTCAGAGAGGTTCTTGCAGGGGCGTTAAAGGATGTTTTCAACAGACCCTTGGAAACAGGAGAAGTTCCTCAGGACTGGAGAATGGCTGATGTCGTACCTCTCCACAAAACTGGTGACAGGGAAGAAGTGACAAACTACAGGCCCGTGAGCCTTACCTCGGTGGCAGGAAAAGTAATGGAGGCGCTCCGGAAAGAGCGAATAGTGGACTTTCTCAAAACCAACAGGTTGCAAGATCCGAGGCAACATGGTTTTATTAAAAGGACGATCTTGCCAAACAAATCTGATTGAGTTTTGACTGGGTGCCAAGAGAACTAGATCAGGGGCATGCAATGGATGTCATCTACATGGATTTCAGCAAAGCCTTTGATACTGTTCCTCATAGGAGGCTTATCAATAAACTCAGTAGTTTGGGGATGGGTCAGAAATTCATTGACTGACAGAAGGTGATGGAAAATGGAGCTCACTCAGATGAAAGGAAGGTGATTAGCAGGATGCCCCAGGGTTCGGTCCTGGGCCCAGCACTGTTCAATATATTTGTGAGTGATATTGCTGAAGGACTGAATGGAAAAGTCTGTCTTTTTGCAGATGACACAAAAATTTGCAACAGAGTGGACTCCCCCGAGGGAGTGGTTAACATGAGGAAAGACCTACAAAAGCTGGAAGAATGGTCTAATGCTTGGCAATTAAGATTTAGTGTGAAGAAGAAGCAATTAGTCCTTACCTGCTAATTGGTGTTCCTGAAGGAACTCCAGTCCAGTCCCTTTACTTCTGGGTTGCGCAACCCTTCCAGCAGCTTGGAGGCTGAGCCTATCATCGTTTTGATGATGGTGTGGTATAAATACCACTGGCACCACCCCTAGGCACCAGTAATCTATTGAAAAAGCAGTCCTATCGACTATCTGCTAAAGAACTTACAACTATAACTCGCAAAAAACAACAACTCCATAACTACAAACTAAAAATTTCCTCTTTTTTTTTTTAATTAAGGAGTAAAGGTGTCCAGGGAGGGGAAGGAAGGAGAGGGCTTGCCCGAGGCCGACCTAGTCTTCACCCGCTCCCCACAGCCCCTTCCTAGTGGGCCGTCATGCTCCCGGGGTCCCTTAGACCGGAATTCCCACCTTTCGCTTCGCCCTCTGGCTTCGGTCCGCTGTACCCTGCTGCTTACTGAAAACCGAACCTGGGCGGGATCAGGGACTGGACTGGAGTTCCTTCAGGAACACCAATTAGCAGGTAAGGACTAATTGCTTCTTCCTTATCAGAACTCCAGTCCAGTCCCTTTACTTCTGGGATGTAACAGAGCAGTTCAAACTTGGGCGGGATTCGCCAGCACGGACCGAAGCACTGCATTCCCAAACCTGGTGTCTGCTCTTCTCTGGACATCCAGCCTGTAGTATTTGGAAAAGGAATGCAGCGAGGACCACGTAGCCGCCCTACAAATGTCCAGCGGTGGGACCAAGCTATGCTCTGCCCAAGAAGCCGCTTGCGCCTGCGTTGAATATGTGCGAAGCCCTACTGGGATCCGTCTCCCCTTGAGAACATAGGCGGAGGCAATCGCCTCCCTGATCCACCTAGAGATGGAAGCCTTGGCCGCCGCCTCCCCTTTGTGTGCCCCCCCAAATTGCACGAATAGGCGTTCGGACTTTCGGAAGGGCGCTGTGTGGGAGAGGTAACGCTTTAGCACTCTATGCACATCCAGGCATCGCAGCCTGGCTCCGTCCCCTTCTTGCGATTCTCCCGCAAAGGATGGGAGCGAAACATAGAAACATAGAAATATGATGACAGAAAAAGACCACATGGCCTATCTAGTCTGTCCTTCCATATCAACAACTACAACAGTCCCATAGAAACATAGAAATATGATGACAGAAAAAGACCACATGGCCTATCTAGTCTGTCCTTCCATATCAACAACTACAACAGTCCCATAGAAACATAGAAATATGATGACAGAAAAAGACCACATGGCCTACCAATTGGTTCACATGAAAAGGGGAGAACACCTTAGGAAGGGACCATCCGCAAGACCACCTTATCTTTGAAAAACTAAAGAAAGGGAGGCCGAGAGGATAGAGCTTGAAGTTCGGAGACATGCCTGGCTGAACAGATTGCTACCAAAAATATCGTCTTTAGGGTCAGGTCCTTTAGGGAGGCGCTCCTTACCAGTTCAAAAGGTTCCATGGTTAAGGCATCTAACACCAGGTTGAGGTCCCAAGGAGGAACAACTGATCTCTGCTGGGGCCGCAACCGCTTGACTGCCCTCAGGAACCTGGCCACATCCGTGTGGTCCCCTAGAGACTTACCCCGGACCTTACCCCTATAGCAAGCAATGGCCGCCAGATGAACATGCAACGAGCTGGGGGCTAAACCCTTCTTGAAACCTGCCTGAAGGAACTCCAGGACTTCTGGGACTGAGACAGCTAGAGGATTCTTCCGATGTTCCGTGCACCATGCCTCAAAAACGCGCCAAACTCTGACATAGGAAAGGCAGGTAGAGCGTTTTCGCGCGTTCAACAGTGTCGAAATTACTGAACTTGAATAACCCCGCTTCCGGAGCCGTGCCCTTTCAATAGCCAGGCCGTAAGCGAGAATCGATGTATGTGGGGCATCCAAACTGGACCCTGCCATAGCAGATCCTTTCTGTCGGGGAGCTTCCAAGGGCGATTGGCCGCTAGCCTCACCAGATCTGCATACCACGGATGACGAGGCCAATCCGGGGCTATGAGGATTACCAAACCCTGGTGGGCTTCTACTCGCTGCAGAACCCTCCCTATGAGGGCCCAGGGTGGGAACACATAAAGGAGGCCCTCTGCAGGCCACTTCTGGACCAGCGCGTCCAAGCCTTCGTACATCCTTTCCTTCCTGCGACTGAAGAACCGGCATGCCTTGGCCGTTTCGTAGCACGCCATGAGGTCCATGACTGGCGACCCACAGAGCGCTACCACTTGATTGAACACCTCCTGTGCTAGTTCCCACTCTCCGTGGTCTATCTTGTGCCTGCTGAGGTAATCAGCCGTCACATTTTCCGACCCGGCCACGTGCTGTGCTGATAGGTCCAACAAATGGGCTTTGGCCCACAGCAAAAGGCTGTCCGCTTCCTTCTCCAGCGAGGGGCTGCTTGTTACCCCCTAGTGGTTGATGTAGGCCACCGTGGTGACATTGTCGGAAAGGACGCAGATCGCCCTTTGCCGAACCAAAGGCTCGAGAGCTCCGAGTGCCAATGCTACTGCCCGCAGCTCCAGTCTGTTAATGGACCAGTGCGATTCCCCTGGAGACCAGCGACCCTGTGTGAACTGGCCCTCGCAATGAGCACCCCAGCCTGCCAAACTTGCATCCATCGTCAGTTGTATCCACTGGGGCGGTTCGAGGGGCATCCCGCATCCCAAGTTCCTTGGGCTCTGCCACCAGAGAAGAGCCCTCCTGACCCGAGGAGGACAGGGCAGTTGCATGGACAAGGGTTGAAGCTGGTGAGACCACCGCCATAACAAGGCTCGTTGAAGGGATCGCATATGTGCCTTGGCCCACGGAACTACCTCTATCATCGCCGCCATGGTGCCCAGTAGTTAGAGGTAATGCCAAGCGGTGGGATTTCACCTTGCTATGAACAGGGAGACCAGGCTTCTCAGGTCCCTTAACCTCTGCTTCGACAGGAAAACCCTTCCTCTCCTGGTGTTGAATCTTGCTCCGAGGTACTCATTCTCCTGCGTGGGAATTAATCTGCTCTTTGTCCGATTGATGACCCAACCCAACTCCTCCAGGAATTCCACCACCCTGGCTGTAGCTGAACGACTCTCCGCTTCTGACTTTGCCTGAATCAGCCAATCGTCCAGGTAGGGATGTACCAAAATTCCCTCCTTGCGAAGAGCCGCTGCCACAACCACCATTACTTTGGTGAACGTCCTGGATGCTGTTGCTAGGCCAAAGGGAAGGGCCTGGAACTGAAAATGACCTCTTGGTACTGCGAACCTCAGGAACTCCTGATGGGACCTTCGGACCGGTATATGTAAGTAAGCCTTCGTTAAGTCCAAGGAAGTCAGGATCTTCCCCTGCCTTACCACCGCAATGACTGACCTCAGGGTTTCCATTCTGAAGTGAGGCACTGTGAGGCAGCGATTGATTTGTTTTAGGTCTAGGATGGGACGAAAGGATCCTTCTTTCTTTGGTACCACAAAATAGATCGAGTATCGACCGGACCCGTATTGGTCCCTCGGAACGGGAACCACCGCTCCCAGCGCTAACAGCCTTGAAAGAGTATCCTCTATCGCCGCCCTCTTTTCTGGAGGACCGCAGGGAGACTGAATAAAGGCTGGACGCACTTGTCTTGCAAATTTGAGAGCGTACCCCTCTCGGATCACTTCCAGAACCCATTGATCGGATGTGACCTGGGCCCAGGCGGGAATGAACTGCCTTAAACTACCCCCCACCAGCAGGCCTTTCTCCTGGGCCCCCGCTGTCTCACTGTGTTTTCCTGGGACCTGTGGAGGGGGGGAGGGGCCCCGAAGCCTCTACCGGCCCCCTGAAACCCCCTGAAGCTTTGACCCCTAGAGGGGAAGCAGCCTTTAGGAAAGGAGTTTGATCTGGCCGGACGGAATCGTCGGAAATCCCTTGTCTGGTTCCGAGCGGGAACCATCGCTCGGCCTTGTTTAGGCCTGTCCTCCGGAAGCCTACCTCCCTTGGACTCGCCTAGGTCTTTAACCAACTTGTCTAGGTCTTCTCCAAACAGCAACTTCCCCTTGAAAGAGAGACGACTTAGGTGCGCTTTTGAAGAGGGGTCCGCCGCCCAATTGCATAACCACAAATACCTCCTGGCAGCTACCACAGATGCCATATTCTTCGCCAGGCTCCTAATAAGATCGTACTGGCTATCTGCCAGGAAGGCAGCACCAGATTCTAACCTCGCTGAAACAGCTTGCTTGTCGGCTGCATCTCTCTCCAATAGCTGAAGCTGTTGGGCCCACCTCAGACAGGCTCTAGCTACCCACACCCCTGATACAATAGGCAAGGCGAGGGCACTAACATCAAAGGCTTGCTTCAGAAGCGTATCAAGTTTCCTATTCTGACTATCCCTCAGAGCCGCACTGCCCTCGACCGGGATAGTCGTCTTTTTTGTTACTGCAGACACCGCCACGTCCACCCTTGGAGATTTCAACAGACCCTTATCTGGCTCCGGTAAAGTGTACAAACGAGCCATGGCCCGGACTCCCCTTAAACTCAACTCTGGTTGGTTCCACTCCTCCTGGATCATCTGGCGCACTACCCTGTGGACCGGAAACACCTTCTGTGATTTCCTGACGGCTTGGATCAACGGATCCTCCAACACTTCTTCCTCCACTGAGGCGTCCGAGGCCATATTGAGTACCTTGAGAGACTCATTTATTAATGCTGGGAGCTCCTCTCGACGAAAAACTCGAACTATCCGGGATTGTTCCTCCTCCGGAATCTCACCTTCCTCGAGCTCCTCCCCTTCTTCACCTACCTCACTGACTGAGCCCTCCTCCTCCGGGGGGGGCCGGTGATAGAGACGGGAGGAGCTCCTCACTCATTAGTCTTGTGCGCTTGGGAGGGGCCCCGGGGACATGGGACCTTGTCTTCCCTGGACCGGCCAGGCCACTTTCTTTCCCTCCCGATGATTCCATTGTTCCTTGCTGCCGCATGCAATAAGCCTGGTGTAACAGCAGGACAAACTCTGGAGAAAAATGTTCCCAGCCAGCTTCCGCCCCATTGGAAACGGGCGGATCGGCCTGGGAAGGAACCGGCAGAACCAAGGAGGAAGGGGGGTGGAAGAAGACTCCCCTCCCCCCTCCGGAAGGTCACTCGACTCCTGGGAAGCCTGTGCCATGGTTAAGTGGATTTCCTGTTCAACGGAAGCCGCCTCTGAAGCACAACCCCTGCAGATCCCGGTTTCCGAAACCGTACCCCTACGAGTGCCGCAGGATGGACACCGTGGTTTGCTGGTTATACCCCCTTATTTTGAGAACACCTCTAGGGCTGAACTTTAAACTAACTAGAATCAAAAAAAACCAAAGAAATAAATGCAATAAATGAACTAATCCTGATCTAGGGCAAAATAGCAGTATAAGGGAAAATTTACCTCTAGTACACCCCTCCCCAAACCGCTTAAACGGCACTCCTTTATTTATTTATTTTTTTAATTAGAAAGATAAATCCTGCTGTTCAGCAAAGAAAAAAACCCTTCTTATACTTGCGGTTTTGTTGACCCGCTCCTTTTCGTGCTGTCCTGCACACGAGCATCTGTTGGCTACCCCTGGACTCCACGTGGTAGGCCGCAGCCACGTGGAGACTGGGCCTGCGGCCGGCGGAAGAAATCTCGCCGCCGCGCTCCAGGCTCACCGACGAGGCAGGAAACGATCCTCTGCCCTCCAGAGCCGCCTCTAGCGCACCGCCAGGACTGGCACTGTAGTGCGAGGCGGGGAGCCTGAGTGAAGCCGTGCGATGCTGCTTCTAGCGCTCAGCCAACCCAAGGGCTTCAGCGCGAGGCAGAAGAGGCCAGGAGAAGGGCCGTGGGGGGGGAGGGGCCGGAGGGGCCGGCTGGCCGGACAAGCAGGAGGTGAGATTCACTACCCTCCCCGCTGCCAAGGCAAATCCCCTCCTTCAGAGAAGACCCGGAGAGAACCGGAGGAGCAAGGGGGGGGGGGAGAGGGAGGTTTCTACCTTAAAGAAACAGAAGCCCCAAAAGGGCACAGGAGTAAAGGAACTCCAAAACTAAGAAAGAAATCAAAGAACTTAAAGAAAAGCAATTTAAAAGGTATAGGTAACTAAATAAAACTCCAGTAAGCACTCTGGCTTACGGGAACCCTCCAGCTGCTTGGAGGCTGAGAATACTGGTGCCTAGGGGTGGAGCCAGTGGTATTTATACCACACCATCATCAAAACGATGATGGGCTCAGCCTCCAAGCTGTTGGAAGGGTTGTGCAACCCAGAAGTAAAGGGACTGGACTGGAGTTCTGATAAGGAAGTGCAGTGTCATGCACTTGGGTAGCAGAAATCCAAGGGAAATGTATGCAATATGGGGCAAGAGATTGGTGTGCACAGATCAGGAGAAAGACCTTGGTGTGATTATTTCTGAAGCTCTCAAGGCAGCAAAACAGTGCGACAAGTCAGCGGCAAAAGCCAGGAGGATGTTGGGCTGCATAAAAAGAGGAATTACCAGCAGAAAGGAAGACGTACTTATGCCATTGTACAAGTCACTGGTGAGGCCTCACTTGGAATACTGTGTTCAGTTTTGGAGACCATATCTTGCAAAGGATGTAAAAAGACTGAAAACTGTTCAGAGGAAGGCGACCAAAATGATTTGGAGCCTGCGTCAGAAGCCTTATGAGAAGAAACTTGAAGACCTAAATATGTACACTTTGGAGGACAGAAGGGATAGGGGAGATATGATTCAGACCTTTAAATACTTAAAGAGAAATAATGAACAAAGAAACCTCTTCCAAAGACGGGGAAGCTGTAAAACTAGAGGGCATAACATGAAGCTGCAAGGTGGTTAAATTGAAAGGCAATGTCAGGACGTTCTAGATGTTCTATGTAAAACAAACTTTGCTTTGTTAATTGTTGTTAATTGTACACCGCAACTGATCTCTGGAAGATGCGGTATATAAATGAGTGTTAAATAAAATAAGGAAATACTTTTTCAGTGAAAGGGTGGTGGATGCTTGGAATGCCCTCCCAATGGAAGTGGTGGGGACAAACACAGTGACGGAATTCAAAATGGCATGGGACAGACACAGTGGATCCATTTACAGCAACAGGATAAAATCAAAATTAACTGAACCAATAGGGGTGTCCTACATGGAGTGGTGGGTTCATCCCTAAACAAAGACATGGGGAAGGGTAGCCTGCACAGAGCGGCAAGTGCACCTACTCTTGCCATCTTACTGTGCAGACCAGATGGACCATACTGGTCTTTATCTGCCGTCATTTACTATGTTACTATGTTACTATGATTCAGCTATTGAGACCACTGCAATCAAGCTATGACTTTCAGTCTGTCATTCAGGCAATGATCACCCACCAGGGGTAGGGAACACCGGTCCTGGAGAGCCGCAACCCTGCAGGTTTTCGGGATAGCCCTAATGAATATGCATAATATATATTTGCATTAGAGATATCCTGCCAACCTGAATGGTTTGTGGCCCCCAGGGCTGGATTTGGAGACCCCTGCCTTACACCTCTGTCATTTAAGATTGTGATTGGGCAAGGTACAGATGTCCTAAACATTGAAAGGGTATATAGAATGTGTCACATTCCTCCTCAATTCTCATCACCACCAAAAAGTTGTCTAATAGACAATATTTTGGTGGGGGTGAGAAGTGAGGAGGAATGTGACACATTCTATCTAACCTTTCAATGTTTAGGACATCTGTACCTTGCCCACTCACAATCTTAAATGACAGAGGTGTAAGGCAGGGGTCTCCAAATCCAGCCCTGGGGGCCACAAACCAGTCAGGTTGGCAGGATATCTCTAATGCAAATATATATTATGCATATTCATTAGGGCTATCCCGAAAACCTGCAGGGTTGCGGCTCTCCAGGACCGGTGTTCCCTACCCCTGCCCCACACTTTGATTATTGCAAAAGCATTTTCCATGGCCTCTCCAAACAGGCAATAAGCCAGTTTCAGATGACCCAATATGTAGCTGCCTGAATTATTTGGAAAGTTAATAGAACTGAATATATCACACCTATATTATATGAATTACACTAGCTGCCAATTCATAGCCATATATAATACAACTTACTCATGATCACATCCAAATTTCCAAAGAATATAGCTCCATCATGCTTCAACTCTCAACACCCTCATAGGGGCATGTTTACTAAACCTTCCTAACGTGCGTGGCCACGGTAGTGTGCCTGTGCCATATAAGGAGTGGGCGGTTCAGGCAGAAAAAAGAAAAAAAACGGGAGTAAGCGATCGCACATTTGCGCGGCGCGCTATTGTGTGCCGTGCACAATAGTGCGTGGGAAGGCTAAGTGGCGCCCTGATGTGCAGACACAAAGGAACAGAGCCACAGTACAATGGTTAAGACACTGACTGCTGGTGCAGCTGCCAGGGGTTCAATTCCCCATTGTGTGCAACAAAAATGGCTGGCTGAGGCATTAACTTTAATGGGTAAAAGTGCTTTAGGAGGCATATTAATTTTGGGCGGCATAAGGCGGTGCACTGTTGGGCGGCATAAGGCGGCACACTGTTGGGCGGCATAAGGCGGCGCACTGTTGGGCGGCATAAGGCGGTGCACTGTTGGGCGGCATAAGGCAGTGCACTGTTAATCTTGGGCGGCATAAGGCGGTGCACTGTTGGGCGGCATAAGGCAGTGCACTGTTGGGCGGCATAAGGCAGTGTACTGTTAATCTTGGGCGGCATAAGGCGGTGCACTGTTGGGTGGCATAAAGCAGTGCACTGTTAATCATGGGCGGCATAAGGCGGTGCGCCGATGCCCAAGCACAGGAACAGAGCCACAGCACAATGGTTAACACACTGACCAATGGTGCAGGGATCAGGGGTTCAATCCCCCACAGTGCCCAATGAAGAAGGCTCACTAAGGCAGTGTGTATTATGGGGATGAGTGCTGTAGGGGGCAACATATTTTTATTTCAGTTATCACTACTAGCAAACGCACTCACAAAGCGTGTTAACATAAGACGGCCCCTAAGGCACATGTTAAAGTTCACTGTCCGCCAAGGCACCCTAGAATGTCCCCTATATGTTGCATCACAGGATAATGTATAGTGCACCTTATATGGACGGCAACCATAAGGTGCCCTATAGGGCGCCCTATAAAGCACCCTCAGAGGCACCTTATGGGTACAGTACGCTGAGGGTGTTATTGCTGGCATCAACATATGTACATGAAATTAATAAAATGCTTTGGACAACCCTATCAAATACCCCCACTGTGGGTTTGAACCCATGACCTCTGGCTTTACAGGCAGTGAAGTAACCATTGGGCTATAGCTCTATAGCTGCCAGCAAGCCCCTGGCTGGCTGCAGAGAGCCTTCACGTCACCACACAGACAGTCTGCTGTGGTAACCAGGATAGGGTTAGGCCACCCGTACCCATGATGCACTGCACATGCAAATCAGCTGTTCACAGATGAACACAAGATGGGGAATGCACCCCAACAACTCCCCGGCCTGGTAGGGGGAAGTGTCCGTGTGCACCCACACAGCACCTCGGCCTGGTAGGGGGTACTGACTGGGTGTTGTACTGGCACAGAGCAGCTACACACCATCACATTGTGCGGGTACTGTGCTCACCCTGAGGGTGCGATGAGGCGCCCAGGACCAGGTCCACAACACCTTCCATGACTGAAAGAGGCCATGCCGGAGCTCCAAAGCAGTGTTAATCTGTGAGATAGGTAGTTTCTGCAGAAACACCTTGGGTATCTCTGTCTGTCACAGTCAGGTGCACCATGTACCACCATTCCCCCCACCCCCACCCAAAAAACAGGGTCTCCTATCAACAGATCCACATTCTACCTCCCTGCAATGGTAGCAGTAGAGTGGACCATCAACCCCAGTCCTGCTGGGGAACAGACACCCTACAGGGCATCCATAGCAGCTCTATACACATCCATAACACAATATCAGACAGACATTAGGCCTGGATATGCTAAGCTGCACCCCACCACCATCAGATATTCTCCTGCAGCAAGCTTTCAGCTGCTACACCCTGCAAGGCACTCCATCAAGACACATACCAGCTGAGAACAGTCTGCTAGTTAGTCATAGTGGTAATGCATGCACCCAGAACTGGGATGGCAGCACACACAAGCAGATAAGTCAGTGACTGGGCCCCAAAAGAAAACCCATAAATATCACATGAGAGAAATACTATCTACCACTATGGGGGTGCCTAGCCATGCTGTCGTCACTGCACAGTCAGGGTGGAGTGAAACCCCAGCAGCACATACAGAGGTCACCCTGTCTGTGTAGGTGGTGGCCGGCCACTACAATGTCCCTGCCAGTGCCCTATGCCCTGTGCAGATGCATCCTGGCCAGCCCACCCTGTCTGAGCTATACCCATGGTACCGTGCTGCTCATTATGCACATTGGCAGGCCATTACTGGCAACAGTGCTGGCAGTGTGGGCTGTGGAAGGTGTTTGCAGCCAACACACACTGTATAGACAGACACACACTCCCACACGTATGCCAGCATTGTGCTACTATAGAGGGGCTTATCAGCCTAGCCCACCACACCAGTCCTGGGCACAGTACAGGCATGGATATGCTACGCAGTACTGTTGGGGGTCACTCCCCAGGGTGGCAAACACTGTCAGAGACCAGACCTGAGGCACGCACCGCAGACATCAGACAGATTGTTATGTTGGAGCTCAAAGATCAAACTGTGCTTAACAGAGGAATGTCTATCTGCCAGTACTCATAGCAAACATTTGAGAGCTGTGTACCGTATACCCAGGTGTAGGGTGGCATTGCTAAGGTATGCAGGTGCTAGTATTGGGAGATGCACGCAGGGCCCAATGTCCTGCCTCTCCAGGAGGCATTGGCCAATGGGGCCTGTGGGTGTGGGTGTGGGTGTGGGTGTGTTTGCCCCTGTTGGCTGCTGCTTTACGGCAGAGGTTCCCAACTCCAGTCCTGGTGTGCCAAACACTGTTCAGGTTTTCATGCTGTCCCTCATGAATATGCATGAGCTACATCTACATGCCATGGGGGTGGTGCATAGCTATGCAGCACAGGCATTTGTATTAGAGGCAGCAGGGAACCTGAATGGTGTGTGGCCCTCCAGGACTGCATTTGGGAGACTCTGCTCTAGGTACTGCCCCTGTTCATGGTGTCTGTGCTCGGTGGGGTAAAAGATAGGCGTATTACCAATGCATATGTCCTCGGCACGAAAGGTGTGCCCTTACTATCACTGTTTAGTTGTGGGAAAAATATGTGGACAGAATTGGCAGTAGCCTCAGCTGGGCTTTGAACCTATGACCTTCTGTCCTTGCACACACTGTCTGTGTCCACTGCACCACCGTGTAGCCACAGTTTGGCTGAATTCCCTGGGAAGTCCATGACTGTACATCCGACAGGGCCTGTCTGTTGCAGTGGATGGTGCCAGCCTGCACATGGCTTGGCCACTGTCTGCTGTGGCTAGCAGCCACTGCCCCCGCCACCACCTGTACCCTTCCGCCAACATGCTGGCATGTCCTTATCTTGGAAAAGCATGTGACCTGATTGAGTTGTGGCACTCCAGGACTGCATTTGGGGGATTCGGCTGTCGGTAATGCCCATAGTTATGGTGTGTGTGCGGTGTTAGGTAAAATACAGGTGTTGGAACCATGCTTATGTTCTCTGCAATAAAGGAGTGTCTTTACTATCTCTGTTTAGTGGTGGGTAAAATATGGGGACTGGGTTGGCAGGAGCCCCAGCTGGGATTTGAACCTGTGACCCTCTGGCCCTAGAGGTACTGGCTCTGTCTGCTGCACCACACTGTGGCCACAGAGATAGTGCAGTCCCTGGGGATGGGAAACCTGGCCGGCAGAATCCTAAACCCTGCTCTGCACATTTTTACTGTGGGCTCATTCACCTTGTCTGGAGGCAAATGTGCAATTACACCCCGCAAATGACCGCGAAAAAAAGGGGGAAAAAAGATAACCAAGCTGGGCAACAGTGATATTAATGGGCAACCATAAAAAACACTCCCAGGAAAGCTCCCAAAACAGGGAATGATTTTTGGAAGGGTCTCCGCTCCGTAGACCCTTCCAAAAATCATTTCTTTTTTGGGGGGCTTTCCTGGGAGTGTTTTGTGTTGTTGCCCATTAATATCACTGTTGCCCAGCTGACTTACGCTTTTTAGTAATTTTGTTGTGGTCATTTTCTATTTTTATTTGCACTTTTGTTCTGTTCACATGTATCACACTGCTCACGTTTTGCAGGTTTCCCCGATTTTCCTGTATATTGCTGACGGAAATGGTTTCTCTTCCCTTTAACTGCCCTCTACCGCGAGTGTTTCACTCGCGCTATTTTTAACTTGTAAATTCGGCCCCGATAATGTGCGGGGAGCCTCTCCCCTCCCCTTCCCCGCCCATTGACCCCGTCTCTCCGCCCCTCGGGAGCCTTCCTCCACCCTCAGAATGCCTTTCCACGCCTCTATCGGACATTTGCGGGCCGGGTACTTGTGCGGGGCCCGTTAGTGCAGCGCGCAATTGTGCGGGGCCCGTTAGTGCGTCGCGCACTTGTGCGGGGCGTTTAAGAGCGTTTATGAGCGTTTGAGTGCCGCGTTTCCGTGCGCTATTGTGCGGCGCGCACATTGGCGGTTTTTAGTAAACATGCCCCATAGTCTCTACAGACTTCCTCAAGGCTAACCGCTTGATGAGCAACACAGCCTTTACATACACTGAATCCATGAACTGGAACTCCCTCCCTGATAATCTCAGATCCATTAATGATCTCTCCGCATTTTGTAAGGCCTTTAAAACCCATCTTTGCTGAGCACTTTGCAACCCACAGGACCAAGTCAAGATCTACCCAACCCAGCCTTCCCATCCATGCATTCCAATACAGTTGACAACCCTTGAACTTAGTAAATATGCCGGGAATGCAATTATCTTTGTAAATATATTATTTAAATATGCCACTGTACAACGTTGATATTGAATTAGACCAAAAATCCGTATATAGTTCTACCATCTCACTCTGATATAATTATGTTCAATGTAAGAAGTTTTGTTGTCTGGAATCCACTTTGATTTCTGGAAAAGGCAGTATAAAAAACCTTTAAATAAAGAAAATAAATAAATAAAATTTAAAAATCCAGCAATTTAAGAATAAATGGATCACAGTGGGTTCTGGCAGGTTACGACCCATTACAAGGAGACACCCACTTCACCTCGAGATTTATTTATTTATTTATTTATTGTTCTTATATACCGCACTCTTAAAAATCAGCGCGGTTTACATATAACAGTGTTGTGCAGTAAAAACACTTACAATGAACAGGGTAGAATAACTTGGGGTTCAACTGGTGGTAACTATGTACATCAATTTACATCTATTTACAGTCTGTATTATGTAAATCATTGGTAATGGTTTACGTGTTGATGGTAGGTGGTGTGTTAGGGGGTGCCGTGTAGGAGGGCTGTGAATAGTGTAATAGAAAGAGGTGATGTTTAAGCGCTCTTCTGAACTGGGCTAGATCTTCGATGGCTCTAATGGGTGCAGGGAGTGTGTTCCAGCAGCTGGGGGCATAAAACTTAAATGCTCTGTTCCTGGTTGTTTTGGTGCATTTTGTTATTTCGCTGGGAATCGAAAGTGTGTTGGCTGTGCATGTTCTCCTTTCTCTATTTGCTGGCATGGGGTGGATGAGGTCCATTAAAGCTGTGGGGGTATGATGATGGCTACTTTATATGATAGAGGATTCTCCATTAATATAAACTGAGGTGTGGTCTTGGACAGGAAGATTGACATACAGTGTAAGAGAAATGTTGCGGGTATTGTCAAGGTATTTCAAAACAGAAAACTGCTAATACTAGGTGATTCCATTATCAGAGGCATTAATTACAGGAACTCCGTTCAGGGGTCAGAAGGTGAGAAAATGCCTTCCAGAGTCTTCAGCCAGTAAGAATAAGAACCATCTTGCTAGTGAAGTCCCAGAGGAAAGTAAGGGGTTTAAAACTGATGTTATAATCCATCTTGAAACACATGATATTTCCAGAGCAGTATCCCTACAATACAAAGATACTTCCAAATTTTACGAAAATAATAGAAAAGACAGTACAATTACAGCTACAGGACTCCATAATACTTCTACACCCTTGGACAAGCAACAACATTATTTTATTTTATTTATTTAGACAGTTTTGTATACTACCTTATCCTTCAATCAAAGTGGTCACAACACAATTGGGGGATACATTTAACACGATGGGATATGAGAAACATATACTAATACTTACAGGGAACATGGGCAATGGAGGGTTAAGTGGCTTGCCCAAGACCACAAGGAGCACCTGTGGGACTAGAAATTGCAGTCCTTCCAGCCCAAGGTTGCTGTCCTCCAGTGGGATTTGCACCCCGACCTTCCGGCCTGAGCTAATTTGTCCCAACCACTTGGCCGCCCCTCCCTGCAGTTTAGACCAAATTGCAATGTGCAAACACTGCTCATCTCACCTATAAGCACTTTGGAGGTCATTCTGTTTCGTGAATAGGGGGACTGTCTATCCCTGCTATTTGCTCCCCTGCCAGGCCCGGCAAAAGCGTTTCCATATGAACAACGTGTTTTACAGGGAGGCTTAGACGTGGATTAAAGGGGAGTCACTGAGGTGGAGCGAGGGCGGGAAGGCCACATACCTGAAGATCGGCTGACAGAAATAGGAAAAAACAGCGCCCTCCTCTCCTGGTTCCAGTTTTACTCGACAGCATGCATGGAGCAAGTTAACATAAGGGACAAAACTTCCAAACTGATTAAACATCTAAGTGAAATACCCCAAGGTTCCTCCCTGTACATACAACCAATTTGCTAACTCATTCAGAGCCACAACATAAATTTCCACTTATACACAAATGACCTAATGCTATATGCCCACTTCAACACCAAAAACTTTGAATATTCACCTATAAAATCATGTCACAGGGCAGTTGTAGGTGGGTTAAAAGACTACAACCTAATAATCAACTGCGACAAGACCAAGGTCCTGATCATCACCAGAGAGATATCCTACTCACCCTCAGAAACTTTCAAGGTCAACGACATCACCCTGTCTGTAAAACAGGAAGTGAAATACCTTGAAGTCATATCAGACTAGCGACTGAATCTGCAAGTGCACATTAAGAAAATGACAACCACTGCAAACTACAAAATGAAGATCCTGCACAACCTCCATCTGCTATTGGACCACAACCACTTTAGCACAATATGCCAAGCCTTTATCATCTCACTCTTTGATTACTGCAATTCAATTTTACAAGGGATCCACCAGAACTAACACTGAAATAACGATGGGAGAAATAAGAAGAGAACCAAGATTGCACAGAGCCCTTAAAAGCAAGCGAAGACAAGGTATCAAGGAGAAGGTTGTGGTCAATAGTTTCAAAAGCAGCAGAAAGGTCAAGAAGGATGAAAACTGAGTAAAGGCCCATGGAGTTTGCCAGGAAAAGGTCACTGGAGACTTTGGCAAAAGCCGTTTCAGTAGAATGTGCAATTAAAGGACAAAAGCCAGATTGTAGAGGATCCAGAAGGGCTTGAGAGAAAATTGAGGCGATGATGGTGAACTGCACATTCAAAAAATGTAGAAATGAAGGAGGGAGATGGGTTGATAGAAGGACAGGTAGGTCTAGTGAGGGTATATTGAGGAGAGGAGTGACCACAGCATACTTGAAGGCTACAGAGAAAGTTGCAGTGGAGAGGAATAGATTGAGAATATGAGAGATGGAAGGGACTATAGTGGAGGAGATGGAGCTATGGAGATGGGTGGGAAGAGGATTAGAGGGGCAGGTAGTGAATTTGGATGAGGAAAGGAGGAGAGTGGTTTCCTCCTCAGGGGTCATAGAAAATGAAGAAAGGGTAGCAGAGGTAGGGGGGAAACTTGGGAGTGAAGAAGGGGAGGAGGGGAAGTAGCTGACCTCCAGGGGAATTGGAGTGTGATCTTGTGGATTTTGGAAGTAGTCAGCCAGGAATCATACAGAAAGGGAGGGAGGGAGGGGTTGGAGGTGGAGGCACCTTCAGGAGAGAGTAGAGAGTTGTAAAGAGTCGGCGAGGGTCAGAGGCAAGAGAGTTAGTCAGATGGACATAATAGCCTTGTTCAGCGAGTGCTATCGCTGACTGCAAAAGACAAACCTGAATTTGAAGTGTAGAAAGTCCACAAGGTTGCAGAATTTCAGCCAAGCATGGTCAGCTGGGTGGGCCCTATAACGTATGTAGTGGAAGACAGCTAAGGTTGGGGTACAGTATGCTTCACATGACTTGGCATGGGTGGCGCAAGAGCATCCAGAGCAGAGGAGAGTGCAGTGTTATAGGAAGCTATTGCCTCATTAACAGATAACCTAGTGGAGGAAAGAGGCGATGAGACAGTGTAGGAGAGGTCCAATGGGTCAATAGCATGTAGATCTCTAAAGAGGTTGGAGGAGACAGGGTGAGGTTCAGGTGGCAGGTGATGAAGAGTGAAGCTTAGCAGGTGATGGTCTGATAAGGGAAGAAATGAGATACAGAGGTTTGAGGGTAAGCAATTAGAGAAGAAAACAAGGTCAATGCAGCGACCTTGCTGAGGAGTGGGGGCAGTACAGCAAAGCTGGAGGTTGAACGATGAGGTAAGGGAAATTAACTTTAAAGCATCAGGATCAGAGGGGTGATCAACATGAATGTTAAGATCTCCAAGAATAAGGGAGGGGGAAGATGAACCCAGTAAGAAGGAAAGTCATGAATCAAAGTCAGAGAGAAAGGTAGAGGTGGACCTGTCAGGGGGTTGATAAATAACAGCTAATCAGAGAGGTAGTAGAGTAAAAAGCTGGATAGAGTGGACATCAGAGGAGGGAAAGGAGTGAGACTTAGGCAGCAGGAGGGGTTGAAATTGACAGGAAGTAGAAAGTAGAAGCCCAACACCACAACCAAAGGCAGTGGGATGAGGTTTTTGGGAGAACTGATATCCACCATGACAGAGAGCAGCAAATTAAACCATGTCTTATTGGAGGAGCCAGGGCTCAGTTAGAGCAAGGAGATAGACAGCATTAGAGATAAACAGATCATGATTGAAGGCATTTATTTGAGATGGAGTGTGTGTTCCAAAAGGCACATGAAAAAGGGAGACAGATGGGGGAGAGGAGAGGGATATGAATAAGATTTGAGATGTTGCGTGACGATCTGTTCAAGAAGTGCGACAAAAGTCTAGGAGGCCCAGGGTTGAGGTTGATATCTCTGGAAGAGAGAAGGAGAAGGAGTAGAAGAGTATGAGACAGAGAGGAGACAGCATGGCGGTAACGACGGAGAGGTTGTTTTAGCGAGAGAGAGGAGATGGCTGCAATAGAGGGAGAAAGTGGTGAAACGCAAGAGCTGATGATAGGATAGATGACAAGATGGGGGAAATGAGGATGGTAAAGTAGAGATGAGGGTGAGGGGCGACAATTAGGGAGTATGAGGAGTAGGACGAGAAAGTGATGAGGAGCCATACAAGAGAGAGATGGAGAGGAGAACAGAAGTCGGACGAAATGAAATGATAGGTGGCAGAAATTGCAGGTGATGAGAAACACATGTAAGTGATCATGGTAAGGAGCACAGGACAGCTATAAGAGATTTTCAGCTATGGGTTAGGATAATAAGGAAGAGGAGAGAGAGAGCTGAACAAGATCACAAACAAAAATACTGAAAATTAAGGCACTCTAGCAATGCTAAGATAAATAAATAACATATACAGGCAGACAGACCTTCCAAGCAAGTGTTTAGAAAAAGCCAGACCCTAGCCAGAAGCCCTGCAGCCATTCTCCTGCCCCTCTCCACAGCACCAACTCCAGCCCTTGCTCCCTCCCACCCTGCCCAGACCCCTGGGGCTAGCTTTGGCTTTTGCAGGGTCAGTGCTTGAGCTTGATGTCTCTTCTAATGGTGGAAGAGGGAGGAGGTTCTGTCACTGAAGCCCATGAAGGTGGTTGCCCGTACCAGCAAAGAGAGAGGAAACATTAACCACATTCGGAGCCTGGAACAATAACCAGATGTTAAAAACCCAGTAATGACGTGGACAGCGATGGAAGGAATTTCTTTATTAATCAAATAAAGCCTATGGCCCGACACAGGCCGTGTTTCGTTGCCTTCTTCAGGGGCAGGCTACATAAATTAAACAATAAAAACAATATTAAATACCAATCATATAACCATACAACATAAATACTGCAAACAACACCTAAGAATATGTTAAAAGCAATAAATAAATAAATAGAAAACATGTATTAATACCATAAATACATATAAAAACATTTATAAACTAAAGCATGATATCATTAAGATCAGCACAGCATCACTACAGAATGATAAACGTATGTCTTAAAGATTATAATTAACAAATATTACAAAATGATATTGACATTTAAACCAATATGGCAACAACAATATATACATGTATATTGTAAAAGTTCTAAATATAAAAAAACATATAAAATCAAATAATATTAACATTTAAAGCATTATGGCAATAAGAATAAGTACATATATATTATCAGAGTTATAAAATTATAAATATGAAGCAAAACTATCAAAATATCATCACCCAATAAAATATATAACATACCTCATAAACTCGTCACACTTCCGATATGCTCATTCACTATCATAGACAAAGAAGAATACATATGGATAACTATATCCATGTATATAGCCTTATAATTCAATTTACATCACCATTACATTCTGTCGAGACTAGATTAATACTTTATAAAGATGGGTATCCATCTACTAGCTAGCATATTAAAAGTTAATATTTTATATACTCCATAGGGTAAATTAAAGCCAAAGATTAGAATCAGTGGAATAAGGGGTACAAAATCCACCCATAAGTGGAACAGTTCATATATATATATATAGCTAAATTCTTTAAACTTTTTACCTGAAAGCACAATGTTTCTTGTTCCCAACAATGTAACCAAAAAACAGGGATCAGAAGCGTCTAGCTATCAATGAAAGAAGTAACTCAATTAATAGCCTAATATCATGTTCCTCACAAGGTCTTAAATCCCTACAACTATATTAAATCTCTAATTAATCCCTCATTATAGCTGAAAAACCCTTTATGTCTTTCCATGAAAATTATAAACGTGTTGTGATCCTCCTTATAAAAGATAACATCTTTAAAAGATGGACGCAGATCTATTAATAACACATACGCTCACCCTAACCTTGTACTCACTTCTACATTATATTCTCCATCATAAAACCACTCACAGATCAACCATTATTCAAAACCACATCGTACTCTTTGACCGACATGGATGTTAGATTGAAAAAGTGCCGGTGTCTACGCGCTGCAAGCCTGTTATACTCTTTCTTACAAGCAATGACAACTAAACCGCTCAACGCAGATTCCACAGCACATCCACTCGGCCTAACCTGTCCTAAGCTATACATACTATTCTTCTCAAAGAGACCGCTTACTAATCAACCATTACTTCATAACGCATCGTTCTCTCTTGGTTTGCTGCCGACGATAACAGTGTCAGATTGAAAAAGACGCCAGCGTCTGCGCTCTAAAATTCAACCAAATTCTGGTATGCAAATGAAGTGACGTCCGAGAAGGGGTGGGAGGGTAAATAGATACTCTTCCTCTAACGATATTAATCATATGCCTTAGGGGGATGTTTACTAAATCGCGTTAGTGCAGTTCGCGTTAGTATTCGCGTTAATAAGACAAACCCCCAAATAAGGAGATGGGCGGGACAACAGAAGATCTAACGCGCGGTACAGAACTAACGAGCGCTACGTGGCGCGTTAGAGGAGTCACCGCGCGTTAAGCATAAGAAGCCTCGTAGACATACCTGACCCATACAGAGCTGTAGCATAATGGTTACTGCAGTGACTGCTGATACGGGCAGCATGGGTTCGAGTCCTCAGGGTGCCAGATGCAGAAGGCTGGCTGATATAGTAACCTGTATATGATACAGTGAGGGAAGGGGCATTTATTTGTTTCCTTTTGGAGGGGTGCAAGCAAACACACCCACACATCAGATAGTGAGTGAGGGGCCCTATATTAGTTTTCATGTATGTGCTGCAAGGTTGCTAGCAAACACACCCACACAGTGGTGTCCACAAAGTTGCTGCAGAAGGCACTCCATAACGCACAACATAGGCCACACTATAAAGTGGAGTGTCCACAGAGGCACATCAAAATGTCCCCCATAGAGCAGTCCATAAGGGAACATAAAGGGAGCCAGATAAGGTGACACATGGCGCACCCTATGACGCTCATTACGGTAATATCACGCTTGAGAGGCTGTCGCTGGTAGTAGTCCTGCGTATGTAAAAGATATAATGCGGCAGACACCCCTATAAAAGGAGTCCATTGTGGGTCTGAACCCATGACTACTGGTGCCACAGCTCATTGTCAATCCTAGCCCCCCCCCCCCCATCAGCCCATTTCTAGTCATTTCCTAGCCCCACCATCAGCCCATGTCAGGGCATAGCTCCCCTCCACTCAGCCCATTACCAGTCCTATCCTAGCTGTTCCATCAGCCCATTTCCAGTCCTAGCAACCCCCCAACCCATTACCAGTCCTAGCCCCCCGTCAATCACCTCCCAGTCTTAACCCCCATCACCCCATTTTCAGTTGAAGCCCCCCCTATAACCCATTACCAGTCCTGACCACATCAGCCCACCTCAGGTCCCAACCCCTCCCCATCAGCCCATTATCAGTCCTACCCCCCATCAGCCCACTGCCAGTCTTAACCCCCCCCAGCCCATTGCCTGTCTTAACCCCCCTCCCTCCCTCCCTCCCTCATTGCCAGTCCTAACCTCCCTCCCTCCCTCCCTCCCTCGCCCATTGCCAGTCTCAACCCCCCTCCCTCCCTAGCCCTTTGCCAGTCCTACCGGCCCCCCCCCTCGGCTGATGGCAATTTAAAAACCAAATAACGCTTCCCACTGCCACGGTGACGGCATGGAGTGTCCCGCGGGGCTCCCTCTGCCCGGCGGGACTCTCCCGGCGCAGCTCAGCCCCTCTCTGCCGGCTTGCAGATACGCGAAGGGAGAGAGAGTCACCCTCGCGTCTCTGTTAAGCCCGCAGGTGCTGATGGGAAATCTTCCATCTGCCCCTGCGGGCTTAACAGACGCAAGGGAGACTCTCTCCCTTCGCGTATCTGCAAGCCGGCAGAGAGGGGCTGAGCCGCGCCGGGAGTGTCCCGCCGGGCAGAGGGAGCCCCGCGGGACACTCCATACCGCCGCCGCGGCAGCAGCGGCCACTTTTATTTTATTTCTACCAATTACGAAAGGGAAGAATGTTCTTTGCGCGGGGCCCCCCGAAACGCTGGGCCCTGTGCAAAACACATTCCTGCTCAATGGACGGGCTGGCCCTGGGTGCACCCTCTGTGTTTTCCCCCTAACCCCACCGGTACATACACACCTCAGCCGCCCTTCCCTTGCCACCACAGGCCACCAATATGGGACACGGCTGGATAGGATACACAGGCCATCCACTTCCCCCCGCCATATGTCCCATTGTCACTCTGTGCTGTCTGCCCCGCACCTACCAACACACATGCTGTTGCACGTCAGTCAGGCACGCCACTCCCCACCCCTCTTGGTGGGCCACCCACACAGCAACGTAGCTGTGACATGTCTGTGGGGGGTGCCCACGCCACATACCTTACCTGTTCGACGTCCACCCTTGGCCCCAGTAGTGCCCACTGCCACACCCATCACTCGCACACCACTGTCATCAGGCAATGAGGGACATCTGACCAACAGGTACATATGTTTCAACCAACATTTATAACTCTTTTTTAAAACATATTTACATTATTTACAGTTACACAGACACGTGACATCCGGCTGACATGGCCCATGCTGTCAGTTGATGGCCGGCATGGCCAAACACGCATGCCACTGCAAATTGCAGTGTCCGCTCCCATCCCTGTGGCCAATGTGGTGGACATTCAATGGCACGGTGCGTCACAGGGTGGGTGTGCCATGTGTCCCCACACATTACACACCCTGGGGACCCCTGTTGGATGGTGGCTGACCGTCTGCGGAACGGCCAGGGCGGTCATCCCGCTCCCGCAGACGGTCAGCCACCATGGACAGGGTTGCCAGCACCTGGCCCTGGATTAGGGCGAACTGCCTCTGGGCTTGTGCCTGGGCACGCACAGCTGCAGCCAGGCGCAGGCCGCACATGCAGCCGCACAGACACACATCTCCCCGTGTCTGTGTGGCTGCATGGACAGCAGACCTGCCTGCGGCCATGTGTGGCAGGCACACGTCCAGAGGGCCTGCCGCGCCCTGATCATGGGGCAGGTGGCTGGTGTCCCCAGTGCCCTGTGGCGGAGCGTGCCATTGGGGAACTGCCCTCGCCCCACCCCCTCCGCTGGACATCCCCTCCCTCCCCCCTGCCTCCAACACCCTCCCCACAACCCCATCCCCCTCCCCCCTGCCTCCCCCTCCCTCTCCCTGCCACCCACCTCCCCCCATTCCTCTTCCCTTCCACTCACATCCCCCCCTCCTCATCCTGCTCCCCAGGCTCCACACCATCAGTCCCCATTCCCCTCGCATCCCCCACATTCCCTCCCATCTGGCCCCCATCATCACCCCCCTCCTCCCCCTCATCATGGCGTGGGGATGCGCGCTCATTCCCATCCTCGGCTCCCCGCTCTGGTCCGCCATCCTCATCCTCGTGCTGCTCCTGGTCTCCCTCCCGGGCCGCAACGTCTGGGGGCTCCTCCGGCCCCTCGTCCACGTTGGCTGCACGTGCATCAGCTGTGGGAGAGATAACACATGTCATCCCCTGGGGAAACATCCTCTTCCCCTGTCACTGTGGACCTGTGGTTCCACCACTCGTTCCCCTACATGTCCATGTCGCGGTACTCACCATTCTGCTGTGCCATCCTCTCGCGCTGCACCCTGGCAATGAAGCGGGGGTACCGGGCCCTCAGCTCGCGAGCCTTCTTTCGAAGGTCCTCCACCTGTAGGGGTGACAACGAACATTGCCCTTAGCTACCGTGGGGACACGTGGTGGGTCCCTGCCTCTGCATCTACCACTCTCATTGCATACAACAAGCGCCTGCCCCTATTGGGTGGGCGCTCATGCCCCCTTGCGTTAACGTGTGACAGCCCCATGTGTGGGCCACACACACATCACCCTGGTCGGTGCACCATGTGCACTGTATGTGCGGCCCACGTACATAACACATCACAGCTGTGTGTGCCACCTACACACATCTGCATGTGCCAATCAGCCACTCTTTGGGTGGGAGGTTGTCACCTACAGTCCTCACTAGGATGCCCTTAGGCTGTGGTTTTTCCTTTGTGATCCCATACAGGGCCTGTTTCCCAGGGAACAGGGTCGGTGCTGGGGACCCCTTTAGGGGCCTACATCTGCTTGGAGCTGGGGTTTGTATTCTTTAATCACACAGTGCACCAGCAGACAGTGGGCAGGGTGGAGGGGAGTTGCCCTCATGTGGGGCCTATATCTGCTTGGAGCTGGGGTTTGTGTTTTGTGATCACAGAAGGCACCAGCAGACAGTGGGCAGGGTGGGGGAGAGATGCCCTCATTTGGGGCTTGCAGCATCAGAGGATGCATTTTGCAAATGTGTTGGTTAAAGGAGACATGGTGCAGACCCCCTTCCTTTCCTGTTGGCCTGAGAGGTGGGACTGGGGTGTCTTGTGGATGGGGGACATCCCTGGCCTGCAAAGGCACCCTATACCATACCTCTGTGATCTGTGGTGCTGCTCTGCCATGGTTGCAGCTACCCCCTTGGGGCAGGGGTGCCTTTTTCAGGGGTGTGTGGCAGACTTTGCTAGCCGCAGGATGTGTCAGCACCTGCTATTCCCTGTCAGTGCATTGTGTATTTGTGCTGACGTTACTGGGTGTGTTTTGTTTTGTCTCATCATTTGGGGGACTTGTCCCCATGCACTTACCTCACGTGGGTAGTCTGAGCTCCTGTTGAACCTATGGGCCAGGCGCTCCCAGGCCCTCCTGACCCTTGCCAGGTTCTGCCTCCTGGATGAGCCAGGGAAGAGCCTCTGCTGGCGGAGGCAGAACAGCTCTGTCAGCAGGTATATGTCACGCTGGCTGAAGGGAGGCTTCCTCGACATAGATGCCATTTCTTCCAAATGCCTTTGCTGCTCAGCCACGTGCGTTGCTCGGTGCGTAGCCACGTGCGTTGCTGGGGGCGTGGCCACGTGCGTTGCTGTGGGCGTACGTGCGTGCGTTGCTGCGGACGTACATCGTAGGAAGATGTACAGAGACAGAGCACTAACACAGAGCTATAGCACAATGGTTAGTGTACTGACCACTGTTACAGGCAGCATGGGTTCGAGTCCCCAGTGTGCTGTGAGAGGGCATGTTTTCCTTTACATCGAGTACTCCATACAGAAAGAGACCCTCGCAATGTGTGTAACAATGTACGTTGGGGTGTGCGTAGCGTCGCGCGTACAATCGTTCGTGGGTATGTGTGTTTTTACCTGTGTGGGTATCATATATGACAGACTCGGTAGGGTGTCCTGCACCTATGCACAATGCTAACAGATGTACGTGGGATGGCCTATGGGTTATCAAAGCCTGTGAGCAGGCGCTGGATTCCCCCAGGGTTGGGTTGCGCCAGTCACACCCATGATGCACTGCACATGCAAATCAGCTGTCCACAGATAAACACAAGATCGGGAATGCACACCCACAGCACCTCGGCCTGGTAGGGGGGAAGCGACCATGTGCACCCCACAGCACCTCGGCCTGTAAGGGGGTACTGACCGTGTGTTGTACCGGCACAGGGTGGCCACACACCGTCACAGCGTGCGGGTACTGTGCTCACCCTGAGGGTGCAGTGAGGCGCCAAGCACCAGGTCCACAGCAACGTCCATGGCTGAAAGAGGCCATGGTGCAGTTCCACAGCAGTGTTATAGTGTGAGACAGGTAGTTTCTGCAGTAACACCTTGGACATCTCTGTCTGTATCAGTCAGGTGTAGCCCCCATGGACCCCCCCAGGAGGGCCCATGCACCACCACTCCCTCCCCCAGGGCGGCAAACAGGGTCTCCTATCAAAAGATACAACATCTACCTCCCTGCAAGGTGGACGTAGAGGGGAACATCAACCCCAGTCCTGCTGAGGGACACACACCCCACAGAGCAGTCAATGCAGCTCTGTACACATCCAGAACACAATAGCAGACAGACATTAGGCCTAGATATGGCATGCTGCACCCCACCACTATCTGATATTCCCCTGGTGCAAGCCATCAGCCACTGCACCCTGCAAGCCACTCCATCACAACACATACCAGCTGCAAATAGTCTGCTAGTGCCCAGTGGAGATGCCTGCACCCAGAACTGGGATGTCAGCATACACAGTTAAATCAGTGACAGGGCCCCATAAGGCAACCCATATATATCACATGAGAGAAATACTAGATAGCACTATGGGGGTGCCTAGCCATGCTGTGGTCACTGCACAGTCAGGGTGAGAGTGATCTCTCAGCAGCACATACTGAGGTCACCCTGTCTGTGTAGGTGGTGGCCGGCCACTACAATGTGCCTGTCATTGCCCTATGCCCTGTGCAGATGCGCCCTGGCCAGGCCACCCTGTCCGGCCTCTACCCATGGTACCTTGCTCCTCATTATGCACATTGGCAGCCCAATACTGGCAACATTGCTGGCAGTGTGGCCTGTGGAAGGTGTTTGCAGCCACCACACACTGGATAGACAGACAACCACCCCCACACCGATGTCACCATTGTGCTACTATAGAGGTGGTCAGCAGCCATACACACCACACCAGTCCTGGGCATGGTACAGGCATGGATATGGTACACAAGACTGTTGGGGGGTCACTCCCCAGGGTGGTGAACACTGTCAGAGACCAGACCTGCAGCACACACCGCAGACATCAGAATGATTGTTATGGTGGAGCTCAATGAGCAAAATGTGCTTAACAGAGGAATTGATATCTGCCAGTTCTCATAGCAAACGTTTGATAGCTGTGTACCATATACCCAGGTGTAGGGTGGCATTGCTAAGGTATGCAACTGCTAGTATTGGGAGATACAGGCAGGACCCAATTTCTTGCCTCTCCAGGTGGCATTGGCCAATGGGGCCTGTGGGTGGGTGTGTGGCCCTGTTGGCTGCTGCTTTACGGCAGAGTTCCCCAACTCCAGTCCTGGTGTTCCAAACACTGTTCGGGTTTTCATGCTGTCCCTCATAGATATGCATGAGCTACATCTGCATAACATGGGGGTGGTGCATAGCTATGCAGCACAGGCATCTTTATTGGAGGCAGCATGAAACCGGAATGTTGTGGGGCCCTCCAGGACTACATTTGCGAAACTCTGCTTTACGGTAATGTGCCTGTTTCTGGTGTGGTAAAATATAGGCCATGCGTATGTTCTCTGCAATAAAGGTATGTCTTTACTATCAATGTTTAGTAGTGGGTAAAGCTATGGGGTCTGGGTTGCCAAGAGCCCCAGCTGGGATTTGAACCTGTGACCCTCTGGTCTTACAGGCACTGGCTGTGTCTGTTGCACCACACTGTAGCCACAGAGACAGTGCAGTCCCTGGAGTTAGTTAAACCGGCCTGACGAGTCAGAAACCCTGCTCTGCAACAAGTTTATTGTGCCCTCATTTACCTTGTATGCAGACAACGGTGCACATAAACCTCAGAGAATACCTCACAAAAGGGGCACACACCCATAACCAAGCTGGGCAACAATGATATCATTGGGAAACATTACACAACACTCCCAGGACAATCCATTACAATGAAATGATATTTAAAAGGGTCTGTGAAGCGTAGACCCTTCCACACATCATTTCTTTTTTATTTGGTGCTTTCCAGGCAGTGTTGTTCCTTGTTGCCCATTGCTATCACTGTTGCCCAGCTGTATTATGCTTTTTAAAATGTTTCCTGTGGTCATTTTTAACGTTTTATGTGTTATTTTGTTCAGTGCACATGTATCACACTGCTCACGTTTTGTGGGTTTCCCCGGTTTTCCTATACATTGCTGACGGAAATGGTTTCTCTTCCCTTTAAATGCCTTTAACGACAGGTTTTCATTTGCGTTGGAATTGAGCTCAGAAATTCAGCGCGTTAGTGTGAGGGGAGCCTCTCCCCGCCCACTCTCCGCCCATTGACCCCTTCTCTCCGCCCACTCTCCACCTTCTGCGCTGTTTTAACGCGCCGCGGGGCTTTACGATCGTTAAGCGCGGTTACCGCGCGTAGTACGACGTTAACGGTCGTTGGCGCGTGTTTACGCGCGTTACACTGCACTTACGGTCGTTAACGTCATACTACGCGCGTTATTCACGTTTAGTAAACATACCCCTTAGTGTTACTATATGTATGCAAAATTAAACTATACCGCATTGCATTTAACACATATATTGGGAATTCAAACGAATTATATTATTTCTAGATTGTCCAATATATTCAAAATCCAAATGACAGTCATTATTCTTTTCCACTAACACCATAGGTATTACAACCCTTGAGTTTGTTGTTGTTAAGTGCAGTTGAGTCAGTGTCCACTCACTGTGACCTTCTGGGTAGTTTTCCCAACTATGTTCAGTGGTTCATAGTTGATAGAGTGGCATACATATCTGCTCTTATTCTATCTATCCATCTCATTGCTGGCCTTCCTCTTCTGCGTTGCATTGGTAGACATGGGGGGAAAAAAGTAGCTCTGGGCTATCAGCAGGGAAAAAAAGGCACGAAGAAGCCAGAAAAAATAAAAGAACCAAAACTATGTAAAAAAATTAAAATTACGTACCGAACTCAACGCTGAGACACTGAGGATGGTAGACGGGAAGAGTACCGGTTCAAAACCGGAGCCGAGTAGGAAACTCAGACATGAAAAAAATCAACTTTTTCGGGGGAAGACAGACAGCGTCTGAAGGGCTCCGAGGAAAAAAAGAGACTGAGTAAGATGGCACCCTTGGGCAGGAAGGGGACCTCGCATGTGTAGTGGCATCTCCCAAAGGCTTTCTTGAAAGCTGGGGGGATGCTTCTGCAAGGGCTCTGTCGGTGCCGACATCACCCATATGTGAGGACTGACTTCCTGCTTGTTCCCAGAGAATACCAAGATCAGGTCTGTTGGCTCACTGGTTGGGAAACACTGGCTAGTCTTCAGTGAATGTGGCTGGATGCAGGACCAAGAGTCATGTGCTCCGCCTGCCTTTGTTTCTGCCTATTGTGAATGATGCATGTATGTGTTTAATAAAAACTGTTGGACCCTCCCTTCCTGAACTGCTTTGTTTTGTTTTAACCAATGGCCACATTGTCCTCAGCCCTGGAGTGAAAACTGTGTAGGCTCTGCCTCAGCCATTCTCTCTCCTGCTTTTCTGCAGAGGATTCGCTTTCAAATCAGGAGGATTTGTCTCCCTTCTCTATCTTTCTTTCCTGGGAAGAGGCCTATAAGGGGGCTGGGGAACCCAGAGGTGGAACAATCCTTTTGTGTGAGCTGCCTGTGAAATGCCCCCAGCCTGGAATGAAAGCTGCCCTACCTGTACAGGCTCTTCCTTAGCCATTCTCTCTCCTGCTTTTCTGGGAAGGATTCGCGCTCTCAGATCAGGAGGATTTGCTCTCACTTCTCTCTCTTTCTTTCCCGGGATGAGGCTTCAGACTCTGCTTCTCTCTCAATAGCGGAGGCTTGCAGAGAAGCTGCGGCAGGGGGAGGGCAGGAAATGTTTGTGGTTAGGAGTCACTCAGAGGGAGGAAGGGGAGGAGGGAGCTAGACTGAGAAAATGAAAGACTAGGAGGGAAACCCCTGTGCTCTCATGATCTCATGCAGGCGGCCATCTTCAGAGTGGCAACAAGCTGCTGAGACTCTAGTTATCAGTCACAGTTTAGTTCAGTTTATTCCATACTTGATATATTGCTCTTAGTGGAAACAACAGAGTAGTTTACAGTACAAATAAAAACACTTTTACATCAAAATACATGAGATACAAAAATTAAATAAAAAAAAAACAAAACTATGTAATTTATAGTTTATTTAGAACTTGATATATCACTCTTCACAACAAAACGGTTTATAAAAAATGTATCACATTAGAAGGAATAAAATAATAAAATATGTGCTATTAAAGGAATATACAAAATAAAATAAAGAAAACACGAAAACTTAGGCAAAGGGGTAAACAAAACACATATGGGGTCATTCTGAACTACGAATGGGATGTCCATCCCCGCTATTCGTGCCGGCTCCAGCCCCCATATAACTTACCCGCCGGTTGTGCGGGGACGTTATACGGGAGCGAAGAAGAGGGGGTCTAGGGGCGGAGATTGGGCGGGCAGTGGGTGGTCGCTGGCCCTGGACGTACAGGGCCAGTTCTAATGTCGGCCCTGTATGTCCAGGGCTGGCAAAATGTCTGAGGAAGTTATTCCACCTCCAAGGTGGAATAACTTCCCTGGACTTTTTTTTTTCATGGCCTGGGGCGTGGATGGGGCTGGGGTGTCAGGGTTTATTCCCTGCAGCCTGACCCTAGCCTTAAGAGGCCAGATCGGTGATCGGGCTGCAAGGAATAAACATTTATTTCTGGTGGCCGGCGTCACAGCTTTTAAATGGAGCCATGGCAACCTGACGCCATGGCGCTGCGACTCCATTTAAAAGGCCTGATTGAGTTAGTGAAGCAGGCCTTGTACATGCAGGCCGGACTGAATCACAGTCCCAAACTACACCTACACGGCTGATTGCGATTCTGATCCCGCAGGGCTAGATGTGCCCCACGGGATTAGAATCGTGATCCACTTTGTACGTCCAGCTCAGACCGGACATACAAAGGGGATATACGTGCAGGATAGAATTGGGCCAATAAGATCACGGTTGTTGTTAAGTGCCATCAAGTCGGAGTCGACTCATGGCGACTCTCTGGATAGCTATCCTAAATTGTGTTTAGTCTTGAGTCAGGCGGCTCATTGTTGACAGACTGGTAGCCATAGCTGCTGTTATTGTATCGATCCATCTCATTGCTGGCCTTCCTCTTTCGCGTTGACCTTCTATCTTGCCAAACATGATGTCTTTCTCTAATAATCTCTCTCTTCGCATGATGTGTCCAAAGTATGAAAGTCGAAGTCTTGTCATCTGAGCTTCTACAGAAAGCTTAGATTTGATCTCCTCTAGTACCGACTGGTTTGTTCTTTGGGCAGTCCATGGTATACACGGTATTCGCTGCCAGCACCATAATTAAAAGGCATCAATTTTCTTCCTCTCTATCTTTTTCACTGTCCAGCATTCACATCCATATGATGTTATTGAAAATACCATGGCTTGAACAAGTCGAATCTTTGTATGGAGAGAGACATCTCTGCTCTTGAGAATCTTATCTAGGTCTTTCATAGCCATTCCGCCAAGAGCAATGCGTCGTCTGATTTCTTGACTGCTTGTTGCTTCTTTATTGATAGTTGATCCAAGTAGGTTAAAGTTGTTCACGATTTCAATTTCTTCTCCTTCAACGATGAACCTGTTGATTATGACAGTTATCATGATCTTTATCTTCTTTACATTAAGGTGCAGGCCCATTTTCAGACTATGTTCTTTGATTGTGAGAAGCAAATGTTTCAGATCATCTTCACTTTCAGCCAATAATGTGGTATCATCAGCATAGCGAAGGTTGTTGATGAGTCTTCCACCAATCTTCACACCTCTTTTGTCTTCATACAATCCTGCTTCTCTGATGATTTTTTCTGCATATAAATTAAACAGGTAGGGGGAAAGTATGCGGCCTTGTCTTACACCTTTGCTTATTTTAAACCATTCTGTTTCTCCTTGTTCCGTTTGAACTGTTGCTTCTTGATCAATGTACAGATTGCGCAAGAGAACGATCAGGTGTTCTGGTATACCCATGCTTCTTAATGTGGCCCAGAGTTTCTCATGGTTTACACAGTCAAAAGCCTTGCTATAGTCGATAAAGCACATATAGATATCCTTTTGGTATTCTTTAGTCTTTTCAAGGATCCATCTCACATCCGCAGTGATGTCTCTCGTTCCTCGCCCTTTCCTGAACCCTGCTTGCACTTCAGGTAGTTCTTGTTCTAGGTATGGTTGTAGTCTCTTTTGAATAATCTTCAGTAGAATCTTGCTGGCATGTGGGATCAGAGCAATTGTGCAATAATTTCCACAGTCAGTTGGATCACCTTTCTTTAGTATTGGTATAAACACATATTTCTTGGCAGAGCTTTGTAAGTATGGTAGCAGCTGCATCAGACTGCTGTAATACTTCTATGGGAATGCTATCAATGCCTGGTGCTTTGTTCTTTGATAAGGCTTTCAATGCTGCTTTAACTTCTTCCTTCATCACCAATGGTTCCCGATCATAAGGTACAGGTTGAAACGGCTGTTGGTCCACTTGATCTTTACTATATAAAAACTTTGTATATTCCTTCCACCTTTTCTTGATCTTCTCAGCATCATTCAACATAGAACCTTGAGCATCTTGTAACATTCCAATTCGAGGCTGGAACTTTTTCTTTAACTCTAGTAGCTTTAGGAAAGCCGATCTTGTTCTTCCTCTAATAGTTTCTGCTTCTATTTCCTTGCATGCGTCGTTGTAGTACTTTTCCTTGTCCTGTCTTGCTGCACATTGGAAATCTCTGTTGAGTTCTGTTATTGACTTTCTTTCTCCTCTGGCTTTAGCTTCTCTGTGTTTCTGGGCAATTTTCAGAGTTTCTTCTGTCATCCATTTTGGCCATTTTTGCTTTTTCACTTTTTGTAGAGACTTCTCGCTTTCTTCCAACACAACCTTCTTGATGTCATTCCATAACTCTTCTGGAGCTCTGTCGTTTGTATCTAAAGCAGCAAATTGATTTTGCAGGCAGCTTTAAATTCCAGTGGAATATTCACAAGGTCATATTTTGCTGCATTCAGAAGCTGTAAAGATGTCTTACGCATTGGAACATGGAACGTACAAAGCATGAACCAAGGGAAGTTGGAGGTGGTCAAGAATGAAATGGAACGTGTACAACTTGATCTGTTGGGTGTCAACGAACTGAAATGGACTGGCATCGGGCACTTTGCATCAGATGATCACATGATCTACTATGCTGGAAATGAAAGACAAAGAAGAAATGGGGTTGCATTTATAATAAAGAAGAAACTTGCAAGAACTGTAATGAAATACAATGCAGTCAGCGAACGCTTAATCTCTATTCGTCTATGAGGAATGCCTATCAACACAACTATAATTCAAGTATATGCCCCAACAACAGCTGCAGAAGAGAATGAAATTGAAGAGTTCTATGAACAAGTACAAGCTGAAATTGACAGAACATGCAAACAGGATATCCTGATAGTCATGGGTGACTGGAACGCAAAAGTTGGCAACAAAGAAGAAGGCAATGTAAAAATCAAATTGACTACATCTGTGGAAGTCAACAATGGAAAAGTTCTATAACATCAACAAAGGCAAAACCTGGAGCTGACTGTGGTACAGCTCATCAACCACTAGTATGCAAACTCAAGCTAAAGTTGAAAAAGAGCAAACCACTCATGAATGCAGCAAAATATGACCTTAAATATGACCCCAACTTCATTCCACCATCACATATAAGTGTTAAGGGAGCTGATCTATCCACCAAAGAAACAATAAGATATCTCGGAGTCACGCTGGACCACCATCTCGATATGAAATCACACGTAAACAATATTGTAAAAGCTGTATACTTCAAGATACGCACAGTTAGGCATTTACGCTCCTTACTGGACCCAGAGGATTTCAGAACCATCTTCCAAGCACTCATCTTGCCGCATTTCGATTTCGCCAATTCAATTCTACAAGGTCTCCCACAATCCACCCTAAGTTCTCTACAACTTGCTATGAATTCAGCTGCAAGGGTTTTACAAGGAGCGTCCAGGAATGATCATGTGACACCAATCCTCAAGCAGCTTCACTGGCTCCCAATACAAGCCAGGCTCATATTCAAAACACTGATTCTCACGTACAAGGCCATCCATGGCTTGTCAGCCAACTCACTAACTGATCTCATACAATCTGTACCACCAACAAGATCCAGAAGACAATTATCGCTAAACACTCTAATAATGCCAAAGGCCATAACAACTTGCAGCCGATCAACAGCGAATAGAGCCTTCATGTTTTGCGTCCCAAAACACTGGAACTCCCTACCACCTGACATACGTGCCTTAACCGACCTAGCCCAGTTCAGAAAGGCCCTCAAATTTAACCTATTTATCAAATATTACCCTACATAAAGTTCAATAGAATAGCTTCACCACAAACTTAACCACAATCTCCTCCTGACCCTTGCACTACTGCTATCTTATGTAAATAGTTCTTTCATGCTATCGAACTAATTGATTATTTATTCTATGTATATAGTTCTCCCATGTTATCCAAGTTTATACTCCTGTTATATGTAATACCGAACAGCCTGTTGTTCTGGTCTTTGTGTTCATCTGTAAACCGCGCTGATTATAAATAGTGCGGTATATAAAAAACTGAAATAAATAAAATAAATAAAGATCACGGTAGGAGAAGGTTATATCAAAGGAGTAAAAAAAGAGTGAGTTCCAGGAAGTGACAACGGAATCCAGTCTACTCTCCTCCAAATGCTAAATTTAAAAAAATAGGACTGTTATGTGCCGCTATAGTGCATAGTCGTGGCCGCCTACCCTTAATCCTGCAAATTCAATGCCAGGATCATATGCAGCCTTGGCATTTAATAGCTGGGTTTGATGCACAGCTGCCACAGCCATACTGGCTAACTGGTCAGCAGCGATATTGCATGCTGCCCGGTTAGCTCCTGCGTAAAAGATAGGTGTAGCAAAAACTGGCCTATCTTTTAATAACTAAAGTCCAACGAAATTATGTATGAAACCCGCACTGTATTTTTATCACATTTTTCTCGAAGCGAGCCGGAGGAAGGTCAGTATTAAAACTTAACCCACACCAGGTGGCCAGCTGCTTTTTAATCAGTGAGGTTCTCCACCCAAAAACAAAAATTACTACACTTATCTTTCCGTTGAAAAGTATATTCATAGAATCCCCATCGTGTACATTGCTCACAAGCAGGCAGTTCAGCACGACGTGCACGTTTCAGGCAACAGCCCTGTATCAAGTGCTTCTCTCTAATCCCAATAATGTGGCAAACAATGTTGAAAACGCCATGGGCTCAATCATGAAATTGATTGGCAGAGTGTGCTGTGACGCTGTTATGTTAGGTTATCCAATTAGGGCAGGGATTTCCCTGTTGGTGGGGACTCCCCTGTTCCTATTGGTTGGTTTCTCCTTTTTAAATGCATTCATTCAGTCAGAAGAAAGACTTGACCTGAGCCTACTCTCCTTTGTGTTTCCTTACCATTCCCCCTAGCTGTATCCCGTGTCTACAGCTACTGTGGTGTCTGTCTTGACTAGATTGTAAGCTCTGATGAGCAGGGACTGTCTTTTACATGTGTCTGTGCAGTGCTGCATATGTCTTGTAGTGCTATACAAACGTTCAGTAGTAGTAGATAAGGGTCTCAGTAGTGTGTGTAGAAAGGAAGGGACAAATGTTTCAAAATCAAAGGCAGAGGAAAAGATGGCTAAAGATGTTAAGTGTGGCGACAAAACTTTCTTCAGGTATATTTGGGAAAGGAAGAAGATCAGAGGTGGAATTCCAGGACTCAGAAGTACTGCGAACGGACTCGTGGAAAGTGACATTGAAAAAGCGAAATTGCTAAACAAATACTTCTGCTGTGTTTTTACTAAAGAAAGTCCTGGAAAAGGACCTCCTGTGACTCCCAAATATAAAAATGGGAATGAAGTAGATACCACACCATTCACAGAAGATGAAGTATTAGAACAGCTTGCAAAACTGAAAGTGGACAAGGCCATGGGACCGGACGGGATACATCCCAGGATACTGAAAGAGCTCAGAGAGGTTCTTGCAGGGCCGTTAAAGGATGTTTTCAACAGATTCTTGGAAACAGGAGAGGTTCCTCAGGACTGGAGAAGGGCTGATGTGGTACCTCTCCACAAAAGTGGTGATAGGGAAGAAGTGACAAACTACAGGCCTGTGAGCCTTAGCTCGGTGGCGGGAAAAGTAATGGAGGCACTCCTGAAAGAGCGAATAGTGAACTTTCTCAAAACCAACAGGTTGTAAGATCTGAGGCAACATGGTTTTACCGAAGGACGATCTTGCCAAACAAATCTGATTGAGTTCTTTGACTGGGTGACCAGAGAACTAGATCAGGGGCATGCGATGGATGTCATCTAACTGGATTTCAGCAAAGCCTTTGATACTGTTCCTCATAGGAAGCTTATCAATAAACTCAGTAGCTTGGGGACAGATCCCAAGATGGTAAATTGGATCAGAAATTGGTTGACTGACAGACGACAGAAGGTGATGGTAAATGGAACTCACTCAGATGAAGGGAAGGTGATTAGTAGGGTGCCCCAGGGGTCGGTCATGGGCCCGGCACTGTTCAATGTATTTGTGAGTGATACTGCTGAAGGACTGAATGGAAAGTCTCTCTTTTTGCAGATGACACAAAATTTGCAACAGAGTGGACTCCCCCGAGGGAGTGGTTAACATGAGGAAAGATCTACAAAAGCTGGAAGAATGGTCTAATGATTGGTAATTAAGATTTAATGCAAAGAAGTGCAGAGTCATGCACTTGGGTAGCAGAAATCCAATGGAAATGTACGCGATAGGGGGCGAAAGGCTGGTGTGCACGGATCAAGAGAAAGACCTTGGTGTGATTATTTCTGAAGATCACAAGGTGGCAAAACAGTGCGACAAGACGGTGGCAAAAGCCAGGAGGATGTTGGGCTGCATACAAAGAGGAATCACCAGCAGAAAGGAAGAGGTACTCATGTCACTGTACAAGTCACTGGTGAGGCCTCGCTTATCTTTATCTTTATCTTTATTAAAATTTGATATACCGCTGTTGCAAAGCATTAAGCGGTGTACAATAAAATTGATTAGCACCACAATCCAAGAAACAGAACGCCAAAAATAAGACAGGAAAGAGGGTTAGAGATAGTGGACAAATCATAATAAAGACACTGAACAACAACTCATAATAGGCTGGATACAACTTGTTTTGACAGTAATTAACAAATCATAACAAATCATAAAGATAATATTAACCAACCAGGGTACAGGAATACATAATTGACAAACATAGACAATACTTGGGATGGGCATACAGACAATTCAACTTGGAATACTGTGTTCAGTTTTGGAGACCGTATCTTGCAAAGGATGTAAAAAGACTTGGAAGCTGTTCAGAGGAAGCGACCAAAATGATTTGGAGCCTGCGTCAGAAGCCTTATGAGAAGAGACTTGAAGACCTAAACATGTACACTTTGGAGGAGAGGAGGGACAGGGGAGATATGATTCAGACCTTTAAATACTTAAAGAGATATAATGAACAAACAAACCTCTTCCAAAGACGGGGAAGCTGTAAAGCCAGAGGGCACAACAGGAAGCTGCAAGGTGGTAAATTGAAAGGCAATGTCAGGAAATACTTTTTCACGGAAAGGGTGGTGGATGCTTGGAATGCCCTCCCAATGGAAGTGGTGGGGGCAAACATGGTGACGGAATTCAAAATGGCATGGGACAGACACAGTAGATCCCTTTACAGCAACAGGATAAAATCAAAACAAACGGAACCATCTAATGTCTTAACAAATAGGTGTGTCCTGCATGGAGTGGTGGGTTCACCCCTAAACAGGGACATGGGGAGGGGTGGCCTGCACGGAGCGGCAGGTGCACCTACTCTTGCCATCATGCTGGGCAGACTAGATGAACCATGCTGGTCTTTATCTGCCGTCATTTACTATGTTACTATGTTACTATGTAATTCCCACACTGGTCTCTCAGCCTCCCTTCTTTAGGGAGAATGATTATGTTCCCCATCTCGAACATTCTAGGGAGCCGTTCTCCCCTAAGAGCACTTGAGAAAATTCTAGCTAGTAAGGGGGCAACCTGCACCACAATAGCTTGATAATACTGTGCAGGAAGGCCATCTGCTCCTGCCGCTTTCCCCCGAAGAAGGGCCTTTATCGCCTCCATCACCTCCACTGGTTGCACTACTCATCCCAAGGCCTGGGCCTCTTCCTCCGTTAACCTAGGCAGATTTGTGCTCTCCAAATATCTAACTATCTGACCATCATCTCCCTCTCCCTCTGTACTATACAGCTTCTCCTAAAACTTCCTGAACTCCTCACAGATGTCTGCATTCACATACACCTTCCCCCTCCCGCTTGGGCTATCTCTGCATCCGTTCTCTCCACCCTCCGCTTCCGCAATCGCCACGCCAACAGCCTCTCCACTTTATTTCCACCCTCCATATAATTCCTCTTAGTAGCTCTCAAAAGACTCTCCATCCTCTCAGTGTCCAGCATATTATACAGCGCCCTCACCCTCACAGTTCCCGAAACACCTTTCTCCCCCCTTTTAAACTATGTTCCGCTTGAAGCTCACTAATCAGCTTAGCTAACCTATCCTGTTCCTTCAGCCTTTCTCTCCTCCGTCTTGCCCTCATTTGTATGATCATGCCTCTCATATATGCCTTCCCTGCATCCCACAGCACGTCCCCCCGCACCCCACCCACATCATTTGTAAGAAGAAACTCCTTCCATGCAGCTCTCAACCCTCTACGAACCTCTTCATTCTGCAATAGGGAAGCACTAGCCCTCCAGACCTTGTGTGCATTGCCTTCCCCCCCCACCGGTGCCCACCTGCTAGTTACCATCCCATGATCAGATAGTGTAAGAGGATGTAACTGCATCTTACTCAGAACTCCCAGTTGCTTTCTTTGGCTCAGAATGTCATCAATCCCAGAATACGCTCCTGATCTGTGGAAAAAAATGTATATCCTCTTTGTGAACCATTTTCCACCTTCCATAGGTCCACCAGGTCCCACTATATAATGCAGCTCCTCAATTCCCTCCCCTCCTTCCCATGGAGCTTATTTGAGTCATTTGACCTCTCCTCCCTTCCCAAAGTTCATTTGAGATCCCCCCCAACCACCCAATCTCCACTGGCCGCCTTCACAAATCCTTGCATCGCCTGCCGATAAAAGGTGCTTTTGGGTCCATTTGGCGCATAAATATTCAATATTGACACCAGCGTCTGATCAACCCTGCCAATTACCCAGACCACTCTCCCCTGGGCATCCTCGCACCTCTCCTAGAATGAAAGGAACCCTCTTATGAATAAGAATCACCACCCCTCTTTTTTTGTATTATATGCTGAGCAGTACATCTGAATATACCCTGCCATTTTCAATTTCTCGTGCTCCTCTCTAGTTAGATGCATTTCCTGAAGAAGTGCAATGTCAGCCCTTACTTTGATCAAACACCCTAGAATTTGCTTCCTTTTAATGGGGCTGTGAATCCCCCAGACATTCCATGAGGCGAAAACATACCCCCCTAGGACTTCCCTAATCGCCATCTTTACCCTCGTCCCTCCCTCTTACCAGAAGATCAACACCAGGCCACACCAAAAACATGTAACAACTTAAAACTGTTAATACCCCTCTCCTCCACCTCCAGTGTTAATTTCCTCTGTTTCCACTTGTTATCATTTCCCCTGCTATGGCTTCAAAAGCTCAGAACTTACATTTTCTTCCAACTAAACGTTATATGCATTTTAAACTTGCTATATTATAGCCGAGTGCCTTCTTCAGTTCCGCCGCTGCCATTCTCTGCTGGTTGTGTCTGTTGCTGTTCTTCACGCCGCACCTCCATCGTCCTGCTCACCGTCTGCCCCAGCAGGTCCCCCTCTCCTTGTCTCCCTCCAGCTTCTCTGCGCTCCGCTCTGTTCCGGGGGCCGCTCTTGCATCTCTGTAACTCTCTCCTCCGCACGGGAGCCGCCGCCTGTATTAGTGTCTCTGTCCGGTACTCGCAGGCTGCTCCAGCCCTGGTTACTCTGCCTTAAATGCTTTTCAAGAGCCTCCAGACTGTTAAAAAATCTCTTTCCACCCTTCTGCAGCAGAACAATGTGGGCTGGATACCATATAGCCATTTGTATTCCTTTTTGTGTCAGATTCTCCTTCAACCGGAGAAGATCTCTACGCCTCCGCATGGTTTCCACTGCCAAGTCCAGGAATATAAACACCCTTCACGTCTTGTACATCACATGGCCCATTCTTCTAGCCAGCCTAATAATGTATTCTGCCCTGAAACCTCAGTAGTTTGACAATCAAAGCCTGAGGCCTGGCATTATTTTAAGGGTGAGCTCTGATCACATCAAGCAGCCCATTACTCGATCGTGAGCAGGGCAATCTCTGGCTGACCTGCCTTTTCCAGTCAGGGCTGGGGGAGGAGACTTCCTACCGTTCATCAGCTGCCACCATCAAGCATGCCCGCGCCTAAGGGCCACGCCAAAGGGCCCTTTGGTATGGCCCTTAGGCGCAGGACCTTAGCTTTCAACCTTGACTTTATCTTGAATTATGACATTGTCTTCCTGTCATGCTAGCTGGTTTCTCTCTGCTTAATAATAAGCTCCCAGTGCATTCTCTGTATTTCAAACAACACAACTGAGGGGCATTCCAGGAAGCAGTGCTCAAGGAACCCTTTTACAAAAGCTAGTGTGTCTTGTCCTTCCTCTCCCTCCGGGATCCCGAAGATCTGCACATTTGAGCGGTGCTCTCTATTTTCAATTTCTTCGGCTTTACTTTGCAGCTACACCAATTGTTGCTGAAGGCGGGAAACTTCCTTCCCCATCCGTGCCTGGGCGTCCTCCGTGTTCCCGATCCTTGTCTCTGCCTCCTCCAACTGCAAACCGACTGCCGCAAACTTTTCCTCAATCTTGTTAAACACTTTTTCTACAATTTCTGTTTTAGAGTCTCTGATTTCCTGTAATATGGTCAGAAGGTCCGTCTCACCTCCATTCGCTTCTCCTGCACTGGCCATCGAAAAGGCCGGCGAGGACGAACCTTGTAGTCCCACTACCGCATTTCCTCCCGATTTAGTTTTAGAGGCATAAACTCCGCAATTGTCTTTGAGGGCTTGATTTTCACTACTTTTGGCATCTCAGCTCTCCCCATGGAGGGGGTAGAATTCCTGTTATGTAATTATCCAACTTATTTTATTTTATTTATTCAAAAGGATTTATATACAGCTTTGTCCTGAAATCAAAGCAGTTTACACTTCAAACAATCAAAAATAACTGTCAGTAGGGGTAGGCATGCAGTGTTAACACAGAGTGGAAGTGATGATTTCTTGGTGTGCTATTTACAGGATGAGCTATGTACAAGTGGTTATATACAGGGAGGGTAGGGGGGTACATTGTAAGTCAGGTGGGTTGGTAGGTAGCATACGACATAGGACTATAGTGTTCAATGAAGCACATAATTTTGGGTTTCTTCCTGAAGTTCTTGAGGTCCAAAGATGATCGTTGGTCGAGGTCCATAGTTGATTGTCAGTTGTCCGTACAACTTATAGAGGGGTAAAATGACAGAGCCCTCTCAGGCACGTCCGCTCTCCTCGCCCCTCATGCCGGAAGTACGTGAAAGATTACTATAGCTTTCTGCCACATTTTCCTGATCTCTGACTGCACTTCTTGATACTTCAAAATCTTCTGCCTCTCAATACAATTCAGAGAATAATCACATGAAACAGACACCTCTATTATCGATGACGTTTAGATATTATTCAAGACTACCAGTATGCCAGTTTATTCTCCCCAGTGTGAGTTCCATGATGCCTCACTAGTCTTCATTTTGTGCAGAAATATCTCCCACATTCCAAAAAACTAAAGGTCTCTCCCCATTGTGGGTTTTACACATCAAGCTTATACACCCTACTATAAAGGATAACATACAAAACTTAAATAAATAACACTCCATTCCTATGCCTTGATACTCCTACTTGTATATAGTTACAACTGGTATGTTCTGCCTAATGCGGTACAGACAGTACTTCTGTTTAAATTGTTACACACACTGTTATAGTTGAAATATCCTGATTAGTTGTTGAATCCCTGAATTATGCAAGTTAAGATGTTCTATGTAATAAGTTATAATGTTCAATGTTCTATGTAAAACAAACTCTGCTTTGTTAACTGTTGTTAATTGTACACCGCAACTGATCGCTGGAAGATGCGGTATATAAATAAGTGTTAAATAAATAAAAATAAATAAATAAAAGTGCCTCACTAGCTCTGAGTTCCAGTAGAAACATTTCCCACATTCAATACAACTAAACGGTTTCTCCCCTGTGTGAGTTCTATGATGCAGCATTAGTTGTGTTTTACTGATGAAACATTTACCACATTCAGTACAACTAAAAGGAGGGGAGGGGAGGGGGGAGGGGGGGGGGGGAGGGGGGAGGGGGAGGGGGAGGGGGGGAGAGGGGGGGAGGGGAGGGGGGAGGGAGGGGAGGTGAGGGGGAGGGGGAGGGGGAGGGAGGAGGGGAGGAGGGGGGGAGGGTGTGTTTGGACCCATAGGCAGATTATGTACCACCACCCAACCCTCTGTGGCTGAGGGTGGGAAACAGGATCTCTTTCCTGGAGGGGGGGAGGGGGAGGGGGGGAGGGGGGGAGGAGGGGGAGGGGGGAGGGGGGGAGAGAGGGGGAGGGAGAGGGGGAGGGGGAGGGGGAGGGGGGAGAGGGGGGAGGAGGAGGCAGGGGAGGGTGTTTGGACCCATAGGCAGATTATGTACCACCACCCAACCCTCTGTGGCTGAGGGTGGGAAACAGGATCTCTTTCCTAGGGGGGGGGAGGGGGGAAGGTGTTTGAACCCATAAGCAGATTATGTACCACCACCCAACCCTCTGTGGCTGAGGGTGGGAAACAGGATCTCTTTCCTAGAGAAGATGCATGTACCCGGAACTGGGATGTCAGCATACACACCAAACAAATAAGTCACTGATTGGGCCCCAAAAGAAAACCCATAAATATCATATGAGAAAAATGCTATATAGCACTATGGGGGAACCTAGCCATGCCATGGTCACTGCACAGTCAGGGTGAGAGTGACCTCCGAGCAGGACATGCTGTGGCCACCCTGTCCATGCAGGTGGTTGTCAGGCACTACAATATCCGAGCCATTGCCCTATGCCCTGTGCAGATGCATCCTGACCAGGCCACCCTGTCAGGGCTATACCCATGGTACCTTGCTCCTCATTATGCACATTGGCAGGCTTACACGGCAACAGTGTGGGCTGACACCACACACTATAGACAAACACACGCTCCCACACCTATGCCAGCATTGTGCAAATATAGAGGCTCTTGGCAGCCCTGGCCACCGCACCAGTCCTGGGCACAGTGCAGGCATGGCTATGGTACGCAATACTGTTGGGGTCACTCCCCAGGGTGGTAAACACTGTCAGGCATCAGACCTGAAGCACACTCCACAGACATCAGAAAGGTTATTTATTTATTTATTTACATTCTCTTATATACCGCGCTATTCTGCATCAGTGCGGTTTACATTGAACAAACTGAAATTACATTGAACAGGGTATTATAACTTGGAGATAACTATTTTACAGGGAACATGGGCTATGGAGGGTTAAGTGGCTTGCCCAAGACCACAAGGAGCACCTGTGGGACTAGAAACCCCAGTCCTTCCGGCCCAAGGTTGCTGTCCTCTAGTGGGATTTGAACCACCGACCTTCCGGCCTGAAGTACCTTGCCCCAACCACTAGGCTACTCCTCCACTAGGATGCTAGGATGCAGCTCAATCAGCAAATTGTGCTTAACTTAGGAATTGCTATCTGCCAGTAATCATAGCAACCTTTTGATAGGTGTGTACTGTATTCCCAGGTTTAGGGTGACATTGCTAAGGTATGCAAGTGCTAGTATTGGGAGATGCAAGCAGGGCCCAACATCCTGCCTCTCCAGGAGGCTTTGGATAATGGAGCCTGTGGGTGAGGGTGTGAGCCCTTTAGTAAACATACCCCTTAGATTATTGGGGAGGGAGTTCCATAATGCAATGTAGGAGAAGGCTCTTGATTTAATTAATGGAGGAGGCATGGTAAGGAAATCCACAGTACTACCTTTTAACTTTCAAAAGGGAGACTATGATAAAATGAGGAAAATGGTTAAGGAAAAACTAAAAGGAGCAGTTGCAAAGGTCAAAGACTTACAACAAGCTTGGGTGTTGTTTAAAAATACTATCTTGGAAGCCCAGACCAGCTGTATTCCATGCTTTAAGAAAAGTGGAATGAAGTCCAAAAAACTTCCATCATGGTTTAAAGGTGAGGTCAGAGAGGTTGTTGATGCCAAAAAAGCATCTTTCAGGAAATGGAGAAAAGAACCAAATGATGAAAACTGGAACAGCACAAGCACTGGCAAATTAAATGCAAGGCATTGCTAATGTAGGCAAAGAGAGAATTTGAGAAGAAACTTGATGTGGAAGCAAAAATTTGTAATAAAGACTTTTTCAAGTACATTCGTAGCAAAAAACCTGTGAGAGAGTGAGGTGGACCATTAGATGATAGAGGGGTAAAAGGGGCAGTAAGAGGGGACAAGGCTATAACGGAGAGACTGAATGAATTCTTTGCTTCGGTCTTTACTGAGGAAGATGTAGGGATGTTACCCACGAATGAAGTGGTATTTAAAAGTGATACTGCAGAGGAATTGAAAGAAATGTCGATACACCGGGAAGATATATTACAACTATTTGATAAACTGAAGAGTAGCAAATCATCTGGACCAGATGGTATACATCCAAGGGTGTTGAAAAAACTGGAATATGAGATTGCAGACCTGCTATTAGTAATCTGTGAACTATCATTAAAATAATCTGTAATACCTGAAGATTGGAGGATCACCAATGTAACGGCAATTTTTAAAAAGGGTTCCAGCAGTGTTCCGGGAAAGTACAGACCGGTGAGCCTGACGTTAGTACCGGAAAAAATGGTAGAAACCATTATAAAGAACAAAATTACTCATCATGTAGATAGTCATTGGCAATCACCTTTCAGAGCCTATGTACTATAAAGTAACTAAAATGTTTTAGCTCTACTATTCAACGTCGAGGTTTGTGTCTTTTTTTTGTTCTCAATATTTTTCTTCTAAAAGCAACAAGGGGGTATGTTTTCTAAACCGTCTTAACGTGCACCCGGCGATAGTGTGCAGGATGTCATAAAAGGAGCGGGCGTTTCGGTCTTAATGTAGCAAAATGGGATTAACACGCGATAATGCGCGCTGCGCACATTATCGGGCGAAATGCCACTAAGCACGTTAACGCGCGATAATGTTAAGTAGGCACGTAGACATGCAACCATAGAAGCAGAGGAGTAGCACAATGGTTAACACAGTGACTAATGGTACAGGGGTCACGAGTTCAATCCCCTAGTGTGCCTAATGCATAAGGTTGGCTGAGGCATCACCCTGTACATTTAAGTAGTGCATTTTAATTTTATTTTAATTAGTGCTGCCAGCAAACACACCCTCACAGTGGCGTAACCTAAGGTGCCGCATAAGGCACCCCATAACGCACTCCATAGGGCACATTATAAAGTGCACTGTCCGCCAAGGCACCGTATAATGTCCTCTATAGGACACCTTATAAGGCACCTTATAAGGCGCTTGATAGGGTGCCTTACAAGGTGCCCTATAAGGTGCCTTATGGGGCGCCTTATGAGGCACCTTAAAGTTACAGTACTCTGAGGGTGTTTTTGCTGGCAGCACTAATGTACATTAAAAATAGACAATGCCTCAGACAGCCCTATCAAATAACCTCACCATGGTGCAAGGTGAATGATCCCACAGTGAAATAGCGCTGATCAGGGTTTTCCCTTTCCATTGGACAAGTTTCCTATGGCGTGCACATGTTCCGCAACAGCAGGGCCGGCATGTCGGAATGGGCAACTGCACAGATGCTGGAAAAGGGGACACGTAGGGCTGCAGGAGGCACATGCTGTGGTGCAGCTGGGCCACAGTGCGGACTAGGGTGATGCCTAGGTGGCCCATGGGAATGCTGAAACAGTAGAGCAGCCAGACAGCAACTGATGAGGGCCCAACATGGGCACGAGTGTATCTCCCACAGGGTCACAGGTGATAGTACCTAGAAGGTACCCCCAACGGCACAGAACATTGGCAGGCGGCGCTGGGGGGAAGCGTGGACAGCTATGCAGGCACCCATACCCCAGAACCCGCACAAAAGGCAGCCGCCTACCCACACACTGGATGGCCTGAGTTCGCGCACCACCAGCACCACCAGCAGAAGGGCATGTCAGCATGGTGGCAGTGGCTGCTGCCCACAGCAGACCATGGCCTAGCCCTGTTCAGATGGGTGCCGTGCACTGCAAGAGACAGGCTCTGTCTGACGAACAGTCATGCTATCCCCAGGGAATGTACTGTCTCTGTGGCAACACAGTGGTGCAGTGCATACAGCCAGTGGGCTCAGGAGCAGAAGGTCACAGGTTCAAGTCTCAGCTGTGGTTCCTGCCAACCCAATCTCCATATTTTACCCACTACTAAAACGTGGTAATACAGACAGAACCTTTATTGCAGACAACTTAAACATGCCCCAAACACCTACATTTTACCCTACAGAGCACAGACACCATAATCATGCGCATTACCTAGAGCAGAGTCTCCCAAATGCAGTTCTGGAGGGTCAAACACCATTCAGGTTCCATTCTGCCTCTAATAAATATGGCTGTGCTGCATTTCTATGCGCCGCCCCCATGGTATGCAGATGTATCTCATGCATATTCTTCAGGGACAGCATGAAAACCCGAACAGTGTTTGGCCCTCCAGGACTGGAGTCAGGAACCTCTGCCCTAGAGCAGCGGCCAACAGGGGCAGACACACCCACACCCACAGGCTCCGTTATCCTAAGCCTCCCGGAGAGGCAGGATGTTGGGCCCTGCGTGCATCTCCCAGTACTAGCACTTGCATACCTTGCACACCACGAAAACCTCATGTATATTCAGTGCGCTTCCAAGCACTTTGAATATACATGAGGTTTTCATGGTAACAATAAGCTCCTACGGTAGCAATTCTTGCCGTCATTGCATCACTTTTTTCAGTCAATATAACAAGTTTAGTTTATGTTTTCTACCACGGGGTCTACAATCCAAGATCAAGAATACTTTCTATTATGGTAACAAAGACTTCTAAAAGTCTTTTTCAAGTCTTATCTGGTTTCGTCATGGGCTTCACCACGCCCCTTTTCCTTGCTACAAAAGGCAGCAGTAACACACTAGCCCACTTTCAGACATTTTATATGTCCGGTTGAAGAGTGGTGCTCGCTACTTTCAAGCAAGTATTTCTGTGCTTATTACACTAATGGTACATGTGTTGATTACCTGTTTTAGACAATTTTACTCCATTTTACGCGTCTCCTAGCATTTTGAATGTATATGAGGTTCTCGTGGTAATAGTATGCCTTTACGCTAGCATTTCTTGCCGTCACTGTATCACCACTTTTTTTCAGTCAATATAATAAGTTTAGTTTATGTTTTCCACAACGGGGTCCACAATTCTAGATTAAGCATACCTTTTATATTCACATATATACAACGGCATACACATTTTTATAAATAACTGCAGCCCTGCCCAGTCTACAAATTTGGCGCATCTGGGCGTTCTCAGACAAGCACAGGGTTAGTTTCAAGAGCCTCCGAGTCTCCGAGTTTTTAAATACACGGCACAAAACAAAACTATATATTAAGTTTAGTGCATCCGCATCAGTATATCTGCATAATTATGGCGTATTTATGAGTGCTCAAATAAGTATGAGTTTTAGTTCAAAACCGGCTCCGGAATTTGTATTGTAGGTTCCCTCCGCATTATTTGTGGCACAATCACTAAGGGTATATTAGGGCGTTTTAATATGTTAGTATATTTTTAAATCTGAGTCTTCCATAGGTTTAACAAATAATTTCCTCTTCTCCTTGTTATATCATTCACACGTTGAACGGGCAGCTCTTACAATATAGCCCATATATCATGTGGCACTAGAGACTAGGAACTTGATTCTAATTCCACTACAAGTTGTTCATATAAAGTTTTTAATTATATTTTAGTTTTAATATTTTCATTGTAATATTAACTGTTTATAATTATTATTTATTATTTATTATTTCTATTGAAGCTGGACTCTAATAGGTTTATTATCTCCAAGTTTTTTATCTTCATTTTTTACCCCTTTTTATCTCCTTATACATCAGAGAAATGTCTCACATCGAATGAAGGGAAAGGTTTCATTTTTTACATACAGTTTTATTCATATATGTTCCACCTTTAGTGAACATTTGCTATAAATTATTATGTCTTTGGGTCCAACACACTGCCCTTCCCACAAATACTATAGTTTCAAAGTATGTTTTGTCCATATTGGGTCTTTTAATGGTCTTCAGACTTATATTCTATAACTATGATTTTAGCGTTATTATTATTGTTTAAAGTTAGTTGTATACAACATTAGTTTTATATTATATTTTATATTTTATTGTTTTCTTATGTGATATAGTGTTTCAGTGTGCAAGGATTCTACATGCTTTCTAAGATTTTCATGTCTTACCAATAGTGCCTTGTAAGTAATTTATCTTTCATTCCTATTATGTTTTAAGCTAATATTGCACAAAGTCATTTATATGTTTCTTTGTGTTTATGTGATTCCTGCCCTGCGTCTTGTTTATTTATTTATTTATTAAAAGTTTTACATTTTTGGAATTTTAACTATTTACATGTGATACAGTTGGTTTTTATTTTTATTTATGTTAACAGTGCATTCATATATTAAATATTTATATATTTACTTTCATATATGTTACATGCCTGGTCGCCTATAAACTATTAATTATTTATTATGTTTTTATACTTTTTTCATATATTTTTAATCATATATTATATATGTTTTTTACATTTTTTTATGTTTGTATGTTAAAGCATATCCCCCTGAAGAAGGCTTACTCCGAAACGCGTAGGGGACTGAATAAAGGCACGTGTGTTCATCCACATCTCTTGCCTCTTTGTGTTCCTGTTGAATCAGCAAGAGCGCACGCTCTCATTGTGCCGGGGCGCAGTCTCAGGCCATCCAGTGTGCGGGTAGGTGGCTGCCTATGGTGTGGGTTCTGGGGTAGGGGTGCCTGCATAGGTGTCCACGCTACCCCCCAGCACCGCCTGCCAAAGTTCCGTGCCCTTGGCGGTAGCTGCTGGGTACTCTCCCCTGTGACATTGTGGGAAGCACAGTCATGCCCATGTTGGGCCTTCAGCAGTTGCTGTCTGGCTGCTCTGCTGTTTCAGCATTCGTATGGGCCAGCTAGGCATCACCATAGTCCGCACTGTGGCCCAGCTGTACCACAGCATGTGCCGCCTGAGGCCCTCTGTATCCCCTTTTCCGGCATCTGTCCAGTTGCCGTTCCGACATGTCCGCCCTGTTGTTGCTGCACATGTGCACGCCCTAGGACACCTGTCCGATGGAAAGGAAAACCCTGCACAGCGCAATTTCACTGTGGCTCATTCACATTGCATGGGGACGGCGCATAGACCCTTCCACGATTTATATCTTTTTTATGGAGCTTTCTCGGGGGGGGGGGGGGGGGGTTTTTTTCCCATTAATACCACTATTGGCCAGCTTGGTTATGGGTTTTTTTCTAGTTTGTTGAGGTCGTTTTCAATGTTTATGTGCCCTTTTGTTCTGTGCACATGTAACACACTTATCACTTTTTTTAGGTTTCCCTGCCTATGCTGTACATTGCTGGCACCTAAATGGTTTCTCTCCCCTGAAATGTGCATTTAACGGCAGGTTTTCAATCGCGTTAGGATTCAGCTCTTCAGATCAGTGCGTTAGTGTGAAAGGAGCCTCTCCCCGCCCAAACTCCGCCCATTGACCCCTTCTCTCTGCCCTCTCTCCACCTTCTGCGGTGTTTTACTGTGCCGTGGAACTTCACGATCGTTAACTTATGTTAACGCGCGTTATGAGACGTTAACGATCGTATATGCTTAGTTCTCTGTACATAGTTATTACTTAAATCAGCTGTTCTGATTTAAGTTTATTCGTCCCTTTTCCCCTTTCACTCCCTGTTAAGATGTTACATATATTTTTTGTTTAATGTAATCCTTGAGTTCTCTGTAAACCGCTTTGATTCACGCAAAGCAGTAAATAAGCACTAATAAATAAATAAATAACTACAAACCTCACTCTATATCATACAAAGCCTCAATAGACCAAATGACTACCACCCCAATCTAAAGGAGTTCAACAAGGCTCGACCCTCTCATCATTGCTATTTAACCTCTTTGTACAACCAGTATGCTCTGTAATAAAGACTTGTAACATCCTATACTGTATCTATGCAGATGATGTAATGATATACACACCTATCAACACATCAAATCCAGACATTATACACATAACAACCTGCTTCTCCCCTGTCTGCAACTGGCTCAAAATACACAATTTGAACACAAACCTCAAGAAGACAGAGGCCATGTTCATCACAAGAGACATTGGCTTCAAACTACCATCTTCCATAGCTATTGATGGCACAAAAATCCAAGTGAAATAAGATATACAATACATTGGATTCACACTGGACCAACCCCCTCAGTTTCTCAGCACATGCACAAAATCTTACTCGCGTTACTAGCACTAACTTCAAACTCAAAACGATAAAGCATCTCAAACATTTACTGACCGACCATGACTTACATTCAGTCCTTCAAGCAACCATCTTCCCCCACTTCGACTACTGTAACATTACACAGGTACACTAAAAAAAATTTTTTAAACTGCCTCTGATGTTTCGATTGATTTTTAAGTTTTTTGGTGCGCTGAATCCAAATCTGGTCACCAATTTGCTCCATCATGTACAGATTTTTTGCTACATTGGGTTAGCAGTTTGAGGTGAACGTTTCAGATTGAGTGCGATCGAGATAAAAGTTTCTTGGATGAATTCTTTATACTAATTGTTTAGTAGTTATTCAAATAAGAATAAAGAAAATTGTAACAAGGCAGCACATAAGAATAGAGTAATGTCAACAAAACACACTGTGATGGTAGCAAAATTGTCGTTGCAAAATACCAAATCTTCCTCTTTGCTGAAATACTTCAAAAATTGTGTCTCGCGGTTGCGGTACCAATAAAAAGTTGTTCCTGGTGACAATAGATTTTTCTGTTTAAGCCGAGAACCTAGCAGTTGGGCAGCATCTTTTGGGAGTCCTAAATCCCGGACTAAATCATTCAATTCAGCTTGAGAGAAAAGTTCAGGTTTCGGATCTGGTTCAGTTTCAAACTCGGAAGTACTGGACTCATCGGGAAAAGCCATCTGATGAGTCTCATCATGATCAGAACCGTCCACACAAATATGATCCAAAGATTTTGGTGGTTCAGGCACAGGTACTTCGTTGCTATGAGGCATAGACCTAATTGCTGAGGGAAGGTTGGGGTAACTTATTACGTTCTTATTTTTTAAGTTGTATCCCTTCACAATGCAAGAGCAAAAATAGCAGTCACTGCTGTGGTCTCTTTGTTCACGCCACATCATAGGTATTCCGAAACAAAATGCTTGTTTTTTACCTTTCATCCATAAGCGTAGATCTTCCTCACATGTCTTGCACACTTTGTGAGGAGCCCACGGTTTGTCTTGATCGTCTAACTTCAAACCGAAATAGGCGAAATATACTTTTTTAATAAATGTAGAAATGTTCCTCTGCCGCTTTTTCACGGTATATTCCCCACAAATAAAACAAAAACTGTCCGGAGAGTTGACGCAACCTCTGGCTCTGTGAGCCATCACAAATACACAGCACTGCAAACTACAACTGTAGTGAACCACTTCGGAATAAAGCTGGATTACGACTGAGCAAACAAAAGGTAATAATGAACTTGCAAGAAACTGAAATTTGACAGGAACGTTCATGTCGCAACCACCGTGTTTGAGCGAGCGAGCGCGGCGAACGAGGCGAGGCGAACAGGAAAGAACATGCGCCAGCGCGAGTACTGGATTTAGCCCCCCGCCTCCCAATTGTCCTGTTAATGTATAAAATGAATACAAAACACTCTAAAATATCATGAGGGAGTGTTTCTAGTTAGTTAACCATTACAACCTCTATTTTGGGCCAAGAAAATAAACTGCAGTCGGCTAAAAAGAAATTATGTGAACATTCCTTATATGGGTAAGAAATCTAATTTTGCAAGAAAACGTGATGTGATGGAACATTTTGGCTATTTTTCCTGGATTCAGCACCCCAAAATCTATAGGAATCAGTTGCAAAACTGGAGGCAGTTTTTTGGTAGTGTACCTGTGTTATCTTTCAAGGCATACCAAACTCAACCATCCACCCTCTCCAACTTGTACTCAACACTGCTGCAAAAATCCTACTCAACGCAAAAAAAACCCCCAAGAACACATTACACCTCTTCTCAAACAACTGCATTAGCTTCCAATAAAGGAACAGATTAAATTCAAATCCATCTTCACTGTGGCAGGTGCAGGCCTGTGACCCACGGTGTCTGACATAGGCAGGCCAGCATGGCTAGCTTGACCTGTAAATGAGGCCTGTGGAGAGGCATATAGGATTGCACATCCCCCAATATGCTGCTATTGTAAGAAAGAACTCAGTAGAAATATTGAATTAGCTTAGATAAGCAGAATTGCAGAATTAAGAAATGGAAAAATACAGAAAAGATGTGTTTTAAAGTTACTGATAAGAAAGAGTACATTTGCAGAGAAATATTGAGGAGTGCTGACAGATGAGTTACAGAACCTTGCTCTTCTGCACACACAAATGGTCCCATAGCCTTGAAAGTGTGAAAGTAACAAGTTGATGAACTGACCATTGTAATTGGGACTAGAAGGGGGGCAGGCAGGTGTCATGCCTACAGAAGCCCACAGAAGGAACATAATTGGAGAAACTTATCAGTACCGAGACCAATAGAAGGGCTACGGGAGGTACGGGAGCGTACCGGGACCAATGAAATGTTTTTCTATACCTAGAATGGAACAGAAGTCTATAAAAGTTGTTGTAATGCTTGAAAACTTTGCTCAGCCATTTTGAAATTGCCTTGCTTGAGACTTGTGCACAAATAAATGATTTGGACCTTCTGAACAGACTCCTGGTATCATTGGTTTGTCTGCGCTTTGCTGCTACATATTCCTTGGTGCGTTGGCCGGGAAGTTGTGGAATCAAAGTGTATATAGGGCAATATACCACGACTTTCCGCCTCTATAGGCTTGGTCCTGCCGGGATCGCGCCCTTCCGACGAGGGCCGCTCCCTGGCGCCACCGGTCCCTTGTATCGGAGGGAGCTGGTCGGACCTCGGCGGGTGACGAGCCCGGCTGGAGTCAACGCCTCGAACCCGAGTGAGGGGAGTCCGAGGTCCAACTCATGCGCCTGCTTGGGAAGTTTTGAGGACCGGATCCGGTGAGTATAGTTTTGATTTTGGGTCTAGACAGAAATAGAAAGAGCAGTACTGCCATTGGAACTTGGAATTTGGAATTTGTAATCTCGAGATATTGGGAATTGGTAAGAGAGCCTGATCAACTCTCAAGGAAGAGCTGAGTAGCCTGGCATGGGAATTCGCTAGGTGAAACCCTCATCCTTTTTGTAATTTGGGAAAAAGACTAGTCAGAACAGATAGAAACGAATGCATTCTGGGAATACGTTGCTAGCATGATTGTGTGAACGAAGTGTGATTGAGAGGTCTGGCAGCACGGACCAAGTGAAGGCGGACCCCTGATTAGCGCATTTCCTGACCGGGCGACCGCGTTCAGGTCGCGAAAAGGGGGAAGCGATTGTCGTCTTGTCTTGTTATCTGTATTCCCTATACGTTTCCAGGGCCGTGAGGACCCCTTACCCACGGTCCGCCCACCTTTTCCCTTCTGTCTGTTGTTGCGCGCACACATCGAAATGGGAGGGGCGGAGTCTACTAGGAACACTCCATTAGAATGTATGATCGCACATTTTAAAGAGGGATATTCAGGAGATTATGGTATTAAAATGACAGCAGCCCGTTTGCAGATTTTGTGTACTAGGGAGTGGCCCGATCTAGACCCCATCTGGCCCCGAGAGGGAACGTTCACCGTAGAGATTATCCAGTCAATACACCGTAGAGTGCGGGTAGCGCACCCCGATCAGTACCCCTATATAGATTCCTGGTTAAGTATTTGTGAAGATCCGCCCTCCTGGGCGCAGCGCTGTTATGAGGAACAGTGCAGAATAATGTTAGCTAAAACAGATTCTAGACAGAGAACGGAACAGCCTAGAATGAAAGAGCAGGATAAGAAAGCCAAGAAGAAACCCATCTTGGCAGATCCCGATTCCCCAGAAGTAGTCCTCAGGCAGCCCCGAACCCCAGGTCCAGTAAGAATAGCCCGGCGGCGTCCTGCCCCGGAACCCCAGAGACTGCCAGAGCCGAGGCGAGACCCAACCCCTGACCCCCCTCCTCCTGGAGGAGAGGAAGAGAAAGAATTAGCGGGAAGAGAAGAGGAGGATGTAAAAAGTGAGCCCGAAGCGGAGCTAGAAGAAGAAGGAGGGAATCCCCCAGAAGAAGAAGAGGACAGTGTACAAATAATTGAGAAAGCTAGCGCTAGCACTAGCAAGCCAGTGAAAGAAAAACCCAAAGCAAAACCAGTTGAGAAAAAGAAAGCAACTCCTGCAAAGACAACGACAATAGCCCTTAGATCCCAGACCCAAATGACGCCTGGGACGACAGCCAAACTGTTTCCCTTAAGGCAAGTCCCGGGGGTGCCCGTAAAGAATGATAATGATGAAGTGGTAGCGGGACCCCTAACTTATGTGTATATTCCCTTCTCTACAACTGATTTATTAAATTGGAGGTCGCACTATGCCTCCTATACTAGCAAGCCCCAGGAGCTGACAGAATTAGTAACTAGTATTATGTAAACTCACCAACCCACTTGGCCAGATTGCCGTCAGCTCCTGACCACCCTATTCACTACAGAAGAACGAGCGAGAATTAGAAAAGCAGCTATCGAATGGATGGCAGAAAACCCTGCAGCTCCAGCGCAGGGGCAGAATATAATAGATCGTAGAGAAGCAGCTCAGAGAGAATTCCCAAATGAAGACCCCCAATGGGATCCAAATACAGATGAAGGATCCACCGCCCTAGCCCGCTTTCGCCAAGGCTTTTTACAAGGCCTGAGAAGAGGAGGCCAAAAAGCTATGAACCTTTCCAAAGTAGCAGGAATTATCCAAGGAATAGATGAGAGCCCAGCAGATTATTATGAAAGATTAACTGAAGCTTATAGAATGTATACTCCCTATGATCCCGAGGCACCAGGAAGTTTATGCATGGTGAATTCTGCTTTTGTAAACCAGTCTCAACCAGACATTAGACGTAAATTACAGAAATTAGAAGGGTTTGCGGGCATGAATGCAACACAGTTATTGGAAGTCGCTCATAAAGTGTATGTGAATCGTGATACTGAAAGACAGAGAGAATGTGATAGAAAGATGAAGAAGAAAGCTGATTTTTTGGCTGCGGCCATAGTTGAAAAGAAAAGGGGAGGTGTCCCTAATCGAAGGAGCAGAGGAAGAGGGCGGGGTCAAGGCGGAGGCCGGACCCAGAGACTAGGCGTGAACCAATGCGCCTATTGCAAAGAGGAAGGACATTGGAGAGATACGTGCCCGCAACTCGAAGACGCCCAGCAAGATGACGAATACGATCATCAGTGGCGAGAAGAAAGACGAGGCCGTCCCCGAGGCCGAGGAGGAGCCAATCGAGAACAATTCCAGAGAGAGAGGGGAGGAGGAGCCATCCAAGCATTGGCCACACAGGCCCATGATGAGGATGACGTGGATTAGGACAGACCGGGCTCCAAGTTTGCTTTAGGTCTCCAGGAGCCTATGGTCGAAATACAAATAGGAGACCAATTTATGAACTTTATGGTTGATACTGGAGCAGAACATTCAGTAATAGACAAAAAGATAGCCCCATTCACCAAAAAAGCAGTCACCATTATAGGAGCAACTGGTGCCAAAGCCACAAAGTCTTTTCTTCAAAACCGAATATGCAGTCTAGGAGGACAGCAAGTAACTCATCAATTCCTTTACATGCCCGAATGTCCAGTACCCCTACTGGGACGAGATATGCTAGCCAAGCTTCAAGCACAGATATCTTTCTCCGAACAAGGAGAAATGCAAATGACAGTGAATTCTCAAGCCAAACCAGCAGGAGTAATGCTGCTGACAGTACCCCGAGAAGAAGAATGGAGATACTACATTGATGATTCGATTCAAGATACCTATTTTGAACAAACTTTAAAGAACATTCATGCACCACTTGAAGTATGGGCAGAAGGCAGTCCCCCAGGCCTAGCCAAGCATATAGCACCAGTGATTGTAACCCTCAAGCCTAGCGCTACACCAGTGCACGTCAAACAGTACCCTCTCCCAAGAGCCGCAATTGAAGGCATTCATCGCCACCTACAGAGATTGCTTGAGTATGGCCTACTAAAAGTATGTCAATCCCCATGGAACACTCCACTTTTGCCAGTGAAGAAACCTGAGACAGATGATTATCGCCCAGTGCAAGATTTGAGAAGAGTAAATGATGCAGTTGAAACTATACATCCAGTTGTGCCCAATCCTTACACTCTTCTAGGACTGATACCTGCTGAAGCTACCCATTTCACTGTACTGGATTTAAAAGATGCATTCTTTTGCATAAGATTAGCCCCTGTAAGCCAAATATTGTTTGCATTTGAATGGCAGGACCCCATCTCTGGAAGAGGGGGCCAACTCACCTGGACAAGATTACCCCAAGGATTCAAGAATTCACCTACCATCTTTAGTGCTGCACTAAATCAAGATCTTTCAAGCTATCCAGTAGCCCCGGGGAAGAGAGTACTTCTCCAGTACGTGGATGATCTGTTGATAGCTGCCGTATCAGAAAGAGAATGTATATTAGCCACCAAAGATCTTTTGCAGTTACTAAATGAAGCTGGATATAAAGTTTCCAGAGCCAAAGCACAACTATGCCAAACAGAAGTGAAATACTTGGGTTTTCGTATTACCCAAGGAAGCAGAAGATTAGGCAGAGAAAGAAAAGAAGCAGTATGCAGAATTCCAACTCCAACAACCAGAAAGCAAGTCAGAGCCTTTCTGGGAGCGGCAGGATATTGCCGAATCTGGATACCCAACTTTGCCCAAATTGCCAAACCACTGTATGAAGCCACAAAAGGAGAAGAGAAGTCACCACTGGAGTGGGGACTTGAGCAGGATACAGCCTTCCAGAAGTTAAAAGAAGAATTGATGTCATCACCAGCACTTGGACTACCAGATGTCCACAAACCTTTCCACTTGTTTGTACATGAAGCACAGGGAAATGCCCTAGGCATGTTGACTCAGAAATTAGGAAATTGGGAGCGACCTGTAGCCTACCTATCGAAACAATTGGACCCTGTGGCCAAGGGATGGCCACCCTGCTTGAGAGCAGTTGCAGCTACAGCACTATTAGTGAGTGAAGCAGACAAACTCACACTAGGACAAAACATACGAGTCACTGTGCCACATGCAGTCCTTGCCCTTATGGAACAGAAAGCAAATTATTGGCTCACCAATTCCCGAATGTTAAAGTACCAGAGCATGTTATGTGAAAACCCACAAATACAACTTGAAGTGAGCCATGCCTTGAATCCAGCTACCTTGATACCCATCAGTGAAGAACTCCCAGAACATGACTGTATCGAAGTCATGGAAACTGTGTTCTCTAGTCGACCTGACCTAACAGATGTACCCATAGACAATCCTGACCAGATCTATTATGTAGATGGGAGCAGTCTCATCCTTGACGGACGACGCTGTGCCGGATATGCAGTCGTCACTCAACATGAAGTAGTTGAATCATCAGCTCTAGCCTCAGGCACATCAGCCCAGAAAGCCGAATTGATAGCACTCACCAGAGCATTGTTATTAGGAGAAAAACTTGTGCTAAATGTATATACAGATTCCAAATATGCTTTCACTACCTTGCATGCCCATGGAGCTCTCTACAAAGAAAGAGGACTCATCACATCCGGAGGAAAATCAGTCAAGTATGGTCCCGAGATATTGATGTTACTTGATGCAGTCTGGGCCCCAACACGTGTAGCTGTCATGCATTGTAGAGGACATCAAGCAGGAAAAGGAGAAGTTGCTCGAGGAAATAGATTCGCAGATGCCTCAGCACGACAAGCAGCTATGACAGGACAGATTGCCCCACAAGCTATGCCAATGCAAGCAGCATTGTTTCCAGTACCTTTGAATCTATGGACCCCACGATATACCACCAAAGAATTGGACTACTATTGTGACAAAGAAAATGGAGTATTGAAAGATGGATGGATTGAGCTGCCACCAGAAGAAGGCAGTCAACCTCCGGGAAGAATAGTAATTCCTGAACTGTTAGGACCATCCTTTGTCAAAGCTTTTCATGAAGCCACCCACTATGGAAAGAGTGCTATTGAGAAAAGCACTCAGACCACATTTCTACATCCCTCTGATGACAACCATATCAGCCTCAGTAGCACGACAATGTCAAACCTGTGCCAAAAATAATGCCAAGCAAGGCCTTATTACAGCACCCCGAGTTCAGTCAAGAGGTGTGACCCCCATGCACAACCTCCAAGTTGATTTCACCGAAATGCCAAAAGCTAATGGATACCATTACCTACTAGTATTAGTTTGTACCTTCTCTGGGTGGGTAGAAGCATTCCCAACCAGAACTGAGAAAGCCCGAGAAGTTACCAAAGCCTTAATGAGAGAGATTGTCCCCAGATTTGGAATCCCAGCAGTAATAGGGTCAGACAATGGACCCTCATTTGTCTCTCAAGTTACTCAGCAGTTAGCAAAAGCTTTGCAGATACAGTGGAAGCTCCACACTGCATACAGACCCCAGAGTTCAGGGAAAGTTGAGCGAATGAATCGTACCTTGAAAGCCCAAATGTCTAAGCTTTGTCAGGAGACACACTTGAAATGGCCCCAAGTGCTTCCCATAGCTTTACTCAGAATACGCTCAGCCCCTGTAAAGTCAAAAGGATTTTCCCCTTTTGAAGTTTTGTATGGTAAACCCCCACCAATAGTGCAGGGAGTCAAAGGAAATCTAGCCCAGATTGGTTCAGAAGTAACCAGACAAGAACTCCTAGCTCTTAGTTTTGTTCTGCAGACTCTCCATACGTGGATCCAAGACCAGTTGCCTATCAACTTGACGGAACCCTTGCATCCCTACCAGCCTGGAACTTCGGTGTGGATCAAAGATTGGAAGAAGATACCGTTGGAACCCCATTGGAAGGGACCGTACACCGTCATCCTGTCTACCCCAACTGCAGTAAAGGTAGCCGAGATCGACGCCTGGATCCACCACAGCAGAGTCAAGCCCGCCGCCGATCCTGAACCAGAGCGGTGGACAGCCGAGCAGCACCCTGATGTACCCTTGCGAGTTACTCTGAGACGGCAACCAGCAGCATAGACACTTCATCACAAGTGCTTTGCAGTAGCCAAGTCTTTCGAAGAGGATTGCTGTTTTCCATGCAGCAACAGTTTTGTTTCAACGAACCCAATTTGCATGTGTGATTTGACACACTACTTTGAGACTACACTGACTAAGCCAGACTTCACAAGCCAACTGAATTGCTAAGTTGGTCAATGTGTGCTGGACATCTTGAGGATCTTCAATCAACACTCAGCACCCGTTAAATTGCTTCATTAGCAGACGGGACGAAGAATAATAGACCGTCGTGATCAAGATCAGCAAGCTGAGGATTCAGAAGAACTCCAATCAACATCAACATGTATCTTTGCTTCTGCTTTGCCTTGGTTGCCTTCTTTGGAGGTTTTGAACAGACTTATGCTCTACCTCCATGCACAGCTTGCATTACTTCTACTAGAACTGGACTGAAAGTAACTCAGACTTTGCTTTACCATTCTTACTATACCTGCAAGGGAACAATAACTCGGTGTATCTATAACACCACTGAATTAAATGTTTGCACTCATGGCAAAATCAAAGCATGCTATAATCCGCATCAGAATCCATCCTATTACACGTTGGAAATAAGATGGAAGGATGCAGATGGACCTATATTAGCTGCTACACCACCACTTAAGGACATTACTAAACCTGCTGTTTTGAATTTTGATGCATGTAATGCTATTAATAGAGATAGTCAGTCCACCTGTGGTACATGGGAGAAAGCGTATCGAAATGACCATAAGTATATGTGTCCAGAAGGTGCCACGGGATGGAGGAAGTGTACAGGTAAAAAGGAACCAGGGTATAGTACTGCTACAGCGGCAGACTACTATTGCCCGTATTGGGAATGTGTTTTCTATGCTACCTGGAACACTGGTATAACTGATGAGAAAATAGATAAGCGGATGGCTACTCTAACCAAGCCAACCACAAATGATAAATGTCAGAAAGATGCTTGCAACCCCTTACATTTGCGTGTACATAACCCCCATGCATGGAAACAAGGATATAAGTTTGGTTTACGTATTGCAGGAGGAGGAACAGATCCAGGGACCATTGTGTATATTAGATTGAATACTCAAGCCCATAAGTCATCTAAATATCATATTCATAATACCTTTTATGAAGCTATGCATGTAAATAAGTTTGAGATCCCTCACCCTTCACAGAATTTGTTTCTAGAATTAGCCGGAGCAGTAGTATCTAGTCTTAAGATCACAGATTGTTATTTCTGTGGCGGAACTCAAATGGGAGACCAATGGCCCTGGGAAGCCCAAGAATTAAATTATTCCATGATTTACAATCAGACTGAATTACACAAGACAACCAGTGAATGGGTGTTAGCGCACTCAATCGTTGGACGTCTTTGCTTTGCCAGAACTGGACCTCAGTTCACCCAAAAGGTAGGACAGCTGGTCTGTCTTAGCCAGAAATACTATAATGCTACAACTAAAAAGACAGCATGGTGGTCAGGAATCAGACATCCTGAACCTCCTAACCCATTAGCCAGATTCCCTGAACTTGCAGGTCTATGGACTAACCTTGCCAAAGTCCAAGCCTGGCAAGCCCCACCTGGCCTATATTGGATCTGTGGAAACCGAGCATATGCGCAACTCCCACCACAATGGGGAGGAGCATGTGTCTTAGGAACCATCAGACCTTCTTTCTTCCTGTTAAACACTGAACATGGAGAACAATTAGGATACCCTGTATATACTACCCACAAACACAAAGGAGCATCCAGACAAAGAAGAGAGGCCTTACAGATAGGCAAGTGGGAGAAGTGGCGGGGTGATGATTGGCCACCAGAAAGAATTATTGAGTATTATGGACCTGCCACTTGGAATGATGATGGTATGTATGGTTATCGTACCCCAATCTATATGATCAATCGTATTATTCGCTTACAAGCAGTAGTTGAAATAATAACCAATGAAACTAGTCATGCTCTCACGCTCTTAGCTAGACAAAGTACTCAGATGCGCACTGCCATATACCAAAATCGTTTAGCACTTGATTATTTGCTAGCAGCTGAAGGAGGAGTATGTGGTAAACTGAATTTAACTAATTGCTGTTTGAAAATAGATGATAAAGGTCAAGTAGTTGAAGAAATTGCTAAAGATATGCAAAGACATGCTTATGTGCCAGTACAGACTTGGCACGCCTTGAAATTTCCTAATTGGTTTGCTAAACTTTTCTCTTGGCTGGGAGGATTTAAGACTTTCGTTATCTTAGTACTAATCCTTGTTGCTGTTGTCCTCTGCTTACCATGTTTAATCCCATGTTGTATGCGTTCCCTCCATAGTGCTATTGATAGTACCGTAGAGCGGAAGACCGCAACTAGAATAATGGCTTTATATAAAGCTAGCCCTAGTGGAACTAGTAAGAATCCTTTAATCAGGATGTGAATCTTCTAGAAAGTGATTTAATTCTCACACCTTATTAAGTAGTAGGGTGAGATTAATCAAAGGGGGGAATGTGGCAGGTGCAGGCCTGTGACCCACGGTGTCTGACATAGGCAGGCCAGCATGGCTAGCTTGACCTGTAAATGAGGCCTGTGGAGAGGCATATAGGATTGCACATCCCCCAATATGCTGCTATTGTAAGAAAGAACTCAGTAGAAATATTGAATTAGCTTAGATAAGCAGAATTGCAGAATTAAGAAATGGAAAAATACAGAAAAGATGTGTTTTAAAGTTACTGATAAGAAAGAGTACATTTGCAGAGAAATATTGAGGAGTGCTGACAGATGAGTTACAGAACCTTGCTCTTCTGCACGCACAAATGGTCCCATAGCCTTGAAAGTGTGAAAGTAACAAGTTGATGAACTGACCATTGTAATTGGGACTAGAAGGGGGGCAGGCAGGTGTCATGCCTACAGAAGCCCACAGAAGGAACATAATTGGAGAAACTTATCAGTACCGGGACCAATAGAAGGGCTACGGGAGGTACGGGAGCGTACCGGGACCAATGAAATGTTTTTCTATACCTAGAATGGAACAGAAGTCTATAAAAGTTGTTGTAATGCTTGAAAACTTTGCTCAGCCATTTTGAAATTGCCTTGCTTGAGACTTGTGCACAAATAAATGATTTGGACCTTCTGAACAGACTCCTGGTATCATTGGTTTGTCTGCGCTTTGCTGCTACATATTCCAACCTTCAAAGTCCTCAACAACTCCTCATCACCACACCTCCAAAGGGGAGAGATAGACTAGCAAGGAGGAGGCTGCAATAGTCTAGACGGGAGATAACTAAAGGATGGATAAGTGTCTTAGTAGTGTGTGTAGAAAGGAAGGGATGAATTTTGCTAGTGTTATAGAGAAAGAAGAGACAGGATTTAGCTGTCTGTTGGATGTGTGCAGAGAATGAAGTGTAAAGGTCTGAATGTCCACCTGTGTGCATGTGTATCTGGGTCTTATTTTCTGCAAATTGACACAAAAGATATTGTGTAAAAGAGAGAGTGAGAGAGCAAAAGAGAATCCAAAGACATTGCAGGAAAGAGAAACTGAGACCCACATGGGAGGGGAATGAGAAAGAAGAGCCTCAGAGGCTTGCAAGGAATAAAGAGCAGAACTTTCTTTCCTAGACTGAGCATTACAGGACTAATTTCCCATTCTGCTTGCCCCATGCAGCGTGTGTGTGTCTCCGAGGCTTGATCCTGGCACTGCCTCCCCTGCTGCCCATCTCCTGCCAGTCTCCTACCTGCTGAGCAGAAAACCCTGCGGCCATTCTCCTGCCCTTCTCTGGAACACGCCTTGGTTCCCTCTTTGCAAAGCTGGTGGTGTGAATTTTGCTGGTGCTAGTAGGAAGGGTCTTTCCAGGTAGCTTTAGTGGGAGGAAGTGTGAACAGAGACAAAGGAAGGGAGGCTAGAAACTGCGTGCCCTCCCCCAGCACTGGGAAGCCTGTGAAAGGGGCGGTACTAATGCCGGGTCATCTCTCCGATCCACTTCCTGAGATATTCAGGCAGATAAAAGCAGGGAAGAAGAGAGGAGTTACTTAGAACAGAATGCCCTGAGGATTTCACCAGCCACAAAGCCCTATAAATAAACTACAGTTTTTCTATGGCAGTGTCACAGTGCACTCTGGGAGCTGTAGTCCTTCCTAGGAGGGATTACCATGTGGGAGTATCACAGTGCAGGAGCTGTAGTATTTCCTAGGGGGTATTACTGTGTAGGAGTGTCACAGTGCATTCTGGGAGCTGTAGTCCTTCCTGGGGGGTATTACTCTGTGGGAGTTTCAAGTGCACTCTGGGAGCTGTAGTCCTTCCTAGGAGGGATTACAGCATGTGAGTGCCACAGTGCACTCTGGGAGCTGTAGTCCTTACTAGGAGGGATTGTCATGGGAGGGCTGGCAAAGCCTTCCTAAGGCTAGTTCTCTAGCTCAGGAAACAAACAACTGTAACCATCTGAAGGGAAAAGCATAAGGTTTAGTGGGGAAGTGACATCACTGAAGCAAATGGCGGCTTGAGTCTCTTTCACTGCCACCCCAAGGAGACAAAAAGCCCACAAAATTACCAAATTGGACTGGTGAACCACTAAAAACTGGAGTAAAAGGTGCCTGGAGTGACTGGGAGCAAACAGCTATAAAAACTAAACTGCTGGAGGCGAATGAAAATTCGTGCATCTCACAGTAACTGATGGGCAGGGCTGGACTGCAAGGCAGTTCCTCGTGGAGCCTGGCATCAAAGGAATCTGGAGAGGACAAGCTAAGTGAACTAGAGGAAAGAAATGAAACAACCTCAACACACTCTCTCCTACAGTGTGAGCTCTGAAGGGGCTTTGAAGAAATTGCTGCAGAGTTTCGATCTATGCGGGAGGAGGTGACATCTATGATCACAGAGCTCCGCGGAGACATTAAGGATTTAGGACACCGGTTGGAGGAGGTGAAAACTAAAATGAAGGACTACACTGAAACCCCAGAAGATTTGCAATGCACAGCAGATAGACAACTCTCTCAGGCGATGGAACTTACTTATAAGATTGATGACAGAAAACCCGCAGAAACAACATGCATTTCAGAGGCATACTGGAAGTTGCAGGTGGGGCAGAGAACTTGGTCGAAGTGGTGCGAGTGTTAGCCAAAGAACTTTTAGCTGCAGAGGAGCTTTTGTCCGCGGGGCTAATATGGAGATTCAGAGGATGTGCTGGGTAAGACCCCCAATAATCACTCCCATGATGTTATTGCCTGTTTTCTACACAACAGTGATGCAGAACTGCTGCTGAGGAGAGGCTGAGAGAGGAAGACTATACAATATCAGGATGCTGCTGTTTCCCTCTTCCAAGATCTTTCGAGTTTCATGTTAGTGCGCCGGCGAGAGATGAAACCAGTTATAAAGGTGCTGAACAAAGAGGGGATTCACTATTTATGGTCCTTTCCTTTCGAAATGAACTTCACATTGCAAAAGACCATACTGAGACAAGGAGAGTGCTCAGACAAGCAGGCCTCATGGAGGGTAACACAGCGCAGATAGTCTCAGCCCCCATGACTCAGAATTTGAAATGGAAATGGGTGGGAAATAATACTTAATAATTCAAAAGAAGGAACTTTCCTGCCTGGATGTTGTTTGGAAGACTGGTGGAACTTGCAACAGGAGAGATCACGACTGCATTGTGGGCTGATAGCTTGGGCCACTGAAGAAGAGGAAATACAAGTGGACAATCCCTACCAATGGATGAATACCTGCATTTGGTGTATTGAGTAGTTATCTTGCTTTCTTACAGTTGGCACCCTTCTTTTTGTATGATGCCATGTTAACTGTTGATATTGTTTGTGACTGGTAAAGGGGATAATTCTGGAATGGAAGGGGTGGAGGGGGGACTTGGTTTGCCTGGATTTGGGGTCGTCATTCCCAAGACCTGACTAGTGGGCAGGCAGATGGAGATGATGGGGTGGGAGGGTGGGGCATAAGGGGAAGGAGGGAAAGAGATGGGTTCGGGGAAGGGAAGGGGGAGAAGGAGGAGATCAGGGAAGGGGTTTGAGAGAGGAAGGGTGGGGAGAACAAAGGATGGAGATTTTCTGCGAGGAGAAGCCGGGAGGGGGGGGGGGGAACAATCACTGAGGTTTCTGGTTGTGACTGTGGCTGGGTCTGAAGCCTTTATAGAGCACTTGGGGCACGAGATTCCAGGGCTGGGGGGGAGAGAGGCGGAGAGGATGGTATACTATGCTGAAAGTTATCTTCTTTAATGTAAAAGGCATCAACTCGCCTCAAAAACATTCTTTGCTATTTAAAGAGTTGGGGACTTTGAAAGTTGAGGTTGTGTTCCTGCAAGAGATGCGCCTTCGCTGCACCAATCAGGGCTGGTTGAGATGTAAGCTTTATTCTGAAGTGTGGGTGGCATCAGAAGAGAGGGGCTGGAAGAAATTTGGAGTGGCCATACTGTTCCATCATGCTTTGCCCATAAGGGTAGAGGAAATGAGGAAGGATAAGATGGGGTGCTGGCTCTTCATGAATGTACACCTGGGAGGGCTTCTTCTTACTTTGGCTAATATATATGCGCCTAATGGGGACCAGGTGCAATTGTTTGCACAGTTGAAAACTATGTTAGCCGAGTTTGCGAAAGGGCCTCTTCTTTTAGGTGGGGATTGCAATGCCCATATAATACCATATTTGGACTCAACGGGGAAGAATACCCGGGAGGGAAGTGGAATAAGTCGGGCACTTCAGACTTTATGACTGACTTGGGTCTACGGGATGTCTGGAGGGATATTCCCAGACGGGAAAAAAGTTATAGCGACTACTTGCCAGTCCATCAGGTTCATATGCGTATTGACTATTTTATACTGGATCAGCACCTGATGGATGGGGGGGTAGAGGCAGGACATGGCATTCTAATGTGGTTGGACTATGCTCCCTGCTGGGTTGCCCTTCCTTGTGATCTTGGTGGTGATAAGAGGTGGACGTGGAGGTTGGACAGGAGTTTTTTCCATTGGGCTCCAGCTGTGCGGGACCATGGATGGTTTATACAAGAGTTCTTTGTGCTGAATGCCACAAAACAAATTGCAATGCCGGTGGTTTGGGATGTCTTTAAGGCCACAGCCCGAGGATGCCTCATAGCTGAGGCGGCTTGAGCTAGGAACGCTTGGACAAGGGAATCCCAACGGTTGGAAGGGGAAGCCAGGCGCCTCCAGTTAGAACATGCACGGACTGGCTATAAGCATGTTTGGCACCAGTGGCGGTAGACACAAGCTCAATTGGATGCCTATGTGCAAAAAGATTTAGATAACATGCAACGCAGATTGCGTCAAACATTTTATGAGCAGGGAAACAAGGTTGGGCTTGCCTTGCCTTTAGGCTTCGGAAGCAGCAAACCTCGCGAGTGATGCACGGGATTCAGGACTCATCGAGGGAGGTATGCACAGTGTTCACAGAATACTTTGTTCACTTGTATAAAGTGGAGCCCTTCAACCCTGCCTAAGGGTGCAGGGGGGGAATATGTAGAAGCTGATAAGGATAAAGCGGAATTGCTTAACAAATATTTTTGTTCTGTGTTCACAGATGAAGAACCAGGAGCAGGACCTCAGAAAACACCCACAAATAGGAACAGAAGCGAGGGACATCTTGAACTATTTTCAGAAGACTGTGTTCGTGAGAAACTAGCTCAACTTAAAGTAGACAAAGCGATAGGACCGGATGGGATACACCCTAGAATACTGAGGGAACTTGGGGACGTTCTAGCAGCTCCACTGACTGACCTTTTCAATGCCTCGTTGGAGTCAGGAGTGGTGCCAAAGGACTGGAGAGAGAGGCTCATGTGGTGCCTTTACACAAAAGCGGAAGTAAGGATGTGGTTGAAAACTACAGGCCGGTTAGTTTAACTTCAGTGGTGAGTAAATTATTGGAAACGCTGCTGAAAGAGAAAATAGTGAGGTTTCTGGAGTCCAGCGGATTACAGGATCCGAGGCAGCATGGATTCACCAGAGGCAGGTCTTGTCAGACAAATCTGATTGATTTCTTTGACTGGGTGACCAGGGAGTTGGACCGAGGGAGAGCTCTAGATGTGGTGTATTTAGATTTCCGTAAAGCCTTTGACACTGTTCCTCACAGGCAACTTATAAACAAACTGAGCACCCTAGGGATGGACCCTAAAGTTACTGCTTGGGTTAGAAATTGGTTGGGTGGGAGGCGACAAAGAGTACAAGTAAATGGAGCTCACTCTGAGGAGAAGGATGTTACCAGTGGTGTGCCCCAGGGATCTGTCCTTGGTCCGATTCTTTTTAACATCTTTGTTAGTGATATAGCGGAAGGGCTGTCGGGTAAGGTTTGCCTCTTTGCGGATGATACCAAAATCTGCAATAGAGTAGACACCCAGGAAGGGGTAGATAACATGAGGAGGGATCTAGCTAAGCTTGAAGAATGGTCTAGAATTTGGCAGCTGGGATTTAATGTTAAAAAATGTAAGGTCATGCATTTGGGCTGCAGCAATCCAAGGGAGCAATACAGTATAGGAGGTGAAGTACTTTTGTCCACTAAAGAAGAGCGGGACCTAGGCGTGGTTGTGTCTGATGATCTTAAAGTAGCTAAACAGGTGGAAAAGGCGACAGCAAAAGCTAGAAGGATGCTTGGGTGCATACGGAGAGGAATGGCTAGCAGAAAAAAGGAGGTGATAATGCCTATGTATAAGTCTTTGGTGCAACCTCATTTGGAGTATGGTGTGCAATTCTGGAGACCGCACCTTCAAAAGGATGTGAACAGGATGGAGTCGGTGCAGAGGGTTGCTACCAAAATGATTAATGGACTTCATTATAAAGCATATGAGGACAGACTTAAGGATCTTAATATGTACACCTTAGAGGAAAGGCGGGATAGAGGTGATATGATTGAGATGTTTAAATACCTCCGTGGCATAAATGTTCAGGGAGAGAGCCTCTTTCAATTGAAAGCAAGTTCTGCTACGAGGGGACATGGGATGAGGGTGAAGGGAGATAGATTCAGGAGTGATATGCGGAAATATTTCTTTACGGAAAGAGTAGTGGATCTGTGGAATAGTCTCCCAGTGGAGGTGGTAGAGATGAGGACAGTAACTGAATTCAAGAAAGCATGGGACCAACACAGAGGATCTCTAAAGGCAAAAAGTGGACTGTTGTAGTTGTTATGGAAGGACAGACTAGATAGGCCATGTGGTCTTTTTCTGTCGTCATATTTCTATGTTTCTATGTTTCTATGTAAGTGGATGGCTATCTTCGCGACATCTCTTTTCCGCATCTGACAGACCTGGATAGGGAACAGCTAGAGGCAGAAATTGCAATGCAGAAGGTGGATGGAGCTATCCATTGATTGACTGCTGGGAGGGCTCCTGGTGGTGATAGGTTCCCCTCAAATTATTATAAAAAATATAGTGCTTAGTTGGCGCCCACTTTGGCAATGCTCTTTAAAGAGGTGTTGTGAGGGTCGTCACTGCCCTCCACAGAGCTAGATGCTGTCATTGCGGTAATACCTAAGCTGAGTAATCCAACCCAAGAGGCAGCTTCCCCATCCCATTTCTTTGTTAAATACGGACGTTAAAATATTGGTGCATCCTGACCAGGTCAGTTTTGTGCCCGGCTGTCAGCAGCTGACATTATTCGACGGATGCTGCAAGTAATCCATGCTGCGCGACATGATTCCCAACCAGCACTCTTGGTGGGCGTCGATGCCGAGATGGAGTTTAATAAGGTCAGTGGGGCTTCTTGTGGCGTGTTTTAGATAAAATGAGGTTTGGCCCCATTTTTTGAGGTGGGTGCATAGTCTTTACCTGGGGCCCCGAGCCAGCATCCAAGTCAATGGGGGTCAATCGAAGAGTTTTGAATTTGAAAGGGGTACTTGACAGGGGTGCCCGTTATCCCCACTGTTGTTAGCATTAGTAATGGAACCATTGGTGCAATGCTTTTGTGAGCACCTTGACATAGCTGGAGTAAGGGTGGGCTCTCGTGAGTACAAGATAGCACTTTTTGCGGACAATATTATACTGTCCCTAAGTAATCCTGGAACCTCCCTTCTCTGTGCAATACAAATCTTTGCAGCTTTTTCACAGGTTTCAGGGTTTAAGATTAATTACACAAAATTGGAAATCTCAAATGTGGGTGTCGAGGAAGCGGTGTGCGCACACCTGAAAGCAGTTCTTCTTTTTCGATGGGTGGATAAAGGCCTTCACTATCTGGGTGTATATCTCACGGTAGATAAGGCTGCACTGTATCAGATGAACTTTGGACCCTTGCTTCAGCAGGTTAAAAGGGATTTGGAGACCTGGATGGGCTTGATGCTGTCATGATTTGGACGCATTGCTGTAACAAAAATGATGGTAGTTCCATGGCTCCAATATCTTTTTCAGGTACTCCCCATACCCCTACCTCATGGGGTCTTGGAGTCTTGATAAGCATTGATAATGAAATTCATATGGAAATTTAAACGCCCTCGAATCGCTCGCCGGATACTATATGCTCATCCGTGGAGGGGGGGAATGGGGTTCCCTAATCTTCATTGGTACTATGTGGCAGCGCAATGTCATGCAGGGGTGGAGTGGATGAATCCTGCTAGCTCGAAGTACTGGGTGAAAATGGAGATGGACCTGGCAGGAGGGCCTGGGTTGGGTGACCAATTGTGGCTTTGCGCTAAGTTGTGGGGAGGGTATTCGTACTGATAATCCATATATAACACATATTCTCTGCTGCTGGGATTGCTATACTTGGCCACAGGAGGCGATATTGTCCTCATTAGGACCCATAGTTCATAATAACGCCTTCCCTCCAGGTGTGAGTGTTTTGGCTTTTGGACAGTGGGGGCATAAGGGACTCGCACGTGTGGGCCAGTTATTTGAGAATGGTGTTCTTTGCTCTTTTTGTGAATTGCAGGAGGAATTTGATATACCAGAACACCATGTTTATCACTATGTGCAGGTGGCACACTGGGTGAGGAGTCAGGATGTCAAGCAACAAGTTGCCTGAGAATTGACTGATGTTGAACGCCTATGTCAGGAATGGATTAGCACTAAAGGCCTTATTGCAGAGACAGCACTTTGGGGAGGGCAGGCATAGAGCCCAGTGGACGCAAGAATTGCACCTCAGCAATGGGAGCAGATTGAGAGCAGGCTCTGGAGAAGCTCAGTGGCTATCAATGCCCAGGAAACTAATTATAAACTAGTTTATGGGTGGTACATGACGCCAGTACGAGTGGCCCGAGCTCAGGGGCGGCTCAAGACAAACTGCTGCCTGAGGCGAGAGATGAGCTGGCGCCCCCCCCCCCCCCCATCCTGGCAGCAAAATGGAAGGGTCTTCTCAGAGCTCTAGTCAGGGAACCAGGGGCAGCCCGAGGGTGATGCAGGGCCATGTGCGGAGACTCAATGCCAGGCCTCATTTGAATAGCCACTGGGCCTCATTTGCATATAGTTTATTTTATTTTATTTAAAATGTACATGCTGCCCATCTAAAATTTTCGACAGCTTCCAAAGGAGACCTTCACAAGCCTATTTTTGGTCCCAGCAATGACTTAAGCACATGTTTACTAAACATTAATGTGTGTTAAGTGCCGCTGTGCTCGTAGAAATAAATGCACATTAACGGTTCCCTTTTTAGGCTCTGATTTACTAATATTCCACGGGGAAGAAAGCTTAATGAAATTAGGCCTTTAACATGCCACTGCACAGTGCCAACAGAAGGCAGCGGCCTCACTCCGCATCCCCCTCCAACCGCGCCCCAGCAGCCCTTCAGAGCTGCACCTAAGGCAACATCCATGTTTGCTTCCTATGACATTTTGACCAGGTGATAAGGGTACCAGATGTTTTGCAGGCAAATCTGGGACTCTTATACGAAGTGTTTGTAGGGTTAAAAGGGGAGGAAGGGAAACCTTAGTTCAAGATCTGAGGGAGAGAGCTTGGAGGAGGGAAGAGGCGTCAATACCCTTCCCCCCCATCCATCCCATGACAGCAGCAATTATCCTTTCTAAACAAATAAATAGAAACAGTGATGCATTTCCCCTGTACTGTATAAAATGCAAAGATAATGGATGTCAATTCTAAAAACAGGCATATTCAAATCACTAAACTGAAAATATTTTTTTTCTATCCCCTCTATCTCAATTGTTGTAAAATCAGGGACATTCCCTGAAAATCGGGGACATCCGGTAACTTACGAGGTGATATGGCAGTGCAATCACTTTCTAAAGACATCTTTGCCGCCCAGAATATCTTGATGCCAATCTTGCGATGCATGTGGGAGTAGCAACAAGACATTCTGGGCTGCAAGGACATGTTTAGAACGTGATTGCATGACTGGCATTGAGGTCCCAGTAGAGTGATCTGCGGAGTCACAGCATAAGCTTTTGCATTACCAGCATTGAAGTCCAGGTAGAGAGAGAATGTTTTGATGCAAATTTCACCTGCATCGCAAAACTAGCTGCAAGGACACATTTAGAAAGTGATGAACTGCAGGCATTGAATTCCCGGTAGAGCGAGCCTCAATCTCTGATCGCCACTGGTGTCCAGAGTTGCTTCTTTATGTCTCTTCCTGCCTCTGCTCCCCCTCTCCTCCAGCTCCTGTGATTGTGGCTTGCAGTGGCCCCAGCGATCGCAGCTGCAGATTCTACCTTTTTTAAAAACCCACCTGCCCTCCTCAGCTTGATAATGCTGCACAGCCTGGACCCGATTTTGGCTCCCTTTACTGCGATCGCCATTGCAATCGCGGCTTTTCTATTTTTACACTTATGCTGCCCTGCAGCTCTCTCTCGCTTCCTGTCCCTCCTCTGGGCAGGCGTGGGACCTGTTCAAGAGCGGGGCCATATGCAGGCAACATGCTCATCCATACCTAGGACTGGCTCTGCCCAACATGACCTTCTTTCCTTCCTGCCCCCAAACTGCTGCCGTTGCTGTTTTTCTTAATGAGCTGTGGCTTTAAAAAGATACAAGCAAAAGCACGGTTCTCCTAGGACAAGCAGGATGAGTCAGCCACACTTGGTGACGTCATCCGACGGCGCCGAGACGGAAGTACTCTCCATAGCTCAGAAGGGCTTTCTGCCCTTCTGAGCATGGGCCAACTGGCCCCACCCCCTGCCCGCCCCTAGCTAGCCAGTTTTTTCGTCTTCCGCCTTGCCAGCAAGACGGACTTTTGCTACTCTCCACCATATCTATACTTAAAATATCTTAAAACTTCTCCTCTTACATCCTATACTTTATCTGCTTAAACTTGACATTAATGCCTTCTTCAAGCTTCTCGTTTCAGGTCCGTCCTCTTGTCTAAAGGACTGAATTCTATACCACCCGGTGGAAAAGAACTATCGTTACCAGCAGCATGGGGGCTAGCGGCTCACCTACCTTCCTAGACCACTGCCTCGCTGCCGCCAACCTCTCAAGGTTAAAGGGAGCTAACTGGAACTCCCGTGCCTGCCGGTCAGCCATGTGCTCGCAGCCATGTTCTCTCAGCCGGTGATGGCAAATGATGCGGAGAATCCCTGGCGCGGAGCAGCACGTGGAATCCGGATCTTGATTGCTGCTGCAACCGCTGCCTCTCGGGATGTGCCTATAAGGCCTCCATCCCCAGTCGCAAGCAACGGATCTCGGCAGAAAGGAAGCCCCCGGTCAGGCAGTAGGCAGCCCAGGACGTGCCTGAAAAGGAGGTCGCTGACTGCCCGATTCGTGCTCGGATGTCCTGAGCCCTCCAATCCCAGAACATCGCTCTGCAAAGACTTCAGCGACCCGGGATGCGCCTCTGGAGGCCTACATCCCCGATCGCGCTGTGGTGGAAACCCTCTGCCTCCTCCACCCAGAATCCTGCAACACCGGAGCATGCGTTCATGGGGGCGGCCATCTTGAAAATCCAGCCAGACACGCCCCTTCAACCGCTATTGGACAGCTCAACGGGTCTCCCTGACGTCACAGTAGGACTCCGCCCCCCTCCTCAGCGCCGACTCAAGGGCGTTCCCAAGGACCGGGGACTCCTCGTCGGGGCCGATCCGATGCAGCACGGATCGCCAGAAGTGCCGGAGCCGGTATAAAGTGATCGGTGCTGCAGCCTGAACACAAGCTTTGGACGTCACAAGCTTGTAGCAACCGGCGCAGAGATTCTTCAGCGCAGAGAAACACTATGAAGGCACATTCATCGGCTCAAGGCTGAACCGCCGCACTATGCCGAAACTCCTTCACTGGCGCCATTGGCTAACGCCACGCCTACACAAGCTCTGTACTGGCGCCGGCTCGATGGAACAGATGCCAAAGAGATCCCCTCCTCCTCTGGGCAGCTGCAGCTGCCAAAGGAGATGCCCTCCACCCCTTCTCGGGCACCGGGATCTCCTCATGGCACCGGTACCTCCGGAAGTCGTGATCGGCGCTGATGACAGCACTGCATGCTCTGTCCTTCCTGACACCGCCGACATCAATAGAGCCACGCCTCCTTGGTCCGGTTGCAGGGGTGACAGCAGCTTGACAAGTGGCAGCTCGGCACCAGCATTATACATCACAAAAGGTTACGGATCAGTTAACCTCTGGCACCAGCAGCGATCGAGATTGGGAGCGGGACGGAGCCCGGCAGCTTCTTCCTTGTGACGGGCCCGGGAGCCCCCCAGTGGGGAGAGGAAGCCCCCTCTTTCTCGTGTAAGCTGATCAATCCCTCGCCAGCCAAAACCCCTCCCAGTAGCTCGAAAGGTTCCATGGGAAAGGCTAGAAGCAGAGGTTTAGGAGCGAAAGATGGCGGAAAAGAGATGCAGTGCGCCTCCTCGCATGGCTCCCAGATCGGGCTGCCTCCAGTATTGTTTTGGCGACCCACTCCTCCTTGCACATCCCTGGTGGACAGGTGAACTTTGCTTTCGGAGTTCAGCTTTCCAGTCTTAAGTTTCGCGCTGGCTCTTGTGATCGTGCTCATGTTTTGCGCAGTCTGCGCTGGCACTAGTCCTCCTCCCGAACTGAAAAAAAAAAATGGGCTCTGCGCGCCACAACCCTTCAAAAGTGGTTTTAGATAAGCTCTACGCTGGGAGGAAAAAGTATTATGCTTCAACAACCGTCGGAAGCCAACATGGAAAGCACCCTGGAAAACCTGCCATTGCTTCATTTCCCAAGATCCTCGGACATCTCTCCAAGAGCCGCAAGTTCTGCACCTCCTGCAACTCCAACCAGATCCTGGTGAGCGCCGAGCGGTTGAACACCAACGCGGCTACGGGGGACGAGCTCATGAGCCGCACCGTGGCACAGAGTGGAGTCCTCCTTGGACAGCAGGACAAGTCAGCCACCAGGCGGAAGGACCCCCTTCCTCGCTCCTCGAGGCCTCCCAGCCCTTGCTGACGAAGAGCCGAGCTGCTTAGCTCAGCGGTAGGTGCTGGACTGCCTTGAAGCTCACTGCTCCATGGGCGATCCCATACCTACTAGAGGCTCTTCCGGTCTGATGCCTGCACCTTAATTCCGCATCAGCGCACACTAGACTCTGAACCTAAAGGGCTGATCACGCTCCGGGTCTACCTACATAGCGGCGTAGCTGAGGCACTGTCCTTATGAGGAATGGCCAAGTGTTTAACTCCTACCTGCGCTCTAGGGACTACTTCTGTGGCAACAGTGGGGTGCAGTGCTCACAGTCAGTATGTCCAGAAGCAGAGGGTCACAGGTTTAACCCCAGCCGTAGAGCCTACAGAGCATGCCCATATCATGGCTCCTGTCAAAAAAAAAAAAAAGAAAAAAGGAATTGAATTCCGGGGGTCTACAAGTCCCCCCATGGACAGTGTCCAGGCCCTGAGCCACTCTTCGCTCCACTGCAAGGCTTACTCCAGGTCAGGGTGCAGACCGGATCTTGAGTTTTAGCCGGCGCCGCCCTCCAGCAGGGCAACAACTGCGGATTGTGGCTTCCTCCAGCCGGAGCTGTAGACCATAAACAGATCTCCTGACCCTCCATTGGTCTACCTCCACATCATATATCCTGTCTCTACACATCAGTTCTGCAGCAGTAGGTCCTTCCAAGACCTTTCCCGAGCCATGGTTCAGGGTGCATACCACATGAGGGCTGACATTACCCGACAGGGCGCCACTTGGCACAACCGTGGCAACAGCTGGTGCAGTACACACACCCAGTGTGTTCAGGAGCAGGAGGTTACAGGCCCAAGTCCCAGTACTGGCTCCCGCAATCCAAGTCCATATTTACAGGCCCTAGTCCCAGTACTGGCTCCCGCAGTCCAAGTCCATATCTATATTTACCACAGCCCATTATCATCCTGATCCCACATCTTTCACACACCAGGTTGTCCTACCTCCGTACTGAAGAGAGGGGCAGACAGCAATAGCCTACCAACCCCTGCAGGCTCATACAGAAGAGAGTGCTCACAGCCCACTGACTAGTGCATGAGCTTCAGAACCGGCCTACCAATCCATGCAGGCACATACGGAGGAAGATGTTCATGGTCCACGGGCTAGTACATATGCTTCGGGAGCTAACTACCACAAATGGCCCAGGAAACCATCCTATGCTCCTAAGGGTAGACAACGGTGGTTGTCCTAGGAGAAGGTCGGCAATCTGCCACACCCAGCAGCACTGGCTCAGCTCAGCAGCAGTGAGCCCCGCTGCCGGGATATGTTAGCCTGGGCCGCATGGCCCTCTCCTGCCTTGGACCTCCTCGCATCTGCCTGGACTTCCTCGCTCCCTCTGCAGCTCAGTCCATGCCACCTACCCACATCGTGGTGGCAGTAGACTCAGTTCGCTCTACCTCAGTTGCATGGTCCCTGTGCAACCCACCTGACAAACGTCATAGGTAAGCACTACACACCATCAGGTTGGGATCCCATCGGGTTCAGATATGCCCTCCCACTTCTCGAACTCAGCAGCGCTGCCTCTTCCGCCAACAATATCCTTCAGGCCGGCCCTGGAATCTGAAGTGACATGCGAAGCGACGTGCGGAGCCCTTGCTGTGATCCAGCTACCAGGCCACCCATTACCCCTGAGCCTACTAGGGGACCACCTCAAGACCCATGCATCCCTCCCACAGCTGGAGGATGCACCACCATCATATTCTTCATGGCGCGGGTCGTCTTCAGCACCTGACCCATTAAACTTGGTGACACTATACCTAATGTCATGGAGGCAGAAAGGCGGCGTGTCAGGCTCATGGCCAGCCTGGCACCCCAGTCTGGATCTTCCTATGATCTACCCAGGGGCAACCTGCCTCAGCGTGCATAAAGGCAGGTTCCTGACCAGCGAGTGCGGGGTCGAGTCGCCGGCCCAAGACCCTCCGTGTACCATGTCGTGGAGTTAGCACGGTGCTATGGTGCCTCAACTCGGCATTCCAGGGCCTGGACAGGGAGGGAATGGATGCTCCCGGCAGTCCTTCCTCTTGGGATCATGCAGGGATTCAACCCGTAGGTTCCTCCTTCACGGGGCCATCACCCTGCTGACGATCCAACACCAGATCGGCATGCTGACTATCCGACACCAGACCCTGTCGGGAGGCTGTATTCCAGACCCGAGCCGGTCATCTTCTACATACCAAAACACGACTGAACGGCTACACCCCTGGAGATTCCACCGTATGAAGGAGGGGCGTAGTGATTAGTGCATCAGTCTACCACCCAGTAGTGATTAGTGCATCAGTCTACCACCCAGACTATCCGGTCCAAAACCCCACTGGCACTTCCACAAAACACAGCTGCCTGGTTACAGCCAAGGGCTCAGCCACACGGGCGAAGGCCAAAGCCCCCCTGATACAGACGAAGGCTCGGCTGCAGGCGAGACCCAAGAACACACATAGCAGCGCGCACGCATTGCATTCCTCCCCAGAGGTCTTCCCTGCATACTTCCCTCCACCCAGACCTCGCTACTTGGACTATCACGTCACCCGTGAAATCAACGTCACCGGTAGTGGCGCTCACAGAAAAGTATGAGGCCGTAAGGCCGTGAGTCCTGGTCGACCAGATGGCCCTAACAATCTGGACTGCAACTTTGCTGCCACCGCCACATACTGCCTGGCTTGAAACTAACTTATAAGCACTGCAACATTAGTGGTCAGCCTCTCACCACTCTTGTAGCATAGCCGATGCCGCCTTACTATCCCGGCGCGCACCTCCATCACCGATGACATAGACCGGATGATACATCGTAATTGGCCTTACGAGGCCATTCACATCCATATCCTGTTTCCAACTATGGCCAATCTAAATCAAGCCTGCCCAGCGGCACAAGTCCCATTGCCGGTTATCTCCAGTAACAAGTTCCGGAGCCGGCTACAGAATTGATAAGTAACTAAGTACGTAGGCAAATAAAGGATAAAAAGCCAACTCCCTTATTATTCTTTTGTGCCATCGACTGCTTTCCTCTTCGTGCCAGTGACCTTGCGGCGCGGGACAGCAACTGAAGGGCTTCTTCATTGCTTGTTCCCGCACCACCACTGCTCAATGGGCCGGCACCACTGCTCGATGGGCCGGCATCTCTGCTACCGCGCAGAAGCGCCCTTTAACAACATTCGTGACTGCAGGTTATCGTACAGTGCATGGGAACTGCATGCACATGCGTGCTTCCCTATATGTTCCTGCAGGCCGCTACTGGCCCTGTAAGCCTAGATTCCCGCAGGCCTGTATGTTCTCACAACACTGCGACTGCACATAGGTGCATCGCCTCTGCTTGCATATATTAGGCCTATCCTTCCTTGTTGCAACATGCAACACGCTGTCTTGCCAGAACTGAAGAATGGTCTCGGCCTTCCCCCATCTCCCACAGCACGTGACAGCTTGGGAGGCACCAAGTGTGGCTGACTCATCCTGCTTGTCCTAGGAGAAAACGGAGTTACTTACCTGTAACTGGAGTTCTCCGGGGACAGCAGGATAAGTCAGCCACACATACCCGCCCACCTCCCCTGAGATGGGGTCGACCTCCTTCTGGTGCCCGCCTCCTAGCGGCAAAAGGCTCAGCTAGGGACGTACTGGCTAGCTAGGGGCGGGCAGGGGGTGGGCCCAGTTGGCCCATGCTCAGAAGGGCAGAAAGCCCTTCTGAGCTATGGAGAGTACTTCCGTCTTGGCGCCGTCGGATGACGTCACCAAGTGTAGCTAACTTATCCTGATGTCCCCGGAGAACTCCAGTTACAGGTAAGTAACTCCATTTTTCTTCCTGACTCCAGCGTGCTTGTAAGCTTTTGCTAGTACTGCCCCCCTCTGATGTCAATATGCATCAGAAAGGGGCGGTGCCATTAGAGCCTTTGTAGCAGGGAGAAGGGAAGGTGGGTGGGGGAGGGGAAAGGGAAGGAGTGAGGGAGGGAAAGGGGAGACTGAAGTAGTTGAAAGGGGAATCTTGGGTATAATGAGGCTCTTTAAAAAAAAAGGCAAAAAATATAAGGCTTTTGAGATGGGAAAAAGGGGATAGCATGCCAGAATTGATCCAAGTTGGGTTTCTTCACTTGACACAGGGCCTTCAGCGGGTCCGAAACATGCATGTCGTGCAAGCAATTTGTACCCTTACGGAGAATCATGTCTCGCCACTATTGAGATAAGTGATTGTTCACTACTTAATTTTTGTTTTACAAAAAGTTTTTAAAAAAAGGGACTCCTCGGAATGGAGAGAGAGGGCTTTCCCCCTTCTCGCTCTTGCCGGGGATGCCCGACAAAAAAATGTGTTAGCTATAATGTGCTTTAGCAATTTGATGTGTGTTCTACATAATTTTGATTCAGCTTTTGCTGGGAAACGAGCATAGAACTCAACGTTCTATATCAATGACTTTTTCTTTAGAATAAAATAGATGGCATGCTGAAACAAAAACAGACATTAAAACTTTAGACAGGAGCAGCAGCACAAGAACACCTACAGGCTAAAACAGATAAACTATCTTTACAACCAAGCTGACAAAGTAACAGGAGGGGAGAGGTAGAGATGCCTTTGCTAGAGTTGTCGTCTCATGCACACACACAAAGGAGTAGGGCTTCATACAGCTTAGCCACAGATGCCCTAGACTGCAGGGGGAGATACTGACCAATCAGGGACTCCTAGCAGTTAGGTACTCTCCAGATATGCCACCTAGATAATTCTGTAGAAAGAAGAAGTCAAGGGGCCCTGAAAATTCTTCCAAATTGCTATCCTGCTCTAACCCACGTGACAAACTGCTATGCTCCAGCTTGAATCCTGTGTGAGTGCTGGACTCCTTGATAGCTTACTATGAGCCAGCCCTTGTTATAGCAGCAAATTAAAAAAGGAATCTGCCCGGCAATTTTGTTTTTCTTTCTTGCCTTGCTTTCTGTTGTTCTCTCCTTACCAGGTATCATCTGGACTGGACCAGGACCAGGCTAGATGCTCGTCACATGACAGCTGTGTTATAGTGAGGCAGCCATGAGGTAGCTATAGGTAGCCCTTCCCCCAAGCCATGCTGCGAACTGTAGATAGCCCTTCCCCCAAGCCATGCTGCAAGCCATGAGGCTCTGATCAGCCTGACCCTTCCCCCGCAAGCCATGAGGTAATCAGCCTGCTAAGAGAGACATTGAGATTCCAGTAGGCACCCTTCCCCCACTCCAGGTCTGAGCACAGTATTTCCCTAGCCCTGAAACCAACAGACCAGAGCATACCGGTTTGGACAGGTCACCCAGGTACCTCCCCAGGGGCTGCTGATTGGTGGGCAGGAAATACCTGTGGCAAATGGGATTGTAGAATGAGTTTAAAACTGTACTGTATATAAGGCATTGTAGGCCGTCCCTCGGGGTTCAGACCCTTGTGGAGGTTGCTGGTATCTCTGTCTGATCCTGTGCACATTAAAGATCCTGTTTGCATTCCAGCCTGCCTGTGAGTTTTCCTTCTGTGGGTGAGTGATTGAATAAGAGCTTTTCACAGCGATTGCTGCTACATTTTGGTGCATTGGCCGGGAAATATTAAAAGAAAAGCCTCTCTCATCACACCCACGGTGGGAAGACTTCTGCTTTTGCAGCATCTGGGCCTCCACCAGTCAGGGACCGGCCCCTCCAGGTGATTAACTGTCCTTGGCGCCCCCGGGCCACTTTGTGCTCGGAAGGACACCTTGATTTGTCTGGACAGCTGGTCCCTGCGGTTGAATCCCCGATTGAAAAACCAGCTGGATAGACTGGCATCCAAACTTCCTGTCTGATCAGAGTTCTGGTGAGTACTGCTACCTTGTCTGGGGCTAGTTCTGTACTCTATCTGTGAGTCCTGGTAATTTCTGGGAACCTGTAGCAGCCTGATCAACTGCACGAGCAGTCCTAGTACGGGCCTTAGTGGCCCTGAAGCCATTGCTCGTCCTGTATCTGAATCTGAATACCGGTAAAATCTGAATATCTGAAACTGCAGTAATCTGAGATCTTTTAAAAGCGCTGCCGAAAAAAAAAAAAATGTAACTAAATATAGCACTTGATAAGTTAAACATACCTGAGATAAAGAATAGATCGCTGCTTCTCTTCTTTCCGTTCTGCTTGTGGAGAGTTTTCTGAAGCGTGACTGCAAGGAGAGGGCTCTAATATGCTTCCGTTCCGTTTCTAATTTGTGTTAATTTCTGCTCCGGTGTGAATTCTGCCCTCCATGTGCTCCGGTGTGGTTTTACTGCCTTTCTCTGAACCCCCGATGTAATTTCTGTGCTCCGATGTAAGTTTCTGTTCCCCCCATGCTGCTACTGTGTGATTTCTGTGCTCCGATGTTGAATTCTGCCCTCCATGTGCTCCGGTGTGGTTTTACTGCCTTTCTCTGAACCCCCGATGTAGTTTCTGTGCTCCAACGTAAATTTCTGTCCCCCCTCCCATGCTGCCGCTGTGTTAATTTCTGCTCCGATGTGAACTTCTCTCTCCGTTGTGCCCCGATGTGAATTTTCTGCCTTTCCCTGCTGTCCCGATGCACCGCTGAGCCCCTTTAAAGGGTATTAAGAGTGCAGCGCTGCCAAAAGCTATTAAATTAATTTTTGCCCCAAGCAAAAAAAAATCAAAAAAAAAATCATACTGACCGTAATTTGTGTGCCGCGGGCCGGCGGGCCCCTTTTTAAACTGCTCCGTCCTTGTTCTGTGTGCCGCGGGCCGGCTGGCTCCCCGATTTTAAAAGTGTATTTTTCTCCTCCTCTCCCGCATGTTTGAGGTCCGGCTGGCTCCCCGATTTTAAAAGTGTATTTTTCTCCTCCTCCTCCCGCATGTTTGAGGCCCGGCTGACCCGATTCTGAAGTTGGGAACAGCTGAGTCTGTCCGGAGGTATCCAGAGCTGAATCGGGCAGTAGAACACACGTGGAGGCGGCCATCTTGAAAAGACCACGTGTAAGCTACACTGCAATATACTTAAAGTGACTCTGGAGCTCCATCTAGTGGACATTAGCTGTAATTACTACTATTACCTGTGTTTTAAGTGATCCTGGAGCTCCATCTAGTGGTCATTTAAAAACTAGCTGTATTTTTATCCTTATGGTTAAAGTGATCCTGGAGCTCCATCTAGTGGACATTAGAAAATAGCTAGCTATATTTCTCATACTGTATTTCTAATGTCCTCATGGTGAAAGTTAGATCCTATGATACAGCTAGAGAGAGTGTCTGTGATGTATTTGTAACAAGCTGCTGCTGGGGAAGGAGAGTGTGTGAGTATTCGCTGCTGAGACGTCTCTGTTTTCTGTTTTCCCTCTTTCTTTTTCCCTTTGTGGTCCTGTGCGTTTTGTGCAGCCAGACTCTGCCTGTTACCAGGATTATATTGTATGTTGTATTCCCAGAGGTGAGATTAGAAAATTTACACTGAACATTGTGATTTGTGAATTGTGATTGGGGCATGGGGTCCGGAGGCTGAATTGTGGTGAGGGAGTATCCGGACCAGCTTCCCTGTATGGATTCATGGCTGGCCCATATAGTTAATGTACTGTTATGTAAAAATTGCTAGTGGCTCTGTGTTTGTTAGTGGCTCTGTGTTTGTTTGTGACATTAGGGAAAGAAAGTTTTTGTCCAGACATTAGGTCTTTATATTTCAGGATTGATTTTGATACTCTATCAGTAAAAGGTGAAGTTATTGACGAGTCGCCCCTGTGTCCCCAAACAGTGAAAAACACCAGGTCTACTGATTGCAGGGAAGGGGACAGTTTGGAAAAGGGGGGGGTGGGGTTTGCTGTGTGTGGACTGTGGTACTGGTATATCAGTGAAGGAAGACAATTGCATTGTTTGATGCATATCCAATTTCATTGCTATGTTACATGCATGATCAGTGGTCAGGGAACCAGGTGTTTTGGTCACACCTCTCAGCGGTGACTGGGGGATAGTTGGAACTGCTGAAATAGTTTGCATAGCTATAGAAAGATACTGGGAGGAGTTCCTTCTTCTAGCAGATGAATGGAGGCCCATTAGAGAGGACAAAAGAAAAAAAAAAAAAAAGAAAAAAAAAATCATCTAGGAGTCTTTCTCCTAGAGGACAAAGAACCCCAATTCACCTAGCCACACCTAGCCTGCAAACAATCCTCTTGTCATCAATTTTAATTGTAGAGTTTGAGCTTCTAGAACCATGAGGTGCCTCCTTTGAGCATCCTCAAATGTCTGCTGGAACAAAACAACGGCTGGATAAAAATCCTTATAAGATCATGAAGAAATGAAGATTTTTTTTTTACTTGTCCTTTAAAGCCTGGATTTTCTCTGGTACATATATTTGGTTTTGACTGCACATACAAACTTAAGCAAGTAATACTTCTGAATGATATGCCATCTTTGGCAGTTTATTCTGCAGACAGTAAATGCTGTGCTGATGATTGCGTTCTTTCCTGCTTGGTACCTTAAACTGCCTTGATCAACTGTATTCATTTTTCTGATACTACAATGATATTGCATTCCAGATATCCACCAACCTTCTTATAAAGTATCAGTTTCATGCCTGTTTTGAACTATAAGATACAAGGTAATCACTTTGCCTTGTTAAGCTCTGTGCTCATGAATGATGAACAGGACAGTAACATCATAGGTGCTATTTAGAATAAATTCACCTGTCCTGCTGTATTTGAATTTTACATGTTGGTGTCCAGAGTTCAGGAGCACAATATATTATAGCACTGTGAGATACAAATCTTTTTAGTTTATACATTTGTACTTTGTTACCAAATATACTGGTAGGAGTACATTATGTAGAGGTCCAGTATACACAGCAATAAGATGAGTAAATATTAAATTTTGGAAAGGGGCTGATCTGAAATCGCTTGGTTCCCAAGTATATAAAGCAAATTTAGTGGAAAGATGGAACTGTGATTCCCAGAAATATGGAAATATTTGTAAAAATATTATTTACAAATATAATGATAACATTAACTCGAGTTGATTGGATAAAACTAAATCTTACTTGTCAGCAATGATCCAGGAGAGCTTTGAGAAAATGAATGAGAGAGAGGGGCAGAAGGTGAGACGACAGCCTAGGAAAAAGGCAATAAAACGTGCTACTCCAAGTGTGATGATCTGGGCCACTGGAATTCTGACTGCTCTAAGACTCCTCGAGGACCCACAAGGCCTGAGAAAACACGAACCTTGTACATTTATGCCTCTGAAGAGACATGAATAGGCAGGGGGGAATAGGCCAAGAAGAACCCGAGGAAGTATTGCCATGAGGCCTATTCACAAATGCCTTGCAGGCCAAGAAGAACCAGAAGGAGTATCGCCATGAGGCCCAACCACCAATGCCTTGTGCCCTCTTAGTCTCTCACCTCAAGAGGATCTCTTTTGACACCATAATTAATGGATAGCTTACATAAATCTTTGTGGACCACTGCATTTTCAAGATCAGTCCAAGTATTTTTAAGTTTCCTACAGTACTCTCACTGGGAACCAGGTGTACAATAGACTCTAGCCATACATGAGAGATATGTGGCTGTCATGTTAGGAGCCATATTTCTTTCTATTGGAATTGATGTATCGTTTTATATTGAAGATTGTTTAGACAGTCGCTATTTAGAATGAGCACCCATGCCAATCTAGAACTGCACCAATTAAGTTAGTGGGAAATGGACACTGTTTACAACAATACTATGTCTCTAACAATTGTTTTAGCAGCCTTGCCAGATAAGGATACATTAGTATGGTATAGAAAAAGAAAAAAAAATTGAAGGACCTATGTATGTAGTTGGTGGAAAGTGTTGTGAGGGGTAAAGTGATATATTAAGAGGAAGGACTCTGATGGACAGTAAACTGATGAAGGTAATTAATGATGTGGAAGGACTCTGATGGACAGTAAACTGGTGAAGGCAATTTAATGATGTGAAGTGATGTATCTGGCTAATGAATATAAAAAATGATGAGGGATAAATTGATGACAAATTCTCACAGGCAAAAAAAAAAAAAAAATTGGTGTGATTCTAAAACTTGTCAGAATTACAGAACACGCGCGTGCACTTGTCTGATCTGTAAACATGTGGAGATCAGTCAAGGGCATAATGGAATATTTCCTACCAGCAAAGGAACCTCCAGTGATAATGGATCCAGGAGTGGAAGCAGGATCTGCTGACTCCCCAGTGGCGAGACCCGTATACTGTTCTGCGGACCACCCCCACGGCTGTCAAGGTGGCTGAAGTTGCTCCGAGGATCCATCACTCTCGTGTCAAGGCCGCTGCACCAGAAATTGTTCCAGCCTGGACTTCTGTCACAGTTCCAAACCAGCCCCTACGCTTTGACACTTCTGCCCAGTACGGGGTTCTAACAGACTGCCGACGAACTCTGGACCACCGGAGAGACTGATTTACAGACACCTTTCCTGGAACCGGGATCAGACTGAGAAAAGGTGCCTTAGCTGATATAGACTTGCTTTCAAACAAGTGCAGAGACTACTAACACAGCAGTATTACTTGCCCAAACTGCTCTGAACATGCAGACCTTTGTATACGTAACTCTCTACCTTAACTTGTCCCATTGCTGTACCGTACATTTTAACCAAGTGCCTTTTTCCTTACAGGTTGTTTCCACCCTTGGCACCCTGGTAGAACGCAAGGCGGCTGCCACGGTCATGGCCCTGACCCAATATACTCCTCTGCGGCTTGCCTCCAGTAATACAGCCCTCAACCGCCTCTAGCGGTTGAGGTCTTACTTAAAAAGGGGGGAATGAGGCAGCCATGAGGTAGCTATAGGTAGCCCTTCCCCCAAGCCATGCTGCGAACTGTAGATAGCCCTTCCCCCAAGCCATGCTGCAAGCCATGAGGCTCTGATCAGCCTGACCCTTCCCCCGCAAGCCATGAGGTAATCAGCCTGCTAAGAGAGACATTGAGATTCCAGTAGGCACCCTTCCCCCACTCCAGGTCTGAGCACAGTATTTCCCTAGCCCTGAAACCAACAGACCAGAGCATACCGGTTTGGACAGGTCACCCAGGTACCTCCCCAGGGGCTGCTGATTGGTGGGCAGGAAATACCTGTGGCAAATGGGATTGTAGAATGAGTTTAAAACTGTACTGTATATAAGGCATTGTAGGCCGTCCCTCGGGGTTCAGACCCTTGTGGAGGTTGCTGGTATCTCTGTCTGATCCTGTGCACATTAAAGATCCTGTTTGCATTCCAGCCTGCCTGTGAGTTTTCCTTCTGTGGGTGAGTGATTGAATAAGAGCTTTTCACAGCGATTGCTGCTACAATAGCAATTGTCCCATTTGATGATTTTTTAGTTTAATTATTGTGCAAGTCCTCCAGGAGTGGATTGTACTGATAGTTTTCTGTACCTGTGTTAAAACCTTCAAATAAAAAAAAAAAAGCATAAGGTTTATTTCTCACTGTTGTAACAAGGTGGTCCAAGACTAAAGTAAGGAGCGACCACCTACTCAGAAATACAAGCCTTGTTATACCTTTTCCCAGCCAGGGGTACATGCAGAACTTGAGTGGGCTGGAGAATATCTTAAAACTTTCTCCTGGTCAGAAATCAGTTTATTGCTGGGAACTAGCATGGCCCGGAAAGGGAGGGAGGACAAGGGGCTGCAAAGGAGATAAACTAAGGGGGTGGGAGGAGTTGTCCTTCAGAAGAGCACTTAGCAGCTACTTCTCAGACACACTTGGGGGCCCTTTGAAAGATAAGGAAGGAGTCTAGCTCTGGGAAAACATCACACATACAGTCTTACCATAAAAGTTTCTAAACCTCCCTAGATAACAAAGGACATCCTGTACCAAATTCCTTTTTGCCAAAGTACAAAGACACAACTATTTTCCTAGCCTGTGACTGCCCAAGGGGAAGGAGGGGGTATAGGGAAAACTTCTGAGAGACCAAACCCAATAAACATCAACATCTAAGTTTGCAGTGAGGCAAAACCAGGACTGAGCTATCTGGTAACCTGAACTTTGAGCTATTTTCTGAAATCTCTTAAACAGTTTATAAATTTCTAAGGGAGGGCATTCTAGGGAGAGACACGCCCCCTCCTCTGACGCATATGTAGAGAAAACAAAACTGAAACTAAAGGTTATTCTCCATTTATCAGGATCATGGCTGCAGGGAGCACGGCTGAGAGTCTGCAGGGGGAAGTTTCTTGTCCCATCTGTCTGGATTATTTTACAGACCCCGTGATTACAGGCTGTGGCCACAACTTCTGCCGTTCCTGTATCACTCGGTCCTGGGACAGGTTAGATACAAAATTTCGCTGTCCTCAGTGCAGAGCAACATCCCGGAAGAGGAAACTGAAGCCTAACAGGCAGCTCGTGAATATCACAGAAATAGTGAAAAATCAGGCAAAGAGAAAACGAGAGGAGAGTTTGTGTGAGACACATGAAGAGAAACTGAAGCTGTTCTGCACAGAGGATCAGAGACCAATTTGCCTTATCTGTAAGGAAGGAAAGGATCACCGATCTCACAAGGTGATCCCCATAGAGGAGGCCATGCAGAAATACAAGGTGTGTGTCAGTATCTTTATTATCACTAGGTGTCTGGGGTCACAGATCTCACCCCATGATCCCCATAGAAGAAGCCGTGCAGGAATACAAGGTGTGTGTCAGTATCTTTATTATCACTAGGTGTCTGGGGTCACAGATCTCACCCCATGATCCCCATAGAAGAGGCTATGCAGGAATACAAGGTGAGTGTCAGTATCTTTATTATCACAGGGTTTCTGGGGTCACAGATCACACCCCGAGATCCCCATAGAGGAGGCCATGCAGAAATCAAGGTGTGTGTCAGTATCTTTATTATGACAGGGTGTTCTGGGGTCACAGATCTCACCCCCTGATCCCCATAGAGGGGGCCGCGCAAGAATGCAAGGTATGTGTCGGTATAGTTATTATTACAGGGTGTCCTGGGGTCACAGATCTCACCCCATGATCCCCAAAGAGTAGACTGCGCAGGAATACAAGGTGTGTGTCAGTATCTTTATTATCACTAGGGTGTCCGGGGTCACAGATCTCACCCCGTGATCCCCATAGAAGAGGCTGTGCAGGAATACAAGGTGAGTGTCAGTATCTTTATTATCACAGGGTTTCCGGGGTCACAGATCACATCCCGAGATCCCCATAGAGGAGGCCGTGCAAGAAGACAAGGTGTGTGTCAGTATCTTTATTATCACAGGGTGTTCCGTGGACACAAATCTCACCCCGTGTTCCCAATAGAGGAGGCTGTGCAGGAATATAAGTTGTAATCATGTTATTTACCTGTAGTATGTAAACTAATTTACTTACCTGTAGTAGGTGTTCTCTATGGACAGCAGGATACATGTCTTCACAGAGGATGACATCATTGACAGGGCCCAGCTGGGAAAACAGCTTTCTTCAGGAACAAGCAGGAAGTCACTCCTCACTTATGGGTGACGTCGGCATCGATGGAGCCCACACGGAGCAATTCCCCAGCTTTCAAAGAAACCCTTTGGGATTGCTGCCACACCTGCGTGGTTCTCTTCCTGTCCAAGAGTACCATATTGCTCAATCTCCCTTTTTCCTCAAAGCCCTTTGGACATACATCCTCGTTCCTCAGAAAAAGCATGTTTTTTCTCGTAGTCTTCGAACTGTTTTCCAGTGGCACAATTCCTGTTTCCGTCTCCCCTATGCCCTGGTACCCACGTGGGCTAGGGGATCTCACTCTTTTCTCTCCTCTTGGAGTTTATTTCCTTCAGGCTTTTTGCGCCCTTTTCTCCTAACGCTGGCCTCGAGGTTCTGTGACCTCGCAGAGGCCCTTTTTGCCCCAATGGCCACCGGCTGCAAGAAGTGCGACAGATGTTCAAAGTACATGTCTCCCCTGGACATCCATGACTGCTGTTTGTGGTGTCTGGGAACTGACCACAACCAGAACTCTGCGCATTGTGCAAGAAAATGTCGGCCAAGGCCCCGCTCAGCCCTTATTGCTGAAGTCTGATGACATTTTCCAAAAGGCAGCTCCGGAGTCCCCGGTGGCGCCTCAAGCCAACCCACCCCTCATGAGTTCTCCCCAGGAGACTCCGCGTTCCAGGCGGCACTCTGACCAGGGGTCCTCCGATGTGGAACTATGTAAAAAGAAGAAGGCTTGGCCCCTCAGCCCTCCTCGGCATTCCTGAAAGTCAGAGAAGGAGCGGTCTCGTGAAGTCCCCCGTACCGATATGGAGGCCTTGGGCGATGGCGCTCAGTCTCCTGAGGGTTGTCCCAGAGAGGACCCCATCTCATCTTCCACGCCAGACCCGATAACCCCGGCGTCGGCAGCCCAGGGTCCCACGCCCAAGTGGGAGTCTCGAATGCTGGCACTGGAGCACAGCGTCACTGCCTTCCTGGCTGCCCAGCAGGCACTTTTGCCCAGCACGGCTGGCCCATGCCCCGAAACCGAGAAGCCACCAGAGGGGGGACCTAAACCCGCCCAGGAAACCCCCGAGTGCTGCAGGCCTCATGCGGGTCCTCGCACCGGTCTCGATCGCCATCCCGTTCCTCGGGGGCGAGGTCCTCAAAGGTCAGCACCCATGGCTCCAAGCAGGCCTCGGCCACTGAGCAGCCTGACGGACTTCTTCTCGGACCTGTTGGGCTGGAAATCTGAAAGGGATACTTCCCCGGAGACTCAGGCCCACCAGGATTTGCCCTCAGACCCTTCTCCACTGGCATTATGGAGGCATTCGCTCCCTGAGGACACCTCCTTTCCGGCATTTGTCTGGAACATGGCGTGGGCTCTCAGCCTGCAGATTCAGATTGAAAAGGACCCCCGGGCCGAGGAACTGGATATACTCCAGTATGAGTTCCCACCGTGGGTATCCTTTACGGTCCTGGTGCCACCCATCTTGGCTCGGTTACTCCTCCGCATGTGGGAAACACCAGCCTCAGTTCCGATTGTTAGCAAGCAACTTGATGCCATGTACAGGGTCCTACATGCCCTGGGGTTTTGGAAGGCTCAGCTTCCCCACACCTCCATGGTGGTCAAGTCAGCTATGCGGAAACAGAAGAGCCCAAAGTCTCACTCTTCTGTCCCCCCTGGTAGGGAATCCCGCGCCCTTCACACCCTCGAGCGCAAGGCCTACCAGGGTTCCATGCTGAAAACTGTATTCAGGCTTACTAGCTGTAGATGGGGATGTTTCTTCACGACCTCGCTAAAGAGCTCCGCGGCTTCTCGGCGGGCCTGGGAGGATACCATTTTGCCAAATTCCAGACCCTTTTGAAGTCAGTCTCAGAATGCTCCAAATATATTTCCCATGCCACCTATGATGGCTTTGAATCCACAGCCTGGGTAGCAGCTGCCAGCATTGGGGCCTGCCGTCATGCTTGGCTCCAGTCTTTGGACTTGGAACAGTGGGTCCAAGAAAAGCTCTTGGATGTCACCTGTCATGGCGAGCAGTTGTTTGGCAAGTCCATGGAGGGCAAGGCGGCTGAAATTTAGACCGAGTTTGTGACACGCATGAGTCTCTCGCGGAAAACGTCTTCCCTTCCTTGGAAGAAACAGCAGGCGATGAAACCATTCTACCCAAGGAAGGGGCTCCCCTACTGAGGGTATCTGCCTTACCCGCCGACCCCAGCCTCATCTTCCAGCACACAGGGAAAAGGGGGGATCTAGGACCACCACAAGCTGAAGGGCCCAAGTCCCAACCCGCAGATCCGGCTCAGTTGGCCCAGGGATTTTGACACCAAGAGCATGGCCACGTGCCCACCGATGGCATCCTTGCCCTAAGAGGTCGCTTGTCCTGATTCATGCCTGAATGGGTGTCAATCACTTCGGACTCCTGGATTCTCCAGGTAGTTCGGGATGGTTACCGCCTTTGCTCGGACAAGCTTCCGCCTCCTTTCTCCCTGGCGGAGCCCTCCCGGCTCCCCACACACCAGGCTTGCTTGCAACAGGAGCTGAACAACGTACTTGATCAACAAGCGGTTGAAAAGGTACCACAGCACCTCCAGGGTCGAGGTTTATACTCCCGGTACTTCCCGAAAAGGAAGGGAAGCATGCGGCCAATCCTTGACCCAAGGAACCTAAACAAATTCCTGGTGAGGGAAAAGTTCAAGATGCTGTCATTTGGCAGCTTGCTGCCCTTTCTCCAGCAGGGCGATTGGCTATGCTTCTTGGACCGCAAAGAGGCCTATGCTCACATAGCGATCCACTCCCATCATAGGCAATTCCTGCGCTTCAAGGAGCGAGGGGAGCACTTCCAGTATAAGGTTCTCCCTTTCAGACTTGCCTCTGCCCCACAAGTCTTCACGAAGTGCCTCTCTGCTGTTGCGGCCCACCTCTGACACCAGGGGGTGCCTGTCTTTCCCTATGTAGATGACTGGCTCGTCATGGGCGACTCAATAGAGGAAGCCCATTCCGGAGCATTACGCACGGTCCTCCTCCTCGAATGCCTAGGCTTCCTAATCAACTACCCGAAGTCCCACCTCGAGCTGGTGAGGACTCTGGAGTTCATCAGCACCCTCCTCGACACCGATCAGGTGACCGCCTTCCTCTCTTGAGCCTGCATGGACCATCTCCACGCTCTGGCGGCTGATGTATAGGGCAAAGCCAGGGTACCGGCGTGGACCATGCTGCGCCTCCTGGAGCACATGGCCTCGACCATCAATGTCATCCCCCATGCCTGCTTGCACATGTGGGCGGCCCAGTGATGCCTCTGGTCACAGTGGTTTCAGGCCTTGGGCCATCTCTGGGACCCCGTGTGGGTCTCCCAAGAACTGCACACCTCCCTAGACTGTTGCATTCCGTTCCAGGTGGCTCAGCATGATCTCATGCTGACGATGGACGCCTTGCTGTTGGGCTGGGGAGCCCACTGCAGTAACCTACACACCCAGGAGCGGTGTACTCTCAAGGACTCCTGGCAGCAGAGCAACCTGCTCGAGCTTCGGGCAATCCAGTGGGCCCTGAAGGTTTTTGAGCCCCACCTCAAGGGGAAATCCCTGTTGGTGCAGACCAACAACAAAGTTGCGATATTCTATCTGTACAAGGAGAGAGGGATGGGTTCCCGCCTCCTCTGCTCTTTCGCACTGCAACAGGGCATGACCATCAAAGCGGTCTATCTCCCAGGTCAGGACAATGTCCTCGAAGACAGACTCAGCAGGATGCTGCGCCCACATGAGTGGCACCTGGACCCGGAGGTGGCTCTCCTCCTGTTCCACCGGTGGGGGACTCCATCCTTGCACCTGTTTGCCAGTCCAGCAAACACACAGCACCCCCACTTCTGCGGTCCGATCCCATACCTTGGCAGGGTGGCACCAGATGCGTTCCTCTTGAACTGGGCCTCCGGGCTCCTGTATGTATTTCCTCCCATCCTGCTCATCGCGAGGATCCTCCACAAAATCCGGCGGGACCAGGCCTCGGTGATCCCTGGGCTCCCTCGTGGCCATAGCAGCCTTGGTTCCCACTCTTGCTCCAGCTCTTGTCGGAGCCTCCGGTTCCCCTGGGCTGTGCCCTAGACCTGCTAATGCAGGAGGAGGGGTGGGTGCTTCACCCGAACCCGACCTCGCTATCCCTCACAGCCTGGCGGCTGAACAGGTGTCGCTAGCATCGCTACACCTTCCCGAGGAGGTCGAGGAGATCCCCCTGGCATCAAGGAAAGATTCGACGAGACGGGCCTACGCCTTCAAGTGGCAGCACTTCTCGGTCTGGTGCTCTGAGCTCCAGATCGACCCATTTTCTTGCTCCACCCGGTTGTTCCTTTAGTACCTTCTCCACCTCTCCCGGGTGGGACTGAAGTCCAATTCGGTGAGGGTTCACCTGAGCGCCATCTCGGCCAACTACCTCCCCATCGAGGGCAAACCCCTCTCGGGCCTGCCTCTGGTCTCCCGCTTCATGCGGGGTCTCTTGCTCTTCAAGCCCCCTGTCTGGCCCCCACCGGCAGAGTGGGACCTGAACTTCTTGCTCATGCAGCTAACACAGCCACCCTTTGAGCCGTTGGTGATGTGCTTGCTTCGGCATCTGTCCTGGGAGGTAGTCTTCCTGGTGGGTCAGCAAGTCAGCGTGCTTCAGGCCCTTATGGCCGAAGCCCCTTACATCAGCTTCTACGGGAACAGGGTGGTCCTCCATAACCACCCCAAGTTCCTACCGAAAGTTGTCTCTGATTTCCACCTCAATCAGGAGATCGTCCTGCCGACTTTCTTCCTGAGACCCCATGCTGACAGGGCATTGGCGGTCTTACATATGCTTGACTGCAAGAGGGCTCTCGCCTTCTACCTGCAGTGGACCAAAGGGCACTGCAAGTCTGACCGAATCTTCGTCGTCTATGACCCCAATCGCCTGGGGCTAGCAGTCACCAAAAACACCCTCTCCATTTGGGTAGCGGACTGCATCGCCATTGCCCAGATGAAGGCAGGGTCCCCTCTGGATTGGTGGTTCACCACGCATGGCATCCGCGCTAAGGTGGCCTCGGTGGCTTTGCTGCGCTCAGTGCCTCTGAAGGACATTTCCGGGCTGCGACCTGGTCTTTGGTGAATACCTTCGCCTCACATTACTGCCTGGAGAGGGAGTCCCACTGGGACAGTGCCTTCGGCCAGGCTGTACCTGTTCATGGTTTAGGCAACTCCTGCCCTCCAACCCTTCTTCTGTGGCTACCAAGAGCTCGCCCTTGAGCACCCGAGGACTTGGTTCCTTTGAGCATCAGCTTCTGCTCACGGCCTCACGGAGGTGCCTTTTACTACAGTTTTGGTAGCCTGTAGCTGGAAATCCTATAAGCGAGGACTGACTTCCTGCCTGTTCCTGGAGAAAAACTTCCTGCCTGTTCCTGGAGAAAACGTAGTTACTCACCAGTAACGGGTGTTCTCCAGGGACAGCAGGAATCAGTCCTCACTACCCACCCACCTCCCCTGAAGAGTTGCAATTTTTTATTCTTCCCTTGCCATCTACTTCGTAGGGCTCTAGCTATGGGACCTGACTGAGCAAGATGCACCCTTGGGCAGAAAGAGGACCACACATAAGTGGTAGCAATCCCAAGGGTTTTCTTTGAAAGCTGGGGAATTGCTCCGTGAGGGCTCCATCAGTGCTAATGTCACCCATAAGTGAGGACTGATTCCTGCTGTCCCTGGAGAACACCTGTTACAGGTAAGTAACTGCGCTTTCCAGCTCAGGAAATTCCTGAAACCTGTAAAAGAGCTCCCTGCACATGTGCCCCATTTCTCACTGTCTCACAGGACTACCTCTGTCTTGTAATGAAGTTTACAGCAAGATGTAACTCCCTGGGGAGTTGGGTGGGTTCATACCCCACTGTCCACAGAAAATACCTGCTACAGGCAAGTAACTTGGTTGTGTCTGATGACAGGCAGGATAACAAGTCCTCACAGATGAGAATTCCCTAGTTACAGACTGCCTTCCACAGAAAAAGAGGGTAATAATTAACCTGATAGACACTGCAACAGGCAAACACCAACAATCTTTTTGAAGACAATTAGCTGTTTATAATTTTTGCCTTTTTTAGGAAGGCAGCCTGGAAAATAAAAAATGGGCCAAAAGAGCATGGAGTTGGATTTTAATCCACAAAGAGATTCAGGGTGATGGACTGGCCAATCCTACGGTCATGTTGGGAGTCTCTTTCTAGACAGTAGTGTGATTGAATGTAAGGACAGAACTCCAAATATTTCCTCCATAGAGTCTAATCTCAGGTGGGCGACTGACATGACTCTCAAGCGTCAAACCAGCCCAGGCATAAGAGAAGGAAAAGCCGTCTGCTAGCCATGTCGATAAAGTGTATTTGCTAATGGCAGCCCCGTCCTCTTTGGGGAAAGTTTTCCAAGGGCTTCAGTCGACTTCAGATAAAAGGCTAAGAATCTCTTGCTGTCCAATGAATGCAATTCAGAGTCACCCTTTTGGGCATGAGGTCTACGGAAAAATCTTGACAGAACGATTAACTGATTAAGGTGGAAATCTGACACGCCTTTAGCAGGAAAGTCTGGATGAGTGTTCAGAACCACCCTGTTGTAAAATTTAGTATAAGGTAGATCAGTTACTAGAGCCTGGATCTCACTTACTTTACATGTTGAAGTCACTGTCACCAAAAACAAAACCTTCAGGTCAAGTATTTCATATTCACGTATTACATGGCTCAGACGGAGCGTTCATTAGTTATAACAATGTTGGGCTCCCGTGACACTGTGGGTGGCTCGATGGGAGGCTTTACAAAAAGCAAGCCCCACATGGAGAACTAACCGCTGTACAGAAATGAAGAAATGCGCCACGTGTACTTGTGTCTGTCCTTTTAGAGGTGGTTTAATAACTGACTCCGACTGATATAGACGTCATTCAAGTAGTTTTTGTGTGATATTTTAGTGGTGTTATTCAGTTAAAGTTAAATGTAAACAATTATGCTTTATAAGAAGTTAGCAAGTGTGTTACTGTGAGATACTGAAAAAAGACGAATAACGGAAAAACTGAATGGCCTTAAAACCATTTTCTTGCTCATGATAGTGGTAAAAAGCCACAGAATTATCTCAGAGTATAAAGTAATTGTCATACAGATCAATAATCGCCCATCAACCCCTCAAGAATTTATACAAGGTTTATTTTTACACAAAAATGCAGAGATCAGGCCTTGGGAAATGTTCCTGGAATCTTAGGAGCCGGCTGCTAAACCCTAGGTCAGAGTGCATGACCCCTCCCAACCCCCAAAAAAAGATGTATCACAGCTTCAGTTTTAGATTTTGAGGCCTCATTTATTATGATGGTTTTTCCATGTTCTGTTGGGATAAAAACTTAATATATCAGGCTATTAATGGGCTACTGCACAGTGCCAACGGGCCAGTAGAAGGCAGTGCCCCCCTCTTCCTCCCTCTCCCACCACCCTCACTGACCCTTTAAGCTACACCTATGTGTGGTGCAGAGGTGGGGCTGCCTGTGGTGTGTCCGTGTGCTTGTGTGTGGTGCAGAGGTGGGGCTGCCTGTGGTGTGTCCGTGTGCTTGTGTGTGGTGCAGAGGTGGGGCTGCCTGTGGTGTGTCCGTGTGCTTGTGTGTGGTGCAGAGGTGGGGGTGCCTGTGTGTTTCTATGTATGTGTTTTGGGGGGTAGAGGTGGGGGGTGTGTGTGTGCATGCATGTGGTGTGTCTACCCGTGTGTCTGTTGTACAGAGGTGGAGTGCTTGTTTGTGGCTTTGTGTGGGCAGGGTGCTTGTATGTGTTGTGGTTGGGTTGGGGGGAGGGGATGAACCTTTTAGCATACACAGATTGTGTTCTTTTGTCCCCATGCATTTGTCCCTTTAACCTCCACCCCTTGCATTCTTCCCTCTCCCCTGCAACCCCTCCCTAGTCTCTCCCCTTCCCCTACCCACTATCACTCCCACCCCCTACCCTGCATTCCACCCCATCCCCCTCCTCCTTTTTTTAGACTACTTCAACTTTAAATATTTGCTGCCTCAACCCCCTCCCCATCTATAGTTTGTTTCCTGTGGGCCTGATCGCTGCTGTCCTCTGCATGGGGGTAGGAATCCCGGGGGCAGCCTGTTATCTTCCTGGTCCGGCCTGCCCCTCCTGTCCTGCCTGCAGGGATCTGATCTCCCAGGGACAGACAGAAGGGGCTTTAGCAGCAATCACGACTCTCTTCTTGTCTTCTTCCCATGGGCGATGGGGTCCACACAGGCAGCTAGCTGCCTTGAAGCTGCAGTTGCCCTCCTCTCCTGTTCTGCCTGCAAGAAATTGGATCCCGCAAGTAGACAGAAGGGGTCTTCTGCCCCACATTTTTAAAGGGGGGGCAGGAAAATCCCAGGCGCCAGATCACAATGGTGACCAGAAATTCGTGCTGGGATTTGTCAAGCCCTAATATAAATGCATTTGAAGAAAAAAAATAATATAGTAACATTCATTTTCTAAATTAGATATGTCAATGTTCACAGGAAAAATATGAAAGTCACCTGAAGTCTTTGAGGAAAGAGCTGAAAGAGATTCTGGAACTGAAATCCAGTGATGAGCGAAAAGTCGAGGAGCTGGTGGTAGGTGTCTGCGTCTCCCTCTGAGCTGCTTTCTGCAGGGTCCTGTTCCAGTCAAGCTATAAACGGCCTGAGTAAGATGAAGCTTATATGTTGGGCAGTTTTCAAAAGATTTTTATGTGCAGAAATGGGACTTTAAAAGATTGTCCAACACATATTTATTTTTTTAAATTCTCTTATATACTGTGCTATCAGTGTGGTTTACATTGAACCCACTGAAATTACATTGAACAGGGCATTATAACTTGGAGATAACTATTTTACAGGGAACATGGGCTATGGAGGGTTAAGTGGCTTGTCCAAGACCACAAGGAGCACCTGTGGGACTAGAAACCCCAGTCCTTCCAGCCCAAGGTTGCTGTCCTTGAGTGGGATTTGAACCCCCAACCTTCTGGCCTGAAGTATCTTGCCCCAACCACTAGGCCACTCCTCCACTCTGCTTACATTCATATAAGAATATACACCTGTATTCAATATGCATGGAAGAGTGAGTGTGTCGGGGTCCCGTTCCTGGGGTCTGGGAGAAGGGCAGAGTCAAGTTATTCATATCTTTTTACATTTCCAGAAGTATGCATGGAAGATTTCAGGGGAAATATCCACATTAGGATGGTCCACTGCCATAGGGGTGAAAAATAAAAGTAGGAATTTCTGTGCTCCCTGGCCTGATTCTGGTTCCATTTATGTAGAAACAATGTGTGCAAAGTTTGAAGCCAATCAAATAATATTTAGGGGTGGCTCAAGGTCCCTATCTAGCAGGCCCCTGGATCCCCCCGCAGGGTTCATCAGACCCCTGGGTATTATCCGCTCATAGACGGGGGTATCATGCTTGCCAAGCACTCAATGTGGTCCAGATGCTAGTAAGGACTTTGACAATGTGACAATGCGAGACAACACCCAGAAGGAACTGGAGTTGCTCTTCTTTTGTGGTGTGTCGGCCGTTGAACTCCTCAATGAGTTTGACCCCTCGCTCAGCCACATCGTTGATCACTGGAAGATTTTTTACTTTCTTCAGACCTTCTTTGAATGATGCATTCTCTTCCCAGTCTTCTGGGTCTGCATTAAGAAAATCACTGTTGATGTCGAGGTGTTTCAGGAAACGGATTGACTTGCGAGTTGCAAAAGATTCAAGTGGTGGAATCATGGAACTTTTCAATCCGACCCGCTTTGGGGGATCTTCGTCTTCGTCATCATCCTCATCGCTTTCATCTGATTCTGCCGGGATCATGGCTGACACTATGGCCCGCTTTGTCGGTGCTGAAACAGCTTCATCGAACAGTGACAGTGTCACAAGCTCCTCTGACACATACCACAGATGCTGTTGCAGTTTGTCTCTGGCCGCTCTTCCAACACGGTCATTGTGGTAAGAGTGTAGTTTCTTCAGCATCTCCAAATCTGTTCGAGGAGCAACTGAGGCATCAGGGGCAGAAAACCAGGCTTCCACATGAATCAGGATGGAGAAAATGCTCACATCACGAACACAGGACTCCTCCCGTTGGGTAAGATCTTTTAGTAGTCCTCGGAACATCCAAATCTTGAGACAGTACAAGACTTTTGCCATCCATCTAACATGATGGAAAGCTCCGGGTTTCTTGACATTGAAACTAGGAAGATTCCCTCCAAGGCAGACAATCGTTAACTCCAAGAATTCCAGGTAATCATCTCGGTGATTGCCCTGTGCCAACTTGGATTCCGCAAACTTCATGATGCGATCCCTGTCAGGTTGCGGCACCTCCAAGTCTTTTCCAGTTTGATAGTTGGACTTGTCAAGGGAGCCCCAATTCTTTTGGAACTGGCAAAAGAGTTGGACATCGGGACGCGATGAAGCTCCAGAGCATGTAGAGAATACTGCACCAAGAATTATTTCGTAAATGTGATGGCGGCATGCCAAATTAAGGACTGTGCGACGGAGTCTGTGTTCTAGAAGAATGCACGCTCCTGATCGACGTCCCGTGTTCGATGCAGTTGTATCAAAGCAGAAGCCTGCAACCTTTTCATCCAAACACCATTCCTGTAACAGTTCATAAACTGCTGCAGCTTGATTCTCGCCCGTTCCTGATGTCAGTTTTGGTACACCAAGAAGTTGTGTTTCTCCAGTGGAGACAGCCGTTATCAAAACTGGAAGGCGGTCAACGGATGTGGTTGAACAGAGGAGAGATGGCAATAACTTGCTATCCCAATGCACAATGCATGTTTTGCCTTCGGCTTTGAATGCGTTGTGCAGGTCCGTCCATTGTTGCTGATGGTGCTTTTCTCTATGGCGCTTGACGCTGGAGCGGCTGATATTGAGCTCCCCAGGATAATGTCCCAGACTTCTGGCGGTTTCAGCTACCACAAACAGAGCATTGCGATCCGTTGTCCCTGTCCGATCCAGGGCTGCTGTAAGCTCTGGGGTCCAGACATTGTTAGGTCGAAACCGCTTCGTTTGTGGAGTTGCTTTCTTCTGTCCGTTATCTGAATCCGCAGATGTCAACGAGTCTTCACCTGACTCTGCTGAGGAAGAAGATCCTTCCAGCTGAACTTGGCTTGTAGTTGCCTCGGCTTCGGCAACATGTTTTTGTCTGTGCCTTTTCAGTTCTTCTTCTCGCTGTTGCGATCTTGCTTCCGTGTTGGCCAGTTTCTTATCCATCGTGCCCATTGAGCCGTGGCGCCCTGGTTCTCGTTGCGCTATTAAGAATTCTTTGTCTTCTTGAATATGAATTAAAGACATTGCATTGGCATGCGCCACATCAAATAGGGTTTTCATTGCAACCTGGAATTCTTTTTCATTTGCCTCTTGTTTCCCTCTTCTCCCTTTGTTTTTCTTCAAACGTTTCCACTGATTGAACAATTTCTTTACTTTTTCTTGAATTTTGTAATTTCTTTGAACAGGAAGCCTGTCCTTTTCCCATTAAGCTTCTACTTCACTTGTTACAATAGATGCACTTTCACTAATGCCTTTGTTTAATGTCATATGGTGATGTAAAAATACACTTAACACTTGCTCCTTGCTGGGGAGCTTGGCCCCCAGAATTGTGGTGGACATTTCTTCAATGAGATAAAAAACACGTTTTTTCGCCATATGAAAAGAATAAAGATACAAAGATAATAGTACAATGTCTTTGCCACCTCTCAGAGACGAGATTAGTTCAAATATGGCGCACTCAAATGTAATCAGCATGGAACTGAGTGGATGATACAAGATGATGCAACATTTAGTCATCTGCTCCCATGGGGAAATCTCAAAACTTGTTGAGCCACCCCTAAATATTATTTGATTGGCTTCAAACTTTGTACACAGTGTTCTCTACCTAAATGGAACCAGAATCAGGCCAGGGAGCAAAGGAATTCAGGAATTCATTTTTATGGACCACCCTAATCCACATGAATAACTTCTAAAAATGTATCCAGTTGCTTGTGCCTCAAGTCAAATTTTCAAAGGGAAACTTCACCTCTTGAGAACTGGTATAAAGTCTGCAATAGCTGCAAACTTAACACATAGGTGCACTTTTGGAAGGTTGCTAATTAATAACATTCATTATGACCCAAGAAATAGGTACTAAACATTCTTCCTCTAGACATGAAATGGAAGATAATCTTTGTACATCTGCCAACTTGTTTGTGTAGCTGTTGGGCAAGAGCACTTCCAATAGCAGTTCACATGAGGTGTTTTTCTGAAAGAAAGAAACCAGAATTATCCAAGAAAATAAATGTGATATCACCCTTGCCACTTGCATCAGATCATGAGTTGCAATGAGGAATCAGTCTTGAACAGTTCCTGCTGACATCTGTTCTATGTCCAAATGCTCCATCAAGCAGTCCTTTGTGGCATCCAGAATCGTTACCCCTTTAGCATATTACAATGAGACATTTACCATATCAGGATAACTGAATTCTCTCATTATTACTGTGTTGCCATTTTTTAAAACTTTTCTAATTTTTGTTAGCATTTTATTATAGGTTCCTTCATCTTGGTTGAGTGGACAGTAGTGTACCCCCAATGTTATACTTTAGCTCATACCACAAGGAATTTCTAGCCATAAGGATTCCACATTGCATTCTGTTTCCTGCAGGACTTTTATCATATTTGAGTATTCCATCCTTAACATATAGGGAGTAATTTTCATAAGAAGCCACTTTTTTTAGGTGCCACCAATGCACCTAAATATTGGTATTTTAATCATTTATGCACAAAAGTCATCTCTTATAATACATCGACTAGCATTAAAGTATGTGCATTGCTTGCATCATGTACACTTCATTGTGGGTGTGCATATGGGTGGAGTTTCATTGGAGTGTATGCGGAGTGCACAAGTATGCATGCTGACTATAGAATACGATAATTTTGCCCATGTGTGGATCTGGACTGCTGGGAGGAAAGAGAGAGCAAGCCGAGGATGGAAATCCACTTTAAAGGAGAGAGTGCAGGATTGGTCATCTCATCACACATACCATAGAGGAGAGAGAGAGTGCGGGGGGGGGGGGGTGTTGATCTGCTTCCAGTGGACCAAGATGAGGCACAAGTCAGTGTGGGCCAGAGGATCCAAGGCACCAGGAGGTTGGGTTTCCAACCAGCCGTTTTTCAGCCATGCTGGCCAGTTTTTATATGGTCGGTCCAGCAGCCAGCAGACTTTTAAAACCAGCAACAAAAGCCGGTATTTTTGTTCAAGAAGGGATATAGTCAGGTAGCGTGGAAGTTACTTAAAAAAAAAAAAGACAGCATTTTGTTGCTGTGATCACTGTCCAGGGCTCTAGCTGTCACTCACATTAAGTTAGTTTGCTGTGTGCACACGCAGGGTCTGCTGGGTTGTGCACAGTGGGCATGTGGCAGCTTTCCTCCATGTACTGTGTGCAAGTGAGGCAGGCCCAGCTGCAGCAGAAGAAATGCTGAATCCTCTGTGAGCCTCACCTCATGCAAGTCTGACGCTGAGTGATGAGACTGACAGTGGCTGTGTGAACTGGGAGTCCAGTCGAGGTGAGAGCGAGTGAGAGGAGCCCTGGCAGCGGCCAGCACGAGTGGAGGGAAGGGAGAGTGTTGCTGTGTAACTTAACCTGCAGTTGTGTCCGTAGATGTAAGTAGGGGGCACGAGGGGGGCAGTGCACTCCCAAGTGAGATGCCCCGATGGCCGCAATCACTTGTCTGTGCACGGGGATCTCATCCCCCACAGGCAGAAAGGAAGAGGATGATTTTCTCTCTGCCTGCAGTGATCTGATCTCCCACGGGCAAATAGAAGATACCTCTGCTGCGAATGTCAGCCATCCTTTTCCTTTCTGCCCTCAGGGGATGGGATCCCCTTGAGCAGACAGAGAAGGGGAAGGTCCTAATGGCAAGAAAAAAAGGTTGTGTGGATAGTTAAGGGGAGAAATTAAGGTAAAGGCTTTGAAAAGTTTAGGGCAGAGGAAGGGAGTGCTAGGAGGGTTGGTGGAAGTGGGGAGGAACCAGCAGGAGAGAGACTGGAGGGGGAGGGAAGAATAGAAGGTGTATTCCCCTCCCCTCCAAACATACAAACAAGCGCCCCACTCCCAAATCAAACACACACACAAGCACCCCACCTCTGCTCGGCAGAGACGCACAGGCACCTCCCCTCCACACCATACACACACATAGTACTGAGAGGGTTGGTATTGTCGATACTGAGATTTTTCTTTAAATAGTGAGTTCAGAATTGTCAAGTTATCCAGTACCAGCAGTGATATTCTTTTGCCAGTTCTGGTTCTAGGTCTACATTGCAGTGCAGTATGGTATTTGTAGTCCTTTATTATTTTATTATTTTATTTTATTTACATCTCTTATATACCGCACTATTGTAATCAGTGCGGTTTACAGTTAAACAGAACATACAGCAATGCAGCAGGTCACATTGAGTTTACATTGAACAGGGGTAGTAAACTTGGATGAACCGGAAAAACTGTATACAAATTATGGACATTCTTACAGGACATATAAGGGTCGTAAGCAGATGCATAGGCTCATGGGTAAGGGAGAGAGGGAGGGGAAAGGAGATTAACCATTCTCTAAGGGAGGCTGGTCAATGGGGTGGGCTAGGTTGGAGGGTAAGGTGATGGTTGTGTGTTTTCCAGAGTTATTCTCTGGGTAGTGTAGCAGGAATAAATGGTGTTTGAGAGCTTTTCGGAATAACGGGAGATTGGAGATAGCTCGGATTTCTGCTGGGAGGGCGTTCCAAGCCGTAGGTGCGAACATGGAGAAGGCTCTATTGGCTGTTGTCTTTGTACGTTTAGTAACTGACTTAGGGACTTCAAGGGTATTCATCAATGTATGTCTCCTTAATCTATTGGCTGGAGTGCTATGGAGAAGTTTACTGATGGGCGTGAGTGGCTGGGTCTTGAGGGCTTTGAATGTCAAGACTAAAGTCTTATAGTGGATTCTGGCCTGAAGAGGTAGCCAGTGTAGATTATTCAGGACTGGTGTTATATGGTCTGACCTTGAAAAACCTACCAGAACCCTCGCAGCAGAGTTCATGGCAAGTCAGAGAGGGCTTAGAGTCAACTGTGGGAGTCCCTGAAGGATGATGTTAGCAAAGTCGAGGTGAGGAATAACTAGAGCCTGGAAGATTGATTGGAAATCAGGGAAGTCCAGTAGTGGTCGGAGATGGCATAGTGATCTGATTTTGTGATAAATCGCTTTTGAGGTGTTTTTGATATGTTCTGACATGTCTAGCCTCTGGTCAAGGGTAATACTTAGGTAGCGAATTGTGTGTTTTGCCTTAAGTTCTGTGTTGTTGACGTGTAGTGAGGAAGGTGGAGTGAACTTCTGGTTTCTCGTGATGAAGAGAACATCTGTTTTGGTGTGGTTAATTCGTAGATTTTGAGAGAGAAGCCAGTCTGCCACTGCTTCAAAGCATCTTGATAATTGGGAGAAGTCAGGATGATCAATCTGGAAGGGTGTGTAAATGAGTCTTTGCTGCAGGTCCCTTAAGGCACCAGAAAGACCTCCATGGCAGCAAACAACGGCCATGGGGTGCAGGGGGGCAGACGGTGCCAGGCAGGCAGGCAAGAGTTAATAGAGGCAGGGAGAGGAGGGGTGGGAGGCACTGTTCCCTCTAAGCTGTGCGCGTGTGCGCGCGCACACACCTCGCCGAGTGAGCGCACATACTTTACAACAGAGCGCACAAAAATTACAGTTCTGATTCTGATAGAAAACAACAAAGACGTCTTAAAATTTAAAAGTTGTTGTGTATTTATGGTTTTCACAAGTTCTACAATATTTTCTAGTGCAATCAATGTGGTGTACATACTGTATTCTGACATGTAGTCAGATTTTAAAGTATATAACTCCGAGTGTCGTTATGTGGCGCACAAAAATTTAACCTTCCTTCAAAAGCTGCACAGCTGATATTTTATGCGTACACAGCCTACAGAAAATTAGAGGGAACATTGGGTGGGAGGGATGTCTCGGTGGAGGCTATTTGAGGGGTCTCCAGGACCGTGATCGACCTCTTGCCCCTCCGCATGCGGACAACAACACTACAGTTTCAGCTTACCTCGTGAAGCCAACACTCAATGACAAGACCACAAGAGCGAGAGAGATCATGGGAAGAATGAGGTGAGTCACGGTGTGAAGGCAGGTCGCCAGGGGGCAGGATAGAGAGGGTCAGGCGTGAGAGTCCGGGCAGCTTATCTGCAGGAAGAAGGAATGCTAGCGGAGCTGGTTTTAGGGTCAACGCCACCTCTCCGAATGACGGAGGACCCTGGGTGAGTTTGGGGATCTCCCGGACTATACGGAACAGGCGGAAGGGCCTTTGTGCAATGCAAGGATGGTGCTGCCAAGGTGATAAAGCCCTTATCTGCAGGCAGAAAGAGCCAGAAATGAGAACAGCTGGGCCATGTGGCAAACAGGAGGCAGGCATCGAGTCAGGCATCTCCCCTAAAGGGAGAAAGGTCACCACGAGATGGACTGAAGGAGAAGACAAACTAAATGGGATGGATGCCCCCCTCCCCCATTTTCTACCTACAGTCTAGGTTCAGTGACGCTGATACAGGGGTTTTTAAGCAATGTGGAGACATGGGTATATAAAAAAAAAGGGAAAGAAAACAGACTGTTAAGCATATACTTTGTGGTAATCTAGAGTAAAGGGGGACATTTGGTGGCGTTTTTTGGTACGTCAACACAGGAAAGAGCAAAGCCGCTCTTGCAATAGAAGTCCAGGAAAGCCAAGAAGCAAGATATGGATAATGGCTCCAGATAACTTTATTTGGGGTCATTGCAAATAAAGTTATCTGGAACCATTATCCGTATCTTGCTTCTTGGCTTTCCTGGCGTTTTCTGGTACTGCATGGATGTTTGGTGAATGCTTATGATGTTGTTTAAGTGCCGTCGAGTCGTAGTCGACTCATAGTGACCATCTAGATAGTTGTCCTAAACTGTGTTTGGTCTTCGGTCAGGTGGCTTATAGTCCAATCATGCCCAACCCTCAAAACGCCTATGTACCCTCGTGATAGTGTCTGGTGCTTCATCAAGGAAGGGCTGAGTTCCGTCTCCCTCTCCATCACCACACTCATATAGATGTGAAAAGCTGAAACCCAGTTATAGATAGACTTAGCTACTTTGGGTTTCCGATCCTTCACTCCTGCTCCTTTCTCTTTTTCTTTTCCCTCTTTGTCCTCTCCCTCCTAGGCCCTGACAACGCAAATATATCAAACTCTTCCATATTTTCTTCTTCATCTTTTTTGATACTGCATGCACCAGTGATGACACACAGCATCGCACATCTGCCCCTTCCATCACTTCTGCCAGCTCAGATGGTTAGGACACGGCTGCTCCCATGGCCGCAACTGTTCCCATTGCTGCATTGGAGCCTTCAGGTGTCGTGATGGACATTGTCCCTGAATCAGTAACTGACTTACCAGAGGGAACTGGTTGTGTAGGGTGTGCTGTGGTTTGCTCTGTCCACTGGATATATTGTGATCACCAAGGTCATCTATCACGCAAGGGGGAGCCTCTAGTCACCATCAGATTTCCCCGGGGCCGAGCTGGGTGACTTGTTTTCTGAGGACACTGATCAGCTCCTCCATTTTGGTGCTCATGACCCTCGATTCTGTAAGCTTCTTCGCTGTTGCTGCCTATTTACTGCACCATATAGAGGCCTCAATCATGTCTTCTGTCCTCTTCCTTCTGGCCTATGCCGTTGCTGAATTGGCGTCGGCTGGGTTCTGGTTCGCTGGTCCTGTCTTGTGCTCAGTGGTTCGTTATTGTTCCTGCCTCCCGCTCTGTCTATATAAGAAAAATGCTATGGGGTGGTGAGAGGGAAGAATGTCATCCACTGTTCAATATTGACCTGTCAGCCCAATTCATTGTGACCCTATTCTGCTTGTCTGTGCCAGGACTGAGGACTGGCCTCAGCATCATTTACTCGTACCATCCCCCCTTTTCTATATTTTCCCTTAATCTTTCCCTTCCTTCCTTTCTCTTTTTTTTTGTCTACCTTCAGTGACAATGAAGCAGTGTATAAGCATTCTACCATATTACTGGCTGAAAGTGAAGATGATCTGAAACATTTGCTTCTCATGATCAAGGAACATAGTCTTAAAATGGGCCTGCATCTTAATGTAAAGAAGACAAACATCCTGACTAGGGTGGTGGATGCTTGGAATGCCCTCCTGATGGTAGTGATGAAATTCAAAATGGTATGGGACGGACACAGTGGATCCCTTTACAGCAACAGGATAAAATCAAAATAAATGGAACTAATTTCTAAATGAATAGGGGTGTCCTAGATGGAGCAGTGGGTTCACCCCTAAACAAAGACATGGGGAGGGGTGGCCTGCACAGAGCGACAGGTGTACCTACTCTTGCCATCTTACTGGGCAGAATAGATTGACCATACTGGTCTTTATCTGCCATCATTTACTATCATTTACTACAATGACTACTGGCAAAATCAATAGGTTCATTGTTGATGGAGAAGAAATCAAAATAGTGGATAACTTTGACCTACTTTGATCAACTATCAATAAAGAACAGCAAGCAGTCAAGAAATCTGACAACGCATTGCTCTTGGCAGAATGGCTGTGAAAGACCTAGACAAGATTCTCGAGATGTCTCTCTCCATACAAAGATTTTGGTATTTTCAATAACATCATATGGATGTAAAATTTGGACAGTGAAAAAGACAGACAGGAAGAAAATTGATGTCTTTGAATTATGGTGCTGGTGACAAATATTATGTATCCCATGGACAGCCCAAATAACAAACCAGTCAGTACTAGAGGAGATCAAACCTAAGCTTTCTTTAGAAGCTCAGATGACAAGACTTTGACTTTCATACTTTGGACACATCATGCGAAGAGAGAGATTGTTAGAGAAAGACATCAAACAGCAACACTACTACCTTCGCCAACTAAACACACACCCATCCCATCCACACACACAAATTCAACACACCTCATTAGTAAATACCTTTATGTTAAATGTTACTTCAACTGTACTGTCTAAATGTCTAAATACTGTTACGTAACTGTGCTGTCTAAATGTTTACACGTACCCTAATGTTAAATGTAACCCTCCAATTGTGATGTGACGTGACCACCTTGATTGAAGGAAAGGTGGCATACAAATCTGGCTTGACGAGGTGGCACAGAACAGGCTGTTACATCATGAGGGAGGTACCAGCCTTTTCTGGCATTCAACATGTGGGTGCCCGAGCAGACATATCCCTCATGGGTGGCAGCTCAGGCAGCAGGGCATTGGTACTGTAGGGAAGAGTGGCCTACTGATTAGGACACAGTACCTCAGGCTGAAGGGTCCATGGGTTCAATTCCCACCCTGGGACAGCAATCTTAGGCCAGAGGGACTGAGGTTTCTAATCCTATCTTTTTCTTTTCCAGAGTGATGGGTGAGTGGAATCTGTCATCTGACTTTGTCATCGCTAGGGTAGTGAGGGGATGGTTTGCTGGGCGTACCTGCACACGAAATCGACGACACCCACTTACTCATGAGTTGTTGCTAAGGGCCATGGACGTGGTCTGCCACGATGCATTTGAGGCACAGCTCTTCCAATGTGCCTTTGTATTAGCATTCTTCAGTGCAATGAGAGTGAGTGAGTTGGTGACCCCCTCAAATCATGCACTGGGAAATGGGGGGGGGGGGCTTCAAATGGAGGACATCACAGTGGAGCACGAGGTTCTAAAGATATACATCTGCAGATCTAAGACTGACCCAGCGGGTAGGTGTGTTCGAGTGTCCTCAGCCCCCTTACCCAGGATCACTACCTGTCCGTTGTGGAACATCTGGGGTACGGAAAGTAAATAAAAACAAGAGGAAAAGGAAACCTATTTGGCTCTCCAAAGAGTGGCTGCACAAATAAAGGCAAAAAACACAGCTTTCACAAAATTCAGAAGCTCGCAAACAGAGGAACACAGAAAGGAATACAGGATCAAACTAAAAGAGAGAAAAAGAGACATAAGGATAGCAAAATCAAAGGCAGAGGAAATGATGGCTACAGATGTGAAGTGTGGCGACAAGACTTTCTTCAGGTATATTCGGGAGAGGTGGAAAATCAGAGGTGGAATTGCAGGACTCAGAAGTGCTGGAAATGGATTTGTGGAAAGTGACATTGAAAAAGCAAAAATGCTAAACAAATATTTCTGCTCTGCTTTCACTAGAGAAAATCCTGGAGAAGGACCACCTGTAATGGACAAATATACAAATGGGAATGGCGTAGATACCACACTATTTACTGAAGATGATGTGTTCGAACAGCTTGCAAAACTGAAAGTGGACAAGGCCATGGGACCGGATGGAATACATCCCAGGATACTGAAAGAGCTCAGAGAGGGTCTTGCAGGGCCTTTAAAGGATGTTTTTAATAGACCCTTGGATACAGAAGTTTCACGGGACTGGAGAACGACTGAAGTGGTACCTCTTCACAAAAGTGGTAATAGGAAAGAAGTGACAAACTACAGGCCAGTAAACCTTACCTCGGTGGTGGGAAAAGTAATGGCGGCGCTCTTGAAAGAGAGAATAGTGAACTTCCTCAAAACCAACAGGTTCCATGATCCAAGGCAACATGGGTTTACCAAAGGACGGTCTTGCCAAACAAATCTGATTAAGTTCTTTGACTGGGTTACTAGAGAACTAGATCAAGGGCATGCGATGGATGTGATCTACCTAGATTTCAGCAAAGCCTTTGATACTGTTGCTCATAGGAGGCTTATTAATATACTCCACAGCTTGGGGATGGATCCTAAGATGGTGAACTGGATCAGACATTGGTTGATTGGCAGACGACAGAAGGTGATGGTAAACGGAACTCACTTGGATGAAATGAAGGTGATTAGTGTTGTGTCCAGGGTTCGGTCCTGGGCCCGGCACTGTTCAATTTATTTGTGAGTGATATTGCTGAAGGACTGAATGGAGTCTGTCTTTTTGCAGATGACACCAAAATTTGCAACAGAGTATACTCCCCAGAGGGAGTGAAGAACATGAGGAAAGATCTACAAAAGATGGAAGCATGGTGTAATGCTTGGCAGTTAAGACTTAGGGGCTTGTTTACAAAGCCACGGTAGCGGTTCGCGATCGTTATCGGAGCCGCGGCCCCATTGAAATCAATGGGGCCGCGGCTCCGGTAACGATCGCGAACCGCTACCGCGGCTTTGTAAACAAGCCCCTTAATGTGAAGATGTGTAGTGTCAAGCACTTGGGAAGCAGAAATTCAAGGGAATTGTATGTGATAGGTGGCAAGAGATTGGTGTGCACAGGTCAGGAGAAGGACCTCGGAGTGATTGTTTCTGACGATCTCAAAGTGGCGAAACAGTGTGACAAGGCAGTGGAAAAAGCCAGAAGGATGTTGGGTTGCATACAAAGAGGAATTACCAGCAGAAAGGAAGAGGTACTAATGCCATTGTACCAGTCACTTATGAGGCCTCACTTGGAATATTGTGTTCAGTTTTGGAGACCGTATCTTGCAAAGGATATAAAAAGACTGGAAACAGGTCAGAGGAAGGCGACCAAAATAATTTGGAGCCTGTGTCAGAAGACTTATGAGAAGAGACTTGAATCCTAAATATGTACACTCTGGAGGAGAGGAGGGACAGGGGAGATATGATTCAGACCTTTAAATACTTAAAGAATATTATTGGGCTAACAAACCTCTTCCAAATATGGGGAAGCTGTAAAACTAGATGGCATAACATGAAGCTGCAAGAGGGTAAACTGAAAGGCAATGTCAGGAAATACTTTTTCAGTGAAAGGGAAGTGGATGCTTGGAATGCCCTCCCAATGGATGTGGTGGGGGCAAATACAGTGACAGATTTCAAAATGGCATGGGACAGACACAGTGGATCCCTTTATAGCAACAGGATAAAATCAAAATAAACATAAGTATCTCTTATATTTGAACAAATGGGGGTGACCTACACGGAGCGGTGGGTACACCCCTAAACAAAGGCATGGGGAGGGGTGACCTGCACAGAACACAAGTACACCTATTCTTTCTGTCTTGCTGGACAGACTAGATGGAGCATTCTGGTCTTTATCTGACGTCATATACTATGTTACTATGTCACACGTCTGCCCTCTGCAGTTATTTGTTGGAGGTGGGCAGGGGCAGACTATCTCATCCTTGACCAGTTTCGGAAGTGATTCTGACTTCTCCCAGCCTAAGTAGGGTATTGATCCTTCTGGCTGGATGGGTTGATCCTTCCACTTCCTTTTTTTTTTTTTTTGAAACTTTTATTTTCATTTTACAACAAGCAAACGAAACAACAAACCAAAGGAGACAAATACAAATATACACATAAGGAAAACAACCCCAATTACCCCCCACCCCTAAGCTTCTTCTCTGGAACTGAGGAGTATCATCAAAGAGGCGTATACATATGTACATCCAAACAAACAAAAGAGTATCAGCAATATAGACTGATCAGGTGAAATAGATTTAAACAGTCAGATGGGAGCATTTAGCATTTTAACATTTCAAACATAATCGTGGAGTATCCTCCATTCAGACAAATGATAGAGGGTCTGAACGGAGAAACCAACAGATGAGGTATATGTTCATATTTACTGTATAGACTGACAGGATGCCACCATTCATTGAAATTAAGAGGGGACCTATTTTTCCCCCAGTAGTTTCCAGTAATATTGTAGTACCGGGCATTCAAACATAATATAAGTTAGTATGTGAATGGCCGTGTGGCATATCCAAAATCTGTTGCTCTGGGTAGCGGTCATTTGACTAACCTATCAGGAGTATAGAAACTTCGGTGGATTAAAGAAGAAAGTGTCTGAGTAAGTGAGGGAGATCGAAAGATCCATGTCAACCTGCTCCAGGCTGGGCTCCCATGCTCCGGGGTCAAAGCTACATGCAACTCCCGCTCCCAGAATTTCTGTGCTGTCTGAGCGCATTGGTGAATAATGGGAGTGAGGGGAGAAGCAGCCTCCATATATCTTCTAGCGCAAAAGCTGTTATCAAAGCAGTAAAAGAATCAAGACTCTTGGGTGGACCACTCGTTCTGGGCGGCAGCCAAGCTGTCAAGGGCTCAGGTACTTGGTTGAAATCGCCGCCGAGCATTAATGAAAGGCTGGCAAATGCCTGTGCTAACTGCATAATACTTGCATAATAAACAGGATTATCCACATTCGGAGCATAAATACCAATACACGTAAATACAATCTCAACCTGAAGATGTGCACGGGCCCATCCACCCTCCTTATCAAAGCTAACATCCATTACAATAGCTTGAAGAGACTTCTTAACCAAAATGGCTACCCCACACCGCTTGGAAACAGCGGAAGAGAAGGCAGTCGCCATATTAGGCGTGGTATTAAGTGTCAATGCCGCAGCGGAATTTAAATGCATTTCCTGACGAAACATTAAATTAACATGCTCATGATTAAGATAGCTAAGGATTTTCTTTCTTTTGATTGGACTATTAATGCCATTTACGTTTTATGAGAAGAACTGACACAAGGCCATCAAGAAAGATTATAAATTCTGAGAAAGAACACAATAATGCACATAGTTTCCCAATGTCCCTCATCTTAACTATGTATGACTGTGCACATAACCTAATAATCAATGGGTTAATGAAAATCATGGAAACGCCCCATATAGACAAATAAGCACCAAGGTGCACTAGAGAAGAAGCAAAACCCCAGAAATTACTGGCGACCTAATGTCTGCGGGGAGAAACTCCAGAGAGGGCCCAAGCTAAAACATATAACCTGTAAAACTATGCATGTTTCGAATCCCACCGAGGTGCACATCATGGAGGGATAGAAGGCCAAGTAAATTATAGATAGAAAGAAAAGTCCAGGCAGTCTCTATTCCAGGCTGGGCTCACCGCGTCGGGCCGTTCAAGATGGCGGGCAAATCCGGCAAGTTACAGATCAAAATTGTTGAATCATAGTGGTTGGATTAGCGCATCTGATCTGCATTATTTGGAGTCCAAAAACATTGCTAGTAGATCGGGATCTTCGAATGTTATGGCTGGGTTATGGAGAGTCACTCTGAGCTTCACTGGATAGATTAGGCCAAAGTGAGCCTGTAGTTATTGAAGTCCAGGGCGAAAAGCAAGGAGTCTCCTCCGTCGGTCAACTGTGGACTTTGCCACGTCAGGGGAAAAGAAACTTTATGACTTTCAAATTCAAGATGATAGTTCGCCCGGGCAGCAATGCGAATTTGCTCTACTCACTGATATCGCAATAATCGAAAATTGAGAGCCCGAGGGGTCGTCCGATTGAGCGCCATATTAGCAGGAACACGAACACGATGCGCTCGGTCAGTCTCCAGATCTCTGTAAAGAAATATCCCCAGCAAGGGGGGGAGAGTTTTGACCAAGAATTCTCGCATGTCTCCTGCTCTCACATCCTCCGGTACTCCAATGAGCCCCATATGGTTGCAACCAGCTCGATCATTGCTATCCTCCAGCTCTTTTTGAAAATTCTGTATCATACGCTCAGCCTTGCCCAATTTCACCAAGTGCACCGCGTGCGAGTCAAGGACCTCCGCCATGTTGTCCTGTCGTAGTGGGAGACTTGCAAGCCGGTTCTGAAGTGTGCCAAAGTCTTCACGCATGGTTCGGAGCACCGCTCCGTTGGATTGTACCAGCTCCTTCACACCGCGTATCTCCGCCAAGATCCCCTGTGGCGTTGCGGGGTTTTCCCAAAGTGGGGCCATCTTTTGTGGGGAAGAACTCTGTTTTGGAGCGTTTACCGTGTGAAGAAGAGGGAGACCCGAGGTCCAATCGCACTGGCCTGTGGCCCGCCGTTCCCCCCGAGGCACCCCGGTAAGTTCAGAGCAAAAAATGAAATTTATGCAGGTATTAATTCAGGATTCTGAGTAGGCCTCTCGGGAGCTTCAACGCAAAGCGTCTATCCCGCTGGACATCAGGCTCCGCCCCCCGATCCTTCCACTTCCTTTTGCCCCCACCCCCCTGCAGCGCTGCCTCAGCCGACTCCTGGCATGATGGTTAAGGTGTCCACAGCCAATTCACATTCTTTTATCATTTCTGATGTTTGTCTGGGTCCTGAGAGCACAATGGAGAATAATTACAGGAGGACGTTCTACTTGTATAACTGGGTTTTATATATAGCAAGAGGGCTATGCAAAATTTGCTCCCATATACATGTGAATAAAGTATTTGTAGGGAAGTTAAGGGAACATCCTATGGATACTTGTAGAGCAGGGGCTGCACAACCTCAATCCTCAAGAGCGGCAGCCCGGTTGGGGTTTTCAAGATACTGACAATGAATATGCATGAGATCTGTTTGCATGCACTGCCTCCATTGTAGGAAATAGATCTCATTATGGGAATCCTAAAATCCTGACTGGGTTGCGGCCCTTGAGGACTGAGGTTGTTCACCCCCTGCCCTACAAGCATCCGTAGGATGTTCCCTTAACTTCCCTACAAATACTTTATTCACATGTCTATGGGGGCAAATTTTGCCCATATACTTTGCAAAATGCAGACTATATGTGCGCAACCTGACAGACATTCATGCCTACTCTGGAGTGACGTAAGTATACACACGTGCCTGCCCTCACCAGTTATACATGTAAGCAGTAGTGTTTAGAAGGGGACAGCAGGTGTAAATTTTCTAATAATCACTGCTTTGTTCTCATACTGGCCGCATTCATTTATGCGACCATTTCTAAACTCGCCTCCTGTTTCATGATTTCCTAATTCTCATGTCCTAAACCTCAGAATAATGAAGGTAATGGTCAAGACGCTGTTCTGGTGTAGAAGCTTCACTGTTACAGGTAATAAAAATATTGACAGTGCCTCTGATATTTCTTCTCTTTGATCTGCTGAATGTAGCGTAAGACTGAGATCAGGAGAGAGAAAATCCTGTCTGAGTTTGAGGAGCTGCACCAGTTCCTGAATGAGGAGCGGCGGATCCTTCTCTCAAGGCTGGAAGAGGAAGAGAAGGAGATTCTAAAGAAAATCAGAGATAATGTGACCCAACTAGAAGATCGAAGCTCCTCCCTCCAGAAACTGATCTCAGAGATAGAGGAGAAGTGTCAGCAGTCAGCGACGGAGTTACTGAAGGTGAGACTGGGTTATAAATCACAGACGCCACTATGGGCTGGGCTCTCAGTTTACCAGTTTCCTCTACTTTATCATGACTCTCTCCCTTCTCCCCTCTGTGTTCTGCCCTCTTTTTCCTGCCTTTCCTCCGGAGCTGCTGCTGTCTCCCTTACCAATCTCTCATGAGTATAGATTTTCTCCTTTCTCCATCTCACAGCAGACTGTGCTCTCTCCCATCTCACTGAACCATAGATTCTCCTCCTCCCATATACCTCCTGGTGTATCTTTCTCTGTCTTTACTCCACATTCTTCCTCTGCACTAGATCCACAGTGCCCCAGTCTGCAAAGTCCCCAAATCCTTCCTGCTGCTCCTGCTCCCTCTCTCCTCATCCTGCATCCACAGCTCTAAGTTTGTAAAGAGAACCGCACTGCTGTAGATATCACTGGGATGTGTCCATTTGCAGATGCTGCAGTATAGGGAACATTTGGGTATCTGTGGAGAGAGGGGGAGTTTAGACATGGTGGAAAAGATGAGGTAAGGTGATGAGAAGGAGGGAAAAGCCACACCGTGGAAGGGAATTAAATGGAAGAGAGAAGACTCAAAATGGGTGGGGGAAGGATATGAAAGGATTGCTATGCTTGTAGCGCTATACAAATGATTAGTAGTAGTAATTGAAGAGAGAGAGAAGGTAATATGAAAGATGAGATGAGAGATCACATAGGGAAGCAGCCAACAATTAGCAGAATAACTCCCTGTAGTGAAAAACCTCTCTGATGATATCAGGATGACTTTTGGCCTTGACAAATGAGCTAAAGTGACCTTCGTTAGAGAAAAACTGAGCAAACCAGAAAACATCTCTCTGAATGAGGACTGTGGCATCAACTTGAACAGGAAGACACACATATATATATATATATATACATATCTTTAAGAAGCTGGTCTACAATCCCAAAGCTGTATGAGGGTACATGAATTGCCAGATGACTAATAGCCCTTATCTTATTGTGTAATGTTAAAGTAGTTTTCATTAATGATTTTTATCTCCTCTAATATTTATTACTGATCTTTTCTCCCCATAATTACTATTTGATATATATATCTAGGAGTATAGGAAGGAATGAGAATCAAATTGGCTATTAGTCATCTGTCAATTTGTGCACTCTCATACAGCTTTGGGATTGTAGACCAGCTTCTTAATGATCTCGAAAAATTGGATGTATGTACAAAAGAACTCTTCCACGCCTTTGGGGCAATTTATAAGAACAACTGTCTGCCAAAACTGTAGATCCCTAAATCCAAAGAAATACTGGCCTCAAAAAATCAATTATTTGTTTATTTAACTAGACTTATATACTGCTTTTTCTACCAGTCAAAGTGGTGTACATTCAGGTACTGTATATACTTTTTTCCCTTGACTCCGAAGGGCTCACAATCTATGTTTTTGTACCTAAGGCAATGGAGTGTTAAATGGCTTGTTAACGGCCACAAGGAGAATCTGTGCGACTAGAAACCCCAGTCCTTCTGGCTCAAGGTTGCTGACCTCTACCTACAGAGCTACAATCAAACGCCTCCAGGCTGACTTAATGGCATCATCAGATCCAAATCTGCACAAAGTGCAATATAAAAGTAAACGTTCAGAATCAGTTTCCATCATTTATCTTTACTCCACTTCGTAGGTTCCCTGTTCCAGTAGAATTTGGGGTGGTCCTCAGTAGACAGAGAAGTGATGGCAGGCAGTGCTGAGTAATGAACATGCGTCTTCTTTGAGAGGTGTAGGTTGCTGCCAATCAATTAAGGAGAGTGATGTAGAGTGAGGGGGAATTCCCCCCAAGCGTCCTGCACAGTTTGGAGTTGGACGGGGAGATGAGAAGTTCCTGTCAGGGGTTGAGCCCCATATAGGATGGTGACACTGTGCAGCTAATCTTCTGTCAGCCTCGTCATGCTCATATTACCCCTCTTCTCATGCCACTTCATGGGCTCCCTATCCGTTTCCACATCCAGTTCAAACTTCTCCTGCTGACCTATAAGTGCATTCACTCTGCAGCTCCTCACTACCTTTCCTCTCTTATCTCTCTCCATAGACACCTCCTCGGGAACTCCGCTCTTCTAGCAAATCACTTCTATCTGTGCCCTTCTCTTCTACTGCTAACTCCAGACTTCACTCCTTTCACCTTGCTGCACCTTATGCCTGGAACAAACTACCTGAGTCTATATGTCATGCGCCTTCTCTGGCCCTCTTCAGATCCAGGCTAAAAACTCACCTCTTCGCTGCCGCTTTCAGATCTTGATTCCTTTGTGTTTCTTTATTATTGCCCCTACATGTATCTCATGTCTACAGCTACTGTGATGTCTGTCTTGACTAGATTGCAAGCTCTGATGAGCAGGGACTGTCTTTTACATGTGTCTGTGCAGTGTTGGGTACATCGTGTGGTGCTATACAAATGTTCAGTTGTAGTGGTAGTAGTGAGTGATTATCATGGAGCAGAGAGAGGAGGCTGAAGTTAGGACTGAGGTTCCCCCTCGGTGCTCGGAGGGGCTCTTCAGGGGAAAGAGAAGGCATGGCGGTCTCTAGGTATTTCTTGGATTTGTTGAGGGGATCCCCAGCATTATGGGGGTCCTCTGATCTATGCCTTTGAGAGCGCTGCCCACCTTACCTGAGGTGGAGGCAGAGGTGTCAGCATGAGACTGTGAACTATCCTTAGTGTGTTTGGTTGTCCTGCTGCTTTTCCTTCCTTGATGGACGATGGAGCCAGTGGAGAGGGAGCGGATCCATGGGGAATGGAGCCTCGGGTCTGAGAGGAGAGGACCTGGGCTGCCCCTGATTGAGCTGCTATGAGTACCAGGAGGGAGTCTGCCTCTTGTAACGCAGCTTGATGTTCTGCCCCCGATAGTGCCATGTCTGGGCCCGATGTGGGCTTAGCTTAAGAATATTGGTCAGAAGGCATTTAGGTACGGAGTGAGGAGAGAGCTGTGTAACACGCTGGCACGGTCAGACAAAACTAAAGGCGCAGAGCAGGAAGGGCAAGGTGGGAGAAGGTACACATATTCAGAGAAACCCAAAAGACTTCTCTGGGCTAGGGAAGAGCCTGGCACTTGGGACTCCATCACAGACGTCACCATTACAGTGTTCAGAGAAACCCAAAAGACTTCTTTGGGCTAGGAAAGAGCCTGGCACTTGGGACTCCATCGCAGACATCACCATTACACTGTGCCTGTACCCCCTCCTTGTCTCCAGAGATAAACTTGTTCTATTGTGCAAACAGGACACCCAGTCATTGCAGAATCTGAAACCCAGTGTCAGAGTGTTTAATCTTTCCTTCATAATCTACCCCTGATCTGCTGTAGGGTACTGAAGATGTTTATTATAGAGAACTAAAGACTCCAGCACTAGCAGAACTCATCACATGTTCCCAGAGACAGAGAAGGAAACTGGAGACCTGTATTATAGAGAACTAAAGATCACAGATAAGAACTAGTGGAACTGTACAATCTGTAGGATATAAATGGTAATAACCTCTTTCTCATTCCCCCTTTAGGATGCAGAGGCCACCCTGAGCAGGTACGACTCTGTTCTCATTTCCTTCCTTCTGTATGATATAGCAGCCCGTTAATGTCACTGTGGGGCTTGCAGCTCTCCAGTGACTGAGGGGTGATGGGATAGAGATCTTACCAGTATAAAACACTCTCACACTCCTTGTGTTGGGGGTCTCACACCCTTTTCTTTTTACTTCATACAGCTGTAGCATGCTCCATAATTTTGGAAATGTAAAAATGCGTAGAGAATAGACGTACAAATCAAAACTATTACCAGCCCTAAATAAATTCAGCCTCATTTGAGAGTATTTCCTTTCTGTTTGTAGACCTGTGAGCTAACAGCAGTATCTCTCTTTGCTTACACCTGTCCCCTGGGCTGGCGCAAGGACATTGGCGAACCTTCAGCCTTACACCCACTCTAAGATTTTTATAATGAAACTTTATGATTATGCTCATGATAATACAATCCCTCCCACAATTATTCTGTAGAAATGTATAGCCAGACATCATCTTTTTAAATAGGAAACTTTACTTATATGGGTGTGTGTGCCCACTCTCCCTGCAAGTAAAAGAATGGGCCGATGACTGACTTTGTGGGGCTGTGAGGATCTATTGTTTTGCTTTGACTGCTGCTGATCTTTACCATCCCTCAGAAGTTGCTGCCCTGGGTGACTGCCTAGTCTTGCCTAGTGGTTGGGCCAGCCTTACCTCTCCCTGTCCCATCTCTGTCTCCAGGGACTGAAAGCTCAGGGTGAACATCTCCCAGAATACTTCCAGTTTCTCTTTTACTCTCAGGTGTCAGACAGCGAAGTTTCCAAGACCAGAGGCGCTTTCTGCTGAAGAAGGAGAACGTTCTCACCTGAGTTTCCTTCACAGATATTTTATTCTGAAGAATGAGTTCACACAATACCGAGGTAAACTATTCCATTCTTAAAAGCTGTAATTCACTAGCAGAGATATTCTGGAAGGCCTGGTCATATATAGATGACATCAGTGCTGACGGAGCCCATGCAGTAACCTCTCCCCAGCTTTCAAAGAAAGCCTTTTGGGAGATGTACCACACATGCGTAGTTCCCTTCCCACCTAAGGGTACCATCTTGTCTCAGTCTCCTTTTTTCCGCGGAGCCCACTGGATGTGTGTCTGTTCCCCCTGGAAAAAGATGGTTATTTTTTGTCTTTTCTTTTCTTTCTCCAATCGCATACCAGTTCCTTGATTGCTCCTGAGTCTGCTTGCCTTGGTGTTGTGTTCTCAGGTGCTTTTTCTTCATTTTTTCTCATTCTTCAGTCAGCATGAGTTCACTTCTTTTTCCTGGCTGGATCAAGTGAGTTTGACCTCGCAGGGGCTGTTTTCCCTACCATAGTCTCTGTGCACCCAGCATGTCAAGCACGGACCCTCATGATTGCTGCCTTCGATGCCTCGGGCCAGACCATGATACCTTGGTCTGCAGTCTTTTCCAGTAAATGACTCCCAAATCCCGCAAGAGCCATCAGCAGCACTGCGTGTTCCTCTTCCAGAAGACCGACTTGGCCCTGGAGTTGTCTGCAAGACCACACTTGAAGGGGACCTCGGACCCTCACAGGTACTGAACTGCTCCAGAGCCCTGAGGCTACGGAGCCTGGAGCTGGAGTTCCCTCGATGAGGGATGCTCAGTGAACAACTGGATGTTGTTGAAGGCCTCATCAGGTGATGAGTCCAGGAAAGTGTGGAAGTCCCATGGGCCCTGGACCCACAGCCCTCAATGCAGGGCCGTGGGTGATGGATAGGAGAGGCTTACTACTGCCCCATCAGGAGCCATCCATTTCATTAGATTGGCCTCGGACCCCCCGAGGCCATCCTTGTTGAGAGGACTCTCCCTCAGCACAGCTGGCACCAGATCTGAGGTGCTCAGTACACGCACAGAAGGTTGCAGAGCCATCTGGCCTTGAGGCTAGGATGGTGGCGTTGGAGCCCAGTTTGTCTGCTTTCATTGCCCAGCAGCAGGCTCTGATGCCCAGTTCCTCCAGGTCATCACTTCCAAATACTGACCTCTCAACACTGAGGGATTCTCAAGCGGTCGAGCCGATCCTTGAGTGCCAACGGCCTCAAGAGATGCCTCAGCATTGGTCCCGGTCCCAGTCTCGATCCTCAGAGCCACAGTTTTCCCTACTTACTGCCCTCTGCTCTGACCACAGGGCTACTGGGTACTGAGGCCATCGGGCCCAGGGCATGACCCCGAATCCTGGAGAACACTTGCCATTTCCACCAACTCCAAGTCTGAGAGACCGAGGATGATGATTCCCTAGATACCCACCTTCATTGGGATGTGCCCTCAGACCCATCCCCTCTGGAGTCCAGGCGCTGCTCCCCACCTGAGAACATGACCTTCCTGGACTTTGTGAGGGATTATGGGAAGGCTCTTGCCTTCACCACCGAGTCCGAGGAGGAGCCTCATCCAGTACGAGGCTCTCCCAAAGAAGCCATTCACAGTGCCCATTCCCCCCATCCTGGAAATACTGCTCTTCTGCATGTGGGAGACCCCCGCATCGGTGCCCATAGTGAACAGACGACTGGACTTGATGTACTGGGTCCGCCGGAGCACTGGCTTCCAGAAAGCTCAGCTGCCTCACAACTCCATGGTGGTAGAGTCAGCCATGCATATGCTCAACAGCCAGAACACGTACTCCTCAGTGCCCCTGGGTAGGGAGGTCTGCGCCATGGATGCCATGGGCAGAAAATGCTTCCAGGGCTCGATGTTTGTCAGCTAGATCCAGGCCTATCAGCTGTACATGGGCATGTACCTGCAGAACCTGGCGAAGGAGCTCACCAGGTTCTCAGCTGGTCTTTCAGAGAAACCCCTCCAGTGTTTCTGGACCCTGGCATCCGAATTCAGAAAGTGCTCCAAGTTTATAACTCAAGCAGCCTATGATGGCTTTGAGTTGGCGACTAGAGTAGCCAGGGCAGGCATTAGTGTTCACCACCAGGCTTGGCTACAATCCGCTGACCTGGAGCAAAGGGCACAGGACAAGTTGGTTGACGTCCCTTGCTGGGAAGAGAATCTCTTCTGCAAACCCATGAGGTATTAGGCCAAGTTCATGACAAGGATCATGCTCTCCAAAAAGACCGCTGACCCTTCGAGGAGGAAGGCTTCTGGCAGAAAGTCCTCTTTCCCAAAGAAGAGGAAGGCTTATAGAAACTACTCCCAGTACCTGGTCTTTCCAGCTCCCCAACAGTGCAAGCAGGCCAAAGGACAGGGGCATGGCCCACGTAGGCCTAAGAGCTCCAAGCCCCAGCCCGTGCCCCCAGCGCAACCTGGAGGGGATTTTGACTCCTTGGGTATAGCCTCTTGTCCCCCCCCCCCTTCTGTGTGGCTGTGCCTCCTAGGGGAAATCTAGCATTCTATGCCCACAGGCGGCCCTCCATTACCACTGATGCTTGCGCCCTTTAGGTGGTGAAGGAGGGTTTACCTTCTCCACTTCCATCAGATGCCCCCACTGTTCTTCCTGGGAGAGCCCCCAAAGATTCCCCTTCACTGGACCCTGCTTCAGCAGGAACTCACAGGTCTCCTAGCAGACCAGGCAGTGGAGCCTATCCCCATTCACCTCAGGGGTAAATAGCTTTACTCCCACTACTTTCTGGTCACCAAAAAGACTGGAGGTTTTCCTCCCATCCTAGACCTGCAGGACTCAACAGGTTCCAGGTGAGGGAGAAGTTCAAAATGCTCTCCCTTGGAACATTGCTGCCACACCTCCAGCAGGGAGAATGGCTATGCTCCTTGGACTTAAAGGATATATACACTCACATCCTCATCCATCCCCTCCACAGGCAGTACCTTTGCTTTGTGGTGAGGGGAGGACACTATCAGTACAGCATGCTATCTTCCAGCCTGGCCTCTGCCCCCAGGGTCTTCACCAAGTGCCTAGCAGTAGCCTCTGCCCACCTCAGACTCCAAGGTGTTTTTGTCGTCCCCTATCTGGATGACTGGCTCGTAAAGGGAAGCACCACTGCCAAAGTACATCAAACGATGGCCCACACCATCCTTCCCCTAGAGTACTTGGGGTTCATCATCAACTACCCCAAATCTCATCTCCAACCGACTCAAAGTCCGGAGTTCATAGGGGTGCAGCTGAATACTGTCCAGACCGAAGCTTTTCTCCCAAGGGACAGGGCCCTGCACTTCCAAGCACTCACAGGAAACACCCAGCACCATCGCTTGGTGTCGGCGTGACTCATGCTTTGCCTGCTTGGGCACATGGTGTCCATGGTGCATGTAACCCCAGATACCTGCTTGCAGATGCGTAGGGCCCAGTGGGCTCTCTACTCCCAGTGGTCCCAGGCCAGAGGGCGTCTATGAGACAGGGTCCCCTGGCTGACTCTCTCAACTGGTGGTAACACCTGCAGCACCTACTGGCCGGGATGTCTTTTCATACTCCTGTGCCTCAGAGAATCCTCACTACAAATGCCTCCAAACTGGGGTGGGGAGCCCATTGTGACAACCTCTGCACTCTGGGCAGCTGGTCACTGACAGAGAGCCTCCAGCAAATGAACCTCCTGGAGCTCCGAGTTGTAGCCTTAGCCCTATGGCCTTTTCACCAACACCTGCAGCAACAAACGGTACTGGTCTAGACTGACAATCAGGTGGCAATGCTCTACATCAACAAGCAAGAAGGCACTGGTTTGTTCATGCTTTGCCAGGAAGTGGTGAGCTGCTTCTCTTATACCAGCAGCAACCAGATGGTCCTGCAAGTAGTATGCCTCCTGGGCTAGGACAATGCCCTAGTGGACCAGCTCAGCCGGATCCTATAGCCGCACGGCTGGAGGCTGGACCCCAGAGTGACCGACCAGCTATTCGAGTGCTGGGGGCTCACGCAAATGGATGTCTTTGCCAGTCAAGCTAATGCCCAACTGCACTACTTCTATTCCTGGCAGCCACACCCCATCTGCGTGGCAGCAGATGCATTCCTGATCTTCTGGTTGGAGGGCCTCCTGTATGCCTTCCCATCCATGCTGCTGATCATCAAGACCCTTTTCAAGGTCCAATGCAAAAGGGCAACAGTGATTCTGGTGGCTCCACTATGGGCCACGATTGGTTTGTAGTCTATTGCTCTTTAAACGGTTAACTCCAGGTAAAAGCTAACACATGCCGTTTAATGACTCACCCCGCAACTCAAGGGCTTGCTTCAATCACTCAAGCTCTTAACAACTAGTACTTCACTCGCGGCAATGGGTCTCAGAAAAAAACAGCGGCACTTGAACCAAGAGCTAATAGCTCATTGAATGTGCCAGTTTTACATCAATGACCATTTGCCATATTAAACTTACTTTTTTTTGTTTGTGTTTACTATTTTCTATTTACAAATGACTTTCTTCTCATCAAGGTTGTTAACGTTCCTCATAGTTATCAATGAAAATTGTCCTTTTTGAAATATCAAATTGTAACTGGGGAATCCGTTAACATTATTCAACACTTAGCTTATATTGTGCAGATGAGCAGGGCAATCCACTATGGGCCAGGCAGCCATGGTTTCCCCTGCTTCTCCACCTGTGCATGGTGCCCTCGGTTCCCTGGGATGTGACCCAGGCCTACTCATACAAGAGCAAGGCTCTCTCCTACACTGCAACCTGGGGTCCCTGACTCATGGTGGCTGAAAGGGTAGCTTTGGCCCCCTCCAATCTCTCCAGTGAAGTGGAGGAGGTCCTTCTGGCCTCACGTAAGACCTCCAACCGCCAGGTGTATGCCTTCAAGTGGTGGAGGTCTTAGTCTGATGTGCAGAGAAGAGGATTAATCCCTTCTCCTGCTCCATCCAGTTGGTGCTGCCGTACATATTTCACCAATCTCAGGCGGGGCTGAAGTCCAGTTCCGTTAGGTGCACCTTAACGCGTTTTTGGCGCAGCACCATTTAACTGCGGTCAAACCTCTCTCTTCTCAGTCCCTTGTGACTCACTTCCTGAGGGGTCTCCACCTGTCAAAAACACCCATCTGCCCTCTGATGGCAGAATGGGACCTTAACATTGTGCTCTCAAGGCTAATGGTGCCACCCTTTGAGTCTCCCAGCTCCGCCACCTCAGATATCTCACCTGGAAGGTAGTGTTCCTCATGGTGCTCACCTCTGCTTCCAGGGTCAGCGAGCTTCAAGCATTGGTGGAGGACCCACTGTACACTAGGTTCTACAAGAACAGGATCGTGCCAAGTTTCTACCAAAGGTGGTGTCTCCGTTCCACCTTAACCAGCAGGTGGTGCTTCCCACCTTCTTTCTGCGGCCTCACACTAGCACGGCAGAAGCCGTTTTCCACACACTGAACTGTAAGCGGGCTGTAACCTTCTACCTGCAGTGCACCCAGGGCCACTGCTGAGCTCCTCAGCTCTTTGTCTCGTATGACTTGAGTTGGTTAGGGGTAGCAGACTCTAAATGCACCCTGTCCTCTTGGGTAGCAGACTGCATTGGCCTTGCCTATGAGCAGACTGATCTTCCGTTGGAGCGCCGAGTCACATACAGCACCTGGGCCATAGCAGCCTCTGTGGCGAACCTGCATTCCATCCCCTTGTTGGAGATCTGTCAGGACACCACCTGGTCCTCCGTCCATACCTTTGCAGCTCATTACTGCCTAGAGAGGGAGTACTGTCAGGACAGTGCCTTCGGCCAGGCAGTACTCTGTCATTTGTTTGAGTGGGTTAATGCTATTGGAGAAGCGGTTCCTCTGTGAACACCTGGGCCATTCAGGGGCCTGTTGTCTCTCAACTCAATTGCTGTTTCTCATGGCTTACCTTTTTCTGGTCACCTGTGGCTTTTTATAGTTTTTTTTCGGTAGCCTGTAGCTAGGGAGTCCCATATGTGAGGACTGACTTCCTGCTTGCTTCTGGAGAAAGTGTAGTTACTCACCTGTAATAGATGGTGTGGGCTCCATCGGTACTGACATTGCCCATATGTGAGATCTGATTCCTGCTGTCCCTGGAGAACACCTGTTACAGGTAAGTAATTACGTTTTAATGAAATATGGACATACTTGGGGGTGTTTCAGAAGCCCTATTTGAGAGTTGAATATCTGAAAATGGGCACTTGGATATGCAAAGTATGGAGATATCCCTGGAGCCATTTTAGAAGTGGGCTATATAGATATCCCCAGTGCAAGAACGTCCATGTAAGATGGGGAACATAGTGGGGGTGTGGCCTGGACAAAGCATGAGAGATGCATGTTACACTACAATTCTGAGAACAGCACAAGAACGTTTGGCCCTAGTTGGTGAGGTGTCCATCCCTATCCCTGCTCTTGACCATGAATAAGGTAGAAAAAGGTGCTCATTGCATGGATGTCACTCTTCCAGGGGAAAACAGATAATATGCTTACATCACCACAGTTATCATTTCTTGTCCAAGGAAACCTGAGTGTAAATCCAAACTCCAAACATTACTGGCCCGCCGCTGCACATCTGAGTATCTGAAAAGGCAGACCTGGACAAACAAGTCTCATAAGATAGTCATCCCTCTTCAGAAATATCCCCGCCGACATGTCCAAGTAGCCATGCAAGTCGGGGACCTCCACCTTTGTGAAATGGCCTACACCCGTGCACGTATCCGGCCTTGCAACCTGCATGGGGGCCCCCTCCAGGACCGGTTACAGGGACGTTCATTTTACAGGGTGGAGACAACGATTTCAGAAGGCACTTCTGCCTCTCACCTCATTTTTGGATGTTCTGCCCCAGATTTTTCCTAGATGTCCTTTCTAAAATCCCACTTTCTGTCTGTCTCTACTGATAAATAAATTGTTTTTGGTTTCATTTGTCATTTCTCAGTTTAATTTTATTTCATTATATTTTCTTTTAGGAAAACTTTCTGCAGATCTGGGTAAGATTTTATCAGATTATTCTTTAACATTTAAAAATCCTATTGAAGGAGTATCCCTGCGTTGGATAGAAGACCCTTTTCTTTTATTTATTAGTATTTAGTTCACATCCTCTGCAGTAGTAGTTGAAGGTGAGTTACATTCAGGGATAGCAGGTATTTACCTGTCCCCAGAAGACTCGCTATGTAACAGGCTGATGCAGAAGGCCATCGCTGAAGTCGCGCTCTATCATGTTTTTATGCCTATTTGCAGCGCAGCGATAGCGAGCGACTTTAGTGCAGGCAGGCAGAAAGCGGCTCATAGGCAAATGAGTCACACATTAAACTTTGTGCAAAATGGCAGCGTTAAACTGGGAGATCAAGCCAAAGATGTCAGCGCTAGTTTGACATGCTCTCCCAGGGAAACAGGAGCACCGTGTGGCTGTTTTGCAGATGATGCCATCAAATGTCTGTCAGTGGTCGATAAACCCATCAGAAAGCACATCCCTGGTACCCCAGCAGCCGCGATCCCACACCCAACTAAAAATTAACCTGGTGGCCAGTGGCCCTGAACTTCCCCATCTGAGCCAGCAGCTAAGGCTGGTTGCAAAATTCTCTACGTGTGTCTCCACATTGGGTGCAGCCAATATTTGCATACCATTTTACTATGTGCAGCTCATTTGCCTATAATTTAAATACTCTGCGTTAATTGGGCGCTAGTTTTTCCTTTGCTGTTTACGCGTGCGTCTGTCTCTTTACTGCATTTAGCAGTTGCAGTAAGTGTGCTTAAAGTGGTGTTATCTGTGCTTAAAGGCTGCGCTAATTTTCTGCATTGGCCCTTAAGCTTCTAACTGAGTCAGTGAGGATTGAGTGACTTGCCCAAGGCCACAAGAAGTATCAGTGGGATTCAAACCCTGGATCCCAGGCTGCTGTTGTAATTACTGGACGATTCCTCCACTCCCCACTTTTTATTTATTTATTTTTTATTTATTTAGCAAGCATTTGTAGCCCGCTCCTTCCAGCGATCAGAAGCGGGTAGGATTACTATTGTGAAACTGCCGAATCAAGGCAGGTACAAATTTTGTTTACATACAGATTGTCAGAAAAGCACATCATACAGAGTTAACACTTCTTAGCTATGGGGGAGTTCATTTACATATATACATAAATACATATATACAGGATAATCTTCTTGGACTGTCGAATCAAGGCAGGTACAAATTTTGCTTACATACAGATTGTCAGAAAAGCACATCATACAGAGTTAACACTTCTTAGCTATGGGGGAGTTCATTTACAGATATACATAAATACATATATACAGGATAATCTTCTTGGACACAGTGGTCAGGGGCTGCTCCATCTGTGGGTTTAGTTCAGGTTGAAATGTGATTGGAAAATGTGCGTTTTGAGTTTCTTTCTGAAGTCTAGAAGGTCATTGCTAGCTCGTAGTTCTGGTGGGAGTTGGTTCCACAGTGTTGGCGCCACATATGAGAAAGCCCTGTGGCTGGTGTTAGTTTTGGCAGATCTTATATCTGTTGGAGTGTGAAGGATGTTGGAATTGTGGGTTCTTCTGTTTCGGGTAGGAGGTTGCAATCTTACTAGGTTGTTGAGGAAGGAAGGTGCTAAGTTGTGGATGAGTTTGAAGGTGGTTGTTAGTATTTTGTATTTTGTGCGAGCTGTTATGGGTAGCCAGTGTAATTTTACTTTTCTATAGTAAAAGCAGTGAGCACTGCAGATGGGTTTACAGATGTAAACTGCCCTCCTGCTACTGTGAAGAGCGTTATGTCAAGTTTTAATAAACTTAACCATACACACAGACATGGAAAGGGTGGGAAAGAATTCCATGTGGCATGCTCTGCATGCTTTCCCCACTGGTTCCAAAGAAGTGAAGGTCGTGGTTACCATACGTTCATACGTCAGGCGGAAGGCTTTGCACACAGGTTAGCTTGGATTTTACAGGCAATTTTGTGCTGTACCAGTGCAGAAATGAGTTTTGCACATAAGCTCACTGTGCATAAAGCCTCGAGCACACAACAGCACACAGAACTCTTAAATCCATGGAAAGGAAGTAATTAGTCCTTCAGCACCACTGCAGAGAATTGCGCAGAAGGCTGATCGCATTGCTGGGATTTTAACGCAAAGGTTATCTGAAAGATCTCCTGCCAGTGCTAGAGAGGAATTTGTGCCTGTTTCTTCTCTTTATCTTGAGCGTACGGCACCTGCGACCTTTTTCTGGCTTTAGTAAAGGGGACGAGGAGTCGAGGAGGAAGTGTGCTGGAACAATGTTTTGTGCATCTGCTGGAATGCCATCTGGGGCAGAAACCCCGATATTATTCTGTGCAGCAAGATCCCGATGTTTCTGTGACAGATAGCATTCCAGCAAAAGGGCCAGACAGGGGTGGGGTTTGTGCCCAGAGGAGGTGGCAATGCCACTTGATAGGGGGAAAGGGAGGAAAGTTAGACCTGGCTAAGGGAAAATGTCGTACAAAGCTAAGGTTGTGTTCTCCAGCAAGCTGATGCTGTCATATAATGGGAGAATCACTAGTAGTACCACTACCACTGTTCCCTTTAAGCTGTGCGCGTGTGTGCACGCACACACCTCGCCGAGTGAGCGCAATACTTTACAACAGAGCGCACAAAAATTACGGTTCTGATTCTGATAGAAAACAACACAGACGTTCTTAAAATTGTAAAGTTGTTGTGTATTTATGGTTTTCACAAGTTCTACAATGTTTTCTAGTGCAATCAATGTGGTGTACATACTGTATTCTGACGTGTAGTCAAATTTTAAAGTATATAACTCCGAGCGTCATTATGTGGCGCACAAAAATGTAACCTTCCTTCAAAAGCTGCACAGCTGATATATTTTATGCGCACACAGCCTACAGAAAATTAGAGGGAACATTGACCACTACTAATCATTTGTATAGTGCTACAAGGTGAATGCAGCACTGCTCAATGACTTTAGTGTTCTGATAACATCAGCTGTAATTAGACATGTTTCTTTCATGGTTCCTAGAACACAGTAGTAGTGCCCTGTGCTTTCAGTGATAGAAACAAATTTTGTTTTTTCAAGTTTTCTGCCTATGGTTGTATTTTAATTGTTTCTTCTACAATAAGCAGAAAAAATGGCCTACAAAGTTCAGGATGTGTTTGTGTAATCATTAGATATAATCCTAACTTTGGAAAGTCATTATTTAATTCATGTTCCTCATAACCCCTCCAGCCCAGTCCTGCTTTGTGCAGCACACACATTGTACACAGCCCCTCCTCTTCCTCCCATTTGGGAGCCTCAGGAGGGGCTCTCGGTGCTTCCCTAGCTATGCTTTTGGCGATGTGAGTGTGCCCTCTTCCACATCTGCCCCACCCTCTCTGCAGAGGTTGGGAAGCCACAGAAGATTTGTGACAGTGCAGGAGCTCTAGAAAATCACATCCTGAGCTTTGTATTCTATTGAGACTGGGCAGTAACTGAGGGATAGATTTCCTAAAGGCTGCTGCATGCCATAAACGCATTATTTGCCATATGTCCTATTTAATGCAGTGAAATCCATTTACTAATAACGTAAGTTAATGCAATGATACACTTTGGGAAATCTCGTCCTCACTGTGTATAATGGATCCATCTCGTTCTTTCACGGGCTCTCGTAATTCAGGTGTGTGAAAGAATAAACCTGACTAATGAATCCCACAATGGAGCCAATTAGGAGCCGTAAAGGGATCAGTAAGAGCTGAGGGAGCTGAGCTTACTGCACTGTGCTATGAGTATTGAGGACATAAGAGGGGCCAATGAGGAGGCTTGTTTTATGCTGTCTGTCAGTTAGGGAGCCAGTCGGAAGCTTTATTGCATTTACTCAGTAGAGCAAACCCTTAGGGTGAATTAAAGATCCATTAGGCAATAGGATTGATCTTCTGCAGGTCTTTCAGCACATTATAGCCAATAGCAGAGCTTTTCTCATTAAACAGCTGACTGACTGCTGAACTTGCTAATGAGGGTTAGAGGTGGGAGTGTGAGGAGCCAATGAGAGGCTTCTGCTCATGTTTATTAATGTGTCTCCTCCCTGCAGTGGATGTGACTCTGGATCCGGAAACTGCTCATCCCCTGCTCGTCCTGTCTGAGGATCGGAAAAGTGTCAGATGGGGAGACACAGAACAAAACCTGCCGGACACTCCCCAGAGATTCAGTGACTCTCCCTATGTGCTGGGGCGTGAGAGCTTCGCCTCGGGGAGATGTTACTGGGAGGTGGAGGTGGGGGATGCGACTGACTGGAGATTGGGGGTCTGCAGAGATTCTGTGAGTAGGAAGGGGGAGATCATACTGTCACCTGGGAATGGATACTGGACAGTGAGACTGTGGTATACAGGTAAATATTGGGCCTGCACCTCTCCTATAACCCAGCTCCCCCTGAGCGTGAGGCTCCGGGCAGTGGGGATTCTCCTGGACTATGAGGCAGGAAAAGTCTCATTTTACAATGCAGATGATAAATCCCATCTCTACACCTTCACCGACACCTTCACTGGGAAACTCCGACCTTTCTTCCGTACCTGCAATATAAAACCTCTGAGAATCCGATCAGTGCTGGACTGGGAATGAGGGAGCCAGGCTCGGGGGGTGATATATAATCTGGGAGCTGATGTTTCCCATCGGGATAAGAGGGATCAGAGAGTGTTATTCGGGAGCTGGTGGACTGTGCAGGATATAAGTGTGTTTAATACATTATATGCAATCTGTGATCTGATGTTCCAGAGATGGACTAACCGTGTAAAGAAATGTACTGCAATAAAAAGAAAGATGATAAAGTGTCTTGTTCTGGGAGCAGGGGCTGTGTAAGGAATCTTTGTAGCTCCTCTTATCTACCTATATCTCTCTCTTCTAATAGTGGGGTGTGTGGTGCAGTGTAGTGCTGGGGTGCCTCTGTGTGTTTATGGGGGGTGAGGTAGTGTATGGCTGGGGTGCCTCTGTATGTGTGTGTGTGTTTGTGTAGCGCAGGTGCACCGCATGTGTGTGTGGTGCAGTGTAGAGCTCGGTGCCTGTGTGTGTGTTTGTGGAGCGCAGGTGCAGTGCTTGCCTGTGTAGGGCAGGGGTGTCTCTGAGTGTAACTGTGTGTGCAATGCATGTGTGTGTGGTGCAGTGTAGGGCTGGGGAGCCTCCGAGTGTAAGTGTGTGTGCAGTGCATGTGTGTGTGTAGTGCAGTGTAGGGATGGGGTACCTCTGAGTGTAAGTGTGTGTGCAGTGTATGTGTGTGTGTGGTGCAGTGTAGGGCAGGGGAGCCTCTGAGTGTAAGTGTGTGTGCAGTGCATGTGTGTGTGGTGCAGTGTAGGACAGGGTGCCTCTGAGTGTAAGTGTGTGTGAAGTGCATGTGTGTGTGGTGCAGTGTAGGGCTGGGGTGCCTCTGAGTGTAAGTGTGTGTGCAGTGCATGTGTGTGTGGTGCAGTGTAGGGCTGGGGTGCCTCTCTAAATGTCTGTGCAGTGCATGTGTGTGTGGTGCAGTGTAGGGCTGGGGTGCCTCTGAGTGTCAGTGAGTGTGCAGGGCATGTGTGTGTTTTGTAGTGTAGGGCTCGTGCACCTGTGAGTGTGGGGGGTGAGGCAGTGTAGGGCTCGGGTGCCTCTGAGTGTAAGTGTGTATGTGCAGTGCATGTGTGTGTGGTGCAGTGTAGGGCAGGGTGCCTCTGAGTGTAAGTGTGTGTGTGCAGTGCATGTGTGTGTGGTGCAGTGTAGGGCTCAGGTGCCTCTGAGTGTAAGTGTGTGTGTGCAGTGCATGTGTGTGTGGTGCAGTGTAGGGCAGGGTGCCTCTGAGTAAGTGTGTGTGTGCAGTGCATGTGTGTGTGGTGCAGTGTAGGGCTGGGGTGCCTCTGAGTGTAAGTGTGTGTGCAGGGCATGTGTGTATAGTGGGCTCGTGCGCCTGTGAGTGTGGGGGGTGAGGCAGTGTAGGGCTCGGGTGCCTCTGAGTGTAAGTGTGTATGTGCAGTGCATGTGTGTGTGGTGCAGTGTAGGGCAGGGTGCCTCTGAGTGTAAGTGTGTGTGTGCAGTGCATGTGTGTGTGGTGCAGTGTAGGGCAGGGTGCCTCTGAGTGTAAGTGTGTGTGCAGTGCATGTGGTGTGTGGTGCAGTGTAGGGCTGGGGTGCCTCTGAGTGTCAGTGTGTGTGCAGTGCATGTGGTGTGTGGTGCAGTGTAGGGCTGGGGTGCCTCTGAGTGTAAGTGTGTGTGCAGGGCATGTGTGTGTGGTGTAGTGTAGGGCTCGTGCGCCTGTGAGTGTGGGGGGTGAGGCAGTGTAGGGCAGGGTGCCTCTGAGTGTAAGTGTGTGTGTGCAGTGCATGTGTGTGTAGGGCAGGGTGCCTCTGAGTGTAAGTGTGTGTGTGCAGTGCATGTGTGTGTGGTGCAGTGTAGGGCAGGGTGCCTCTGAGTGTAAGTGTGTGTGTGCAGTGCATGTGTGTGTGGTGCAGTGTAGGGCAGGGTGCCTCTGAGTGTAAGTGTGTGTGTGCAGTGCATGTGTGTGTGGTGCAGTGTAGGGCAGGGTGCCTCTGAGTGTAAGTGTGTGTGTGCAGTGCATGTGTGTGTGGTGCAGTGAAGGGCAGAGGTGCCTCTGAGTGTAAGTGTGTGTGTGCAGTGCATGTGTGTGTGGTGCAGTGTAGGGCAGGGTGCCTCTGAGTGTAAGTGTGTGCAGTGCATGTGTGTGTGGTGCAGTGTAGGGCAGGGTGCCTCTGAGTGTAAGTGTGTGTGCAGTGCATGTGTGTGTGGTGCAGTGTAGGGCAGGGTGCCTCTGAGTGTAAGTGTGTGTGTGCAGTGCATGTGTGTGTGGTGCAGTGTAGGGCAGGGTGCCTCTGAGTGTAAGTGTGTGTGCAGTGCATGTGTGTGTGGTGCAGTGTAGGGCTCGGGTGCCTCTGAGTGTAAGTGTGTGTGTGCAGTGCATGTGTGTGGTGCAGTGTAGGGCAGGGTGCCTCTGAGTGTAAGTGTGTGTGTGCAGTGCATGTGTGTGTGGTGCAGTGTAGGGCTCAGGTGCCTCTGAGTGTAAGTGTGTGTGTGCAGTGCATGTGTGTGTGGTGCAGTGTAGGGCAGGGTGCCTCTGAGTGTAAGTGTGTGTGTGCAGTGCATGTGTGTGTAGGGCAAGGTGCCTCTGAGTGTAAGTGTCTGTGTGCAGTGCATGTGTGTGTGGTGCAGTGTAGGGCAGGGTGCCTCTGAGTGTAAGTGTGTGTGTGCAGTGCATGTTGTCACGGGGTGACGCCAGCAGTGCCCATGGAGGTAAATGAAAGTGAGCAAAATGACAGTTCGGCTTCACAAAAGGGAGAGGGTTGCCAAGAGCAACCGAGAAAAACACATGCACATGGTGTTAGGGAATGCCCAGGCAGAGACGGAGCACAGAGCTCATTAGAGAATAGGATGCAGCTGCAGGGGGCGGAGCCCAGATTAACACTGAGCACAATATAATGAAGACTCACTCACCAATAGAGAGAACAGGTGGCAGAACTCGTGGGGGAGTCCAGCAGAGATTCCAGCAAAGAACACGACAGGAAGAGAAAGCTGTGAGGACAGTGCCAGGGAGAAGCTCCAAGGAGTCAGAGGTTGGTGAATTGCAAGGAGGCTGTGAGGAACAGCAAGGCATATTCTCCCAGTACCCTGTGGAGTATTGCAATGAAGCAATAAGGAAAGGCAGTCCTACAGTTAAGCTTCCAAGCCATAACCAGTTTAACTACAAACAAGCAAAAAAGAAAAGTTCTTACCCCGAGGCACATTTCTGGGAGCTAGAGAAACGCTGTGAGAGAAGGGGAACAGAACGAGGCTATCCACGTCTTAGAAAGCAGGAAGCCCCAGCATCTGTGGTGAGACGTATTCTCCCTAATAGAGGGGACTTTGTAGAACCAGGATTCACATGCACATATGAGGAGCTTTGCAGAGCTCAGGAAGCAGAATCCAATCACTACGGTGATTCCCCACAAGCCACGAGGGTAGTGGAGGAAGGGAACTGGTTCACTCCTTGGCAGGGACAGTTTGATTCAAAGTGCAGTTTTGAACAAGAAACACTGTCTGACGAGGGTGAGATGCAATTGGATTTCCCTGAAGATATTTCCCAAGTGTTGGACATGGATTGTACTTATACGGTATCTAACTGTATTAATTCTCTGTGCTGAAGCAGCAAGAAGTGTTAATTAAGAGAAACAACTGAAAAGGTTTTCACGTGAGTTGAAGAAACGGTTTCCATTACTTTTGCTGTTAAGTTAAATGCTGAGGAAAGCTTATATTTTTGTTCCAGTATTTTTCCTTTGATGCCAGATGTATGGTTTGTTACTTTTGTTCCATAGTTTTTGAATCCACCCCGGACGGGGAATAAAACCTATGTTTATCCTTACACTCAGCTGCAACTACACTTATTGGGTTAAGGTAAACTACGGGAACCAGAAGGCTTAGCTACTGCCTTCCCGGGGACTTACTGCCAATAATATCATTGCCCATTAAGCTGTCCAAGCACCTCTCAGCCTCTGGACCGGCTAGTGGGTCACAATGTGTGTGTGGTGCAGTGTAGGGCTCGGGTGCCTCTGAGTGTAAGTGTGTGCGTGCAGTGCATGTGTGTGTGGTGTAGTGTAGGGCAGGGTGCCTCTTGAGTGTAAGTGTGTGTGCAGTGTATGTGTGTGTGGTGCAGTGTAGGGCTCAGGTGCCTCTGTAAGTGTGTGTGCAGTGCATGTGTGTGTGTGGTGCAGTGTAGGGCAGGGGTGTCTGAGTGTAAGTGTGTGTGCAGTGCATGTGTGTGTGTGGTGTAGGGCAGGGCTGCCTCTGAGTGTAAGTGTGTGTGCAGTGCATGTGTGTGTGCGGTGCAGTGTAGGGCAGGGGTGCCTCTGAGTGTAAGTGTGTGTGCAGTGTATGTGTGTGTGTGGTGCAGTGTAGGGTTGGGGTGCCTCTGAGTGCAAGTGTGTGTGCAGTGTATGTGTGTGTGTGGTGCAGTGTAGGGCTGGGGTGCCTCTGAGTGTAAGTATGTGTGCAGTGCATGTCTGTGTGGTGCAGTGTAGGGCAGGGTACCTCTGAGTGTAAGTGTGTGTGTGCAGTGCATGTGTGGTGCAGTGTAGGGAAGGGGTGCCTCTGAATGTAAGTGTGTGTGTAGTGCCTGTGTGTGTGGTGCAGTGTAGGGTTGGGGTGTCTATGAGTGTAAGTGTGTGTGCAGTGCATGTTTGTGTGTGGTTCAGTGTAGGGCAAGGGTGCCTCTGAGTGTAAGTGTGTTTGCAGTGCATGTCTGGTGCAGTGTAGGGCAGGGTGCCTCTGAGTGTAAGTGTGTGTGCAGTGCATGTGTGTGTGGTGCAGTGTAGGGCTGGGTTGCCTCTGTAAGTGTGTGTGCAGTGCATGTGTGTGTGGTGCAGTGTAGGGCTGGGGTGCCTCTGAGTGTAAGTATGTGCAGTGCATGTGTGTGTGTAGTGTAGTGTTGGGGTGCCTCTAAGTGTAAGTGTGTGCAGTGCATGTGTGTGTGCTGCAGTGTAGGGCTGGGGTGCCTCTGAGTGTAAGTGTGTGTGCAGTGCATATCTGTGTGGTGCAGTGTAGGGCTGGGGTGCGTCTGAGTGTGTGTGCAGTGTATGTGTGTGTGCTGCATTGTAGGACGGGTGCCTCTGAGTGTAAGTGTGTGCAGTGCATATCTGTGGTGCAGTGTAGGGCTGGGGTGCCTCTGTGTAAGTGTGTGTGCAGTGCATGTGTGTGTGGTGCAGTGTAGGGCTGGGGTGCCTCTGAGTGTGTGTGCAGTGCATGTGTGTGTGGTACATTGTAGGGCTGGGGTGCCTCTGAGTGTAAGTGTGTGCAGTGCATGTGTGTGTGTAGTGTAGTGGGGTGCCTCTGAGTGTAAGTGTGTGCAGTGCATGTGTGTGTGGTGCAGTGTAGGGCGGGGTGCCTCTGAGTGTAAGTGTGTGTGCAGTGTATATCTGTGTGATGCAGTGTAGGGCTGGGGTGCGTCTGAGTGTGTGTGCAGTGTATGTGTGTGTGCTGCAGTGTAGGACGGGTGCCTCTGAGTGTAAGTGTGTGCAGTGCATATCTGTGGTGCACTGTAGGGCTGGGGTGCCTCTGTGTAAGTGTGTGTGTGCAGTGCATGTGTGTGTGGTGCAGTGTAGGGCTGGGGTGCCTCTGAGTGTAAGTGTGTGTGCAGTGCAGTGTAGGGCAGGGGTGCCTCTGAGTGTAAGTGTGTGTGCAGTGCATGTCTGTGGTGCAGTGTAGGGCAGGGTGCCTCTGAGTGTAAGTGTATGTGCGGTGCATGTGTGTGTGGTGCAGTGTATGGCTGGGTTGCCTCTGTGTGTAAGTGTGTGTGCAGTGCATGTGTGTGTGTGTGTGTGTGTAGTGTAGTGTTGGGGTGCCTCTGAGTGTAAGTGTGTGTGGTGCAGTGTAGGGCTGGGGTGCCTCTGAGTGTAAGTGTGTGTGCAGTGCATGTGTGTGTGTGTGTGTGTGTAGTGTAGTGTTGGGGTGCCTCTGAGTGTAAGTGTGTGTGGTGCAGTGTATGGCTGGGTTGCCTCTGTGTGTAAGTGTGTGTGCAGTGCATGTGTGTGTGTGTGTGTAGTGTAGTGTTGGGGTGCCTCTGAGTGTAAGTGTGTGTGGTGCAGTGTATGGCTGGGTTGCCTCTGTGTGTAAGTGTGTGTGCAGTGCATGTGTGTGTGTGTGTGTGTGTGTGTGTAGTGTAGTGTTGGGGTGCCTCTGAGTGTAAGTGTGTGTGCAGTGCAGTGTAGGGCAGGGTGCCTCTGAGTGTAAGTGTATGTGCGGTGCATGTGTGTGTGGTGCAGTGTATGGCTGGGTTGCCTCTGTGTGTAAGTGTGTGTGTGTGTGTGTGTGTAGTGTAGTGTTGGGGTGCCTCTGTGTGTAAGTGTGTGTGCAGTGCATGTGTGTGTAGTGTAGTGTTGGGGTGCCTCTGAGTGTAAGTGTGTGTGGTGCAGTGTAGGGCTGGGGTGCCTCTGAGTGTAAGTGTGTGTGCAGTGCATATCTGTGTGGTGCAGTTTAGGGCTGGGGTGCGTCTGAGTGTAAGTGTGTGTGCAGTGCATGTGTGTGTGGTGCAGTGTATGGCTGGGTTGCCTCTGTGTGTAAGTGTGTGTGCAGTGCATGTGTGTGTGCTGCAGTGTAGGGCAGGGGTGCCTCTGAGTGTGGGAGTGTGAAGGGGTTCACAGCATATCGCGATTTATAACTGAAACTCAAACTTAGGAGCTCAGAGCCCAATTCATACAAGGCTACGGACTACTACTGGGCAGCAGAAAAGGCCCCAAAGGGAAGATACTGCTACTACTACTACTGAACATTTGTATAGCGCTACAAGACATACGCAGCGCTGCGCAGACATATGTAAAAGATGTTCCTTATCAGAGCTTACAATCTAGTCAAGACAGACAACACAGTAGCTGTAGACATGGGATACCATCCAGGGGGAGTGGTAAGGAAACACAAAGAAGATCAGGTGAGTAAAGATCCGAAAGTGGCAATGAAGAGGTGAATTTTCAGCCTCTTTTTTAAAAGGGTCAGAGAAGGCACCTGACATACAGACTCAGGTAGTTTGTTCCAGGCATAAGGAGCAGCAAGGTGAAATGAGTGAAGTCTGGAGTTAGCAGTAGAAGAGAAGGGTATAGATAGAAGCAGTTTGCCAGAAGAGTGGAGTTCCCGAGGGGAGGCGAGGTGTAGGGGGAGATAAGAGAAGACAGGTAGTGAGGAGCTGCAGAGTGAATGCATTTATAGGTCAGCAGGAGAAGTTTGAACTGGATGCGGAAACGGATAGGGAGCCAATGAAGCGACTTGAGAAGAGGAGTTATATGGGCATGACAAGGTGCGGAAGATTAGCTGAGCAACAGAGTGTTGAACAGATTGAAGGGGAGAGAGATGATTCAGAGGGAGACCAGCAAGGAGGAGGTTACAACAGTCAAGATGGGAGAGGCCCAATATTCAAAAGGCATTTATATGGTTTACAGCCCAGTAACCATGTAAGTGCCTTAGCTGGGAATATTCAACAACACCTTCACAGTTACTGCCACTGAATATTCCCATCTACTACTACTACTACTATTTAGCACTTCTAGAGTGCCACGCACACAACGCTGAACAGCTAATCTACACGAGGTAGTCAGCATATATGAGATAGTCCCTGCCCGTCAGAGTCATGCTCATCGGAGCTTACAATTTGGTTAGAATAGTACATTAGTTAACAAAGTCCCTTACATGACCTGGTGCTATCCGGTTAGCATTGGGGCATGTAGGGGGCAGCAGGGGATGAGTAGATGCAGGGAATGGAACTAACCTTGCAGAAGCGATATTGACTGCTGCCTGGTTTGCGATCGGTGCCTCAAAGATAGACAAGACAGGCAAGAACATCTCAACTGGAGGACGTAGTCTTTTTAAATCAAGTACAGTATAACATTAAAAACTGTGGCACAAAATCTTAAAGCAAGAAGTACTCAGCTGAATCCCCAAACCTGATCAGCATAGCAACAGCACAAATCCGGTGGCAAAACGAAACAGTCCTGCGTTTCGGGTCACCTCATTTCAAGACCCTGATTGACTGCCATAGTCTGTTTGACTTTTGACTTTGCTGCTCTTTGGCCAATAGGGTGGTTTTGCATGTCTGTTGCTCTCAGTTGCCGGTTGGCTAAGCTGTTAACATGTGGTTTTGTTGACGTCAGATGCCGGTTTTAAAACCTCTGTTTTGGGGATTCCCTGATGCGCAGTTTGAGATTGACGGTGGAATGGTGAAACTCTTGAAATGAGGTGGCCCAAAACACAGGACTGTGTTGTTTTGCCACCGGATTTGTGCTGTTGCTATGCTGAGCAGGTTTGGGGATTCAGCTAAGTACTTCATGCTTTAAGATTTTGCGCCGTAGTATTTAATGTTATACTGCACTTGATTAAAAAGGACTACGTCCTCCAGTTGAGCTGTTCTTGCCTGTGCGGCATTTGGTCCAACAAAAATTATGTTATTGGAGGTTTTCTATTTTGTAGGACCTGCTCTTTTTGTTCTATTATTGACTAGGGGCTGGCAGTGTACTTTGGCCCTTGGGGGATTTTCATTGGTGACTCAAAGATAGGCAAGGCAAACCCTCACCTGTCTTTAAGGTGGAGGAGTGGCCTAGTGGTTGGGGCAAGGTACTTCAGGCTGGAAGGTTGGGGGTTCAAATCCCACTAGAGGACAGCAACCTTGGGCTGGAAGGACTGGGGTTTCTAGTCCCACAGGTGCTCCTTGTGGTCTTGGGCAAGCCACTTAACCCTCCATAGCCCATGTTCCCTGTAAAATAGTTATCTCCAAGTTATAATGCCCTGTTCAATGTAATTTCAGTTTGTTCAATGTAAACCACACTGATGCAGAATAGTGTGGTATATAAGAAAATATAAATAAATAAGGTGCCAATTGCTAACCAGACAGCAGCCAATATTGCTGCTGCATGGCTGGCTTTGGTGGCTTATGGAGCTGTCACATTGAAAATCTGGTTTGGAGCTCTACCATGAGGGCTATACATCTGTTGGTATATAGCCCTTCGAAGATCTGGGCAGTTCAATATCAGACCTGAGGTGACTAAGGAGTGGATAAGTGTCTTAGTAGTGTGTTCAAAAAAGAATGAGCAAATTTTGATGATGTTGTATAGAAAGAAATGGCAGATTTTAGCTATTAGTTGGATATGTGTGAGGAAAGAGAGAGAGAGGAGTCAAAGATGACCCCAAGGATGCAAGCTGAGGAAACAGGGAGGAGTAGAGAGTTATCCACAGAGAGTGAGAAAAGAGGAAGAGGAGAGGAGGGTTTAGGGGGAAAAATAAGAAGCTCGGTTTTGACCTTATTCAGTTTCAAGTGGCGATGAGACATCCAAGTAGCAATATCAGAAAGGCAGGCAGAGATCTGGGCCTGGATTGCCAGAGAGATTTCAGGCATAGAGAAGTAGAACTGGGAGTCATCATCATAAAGATGGTACTGAAAGCCATGGGAATAGATGAGTGCACCAAGGGACTGGGAATATAGAGAGAAAAGGAGTGGACTCAAGACAGATCCTTTGGGCTACAACAACATAGAGCGGGATAGCAGTAGAGGAGGATCCACCAGAACAAACACTGAAAGAGTGATGGGAGAGGCAAGAAGAGTACAGAGCCCTTAAAACCAAGCGAGGACAGGGTATCAAGGAGAAGGTTGTGGTCAACAGTGTTAAAAGCAGCAGAAAGGTCAAGAAGGATGAGGATTGAGTAAAGGCCCTTGGATACTGCCAGGAACAGGTCACTGGAGACTTTGGCAAGAGCAGTTGCTGTAAAATGTCAAGGCAACAGTGGTGAACCACACATTCAAGTAGTTTAGAAATGAAGGAGAGAAAGGAGAGGGTCAATAGTGAGGACAGGTAGGGTCTAGTGAGGGTTTCTTGAGGAGAGGAGTTATCACAGCATGCTTTGAAGGCTGCAGGGACAGTTGCAGTGGGGAGCTATAGTTTGAGAATTCGAGAGATGGAAGGGACTACGGTGGAGGAGTTGGGGCATAGGAAATGGGTGGGAATAGGATCAGAGGAGCAGGTGGTGAGTTTGGATGAGGAAAGGTGAGTGGTTTCCTCCTCAGAGATCATAGAAAAGGATGAAAGGGGGGGCGGAGCCTGATGTCTAGCGGGGTAGACGCTTTGCGTTGAAGCTCCCGAGAGGCCTACTCAGAATCCTGAATTAATACCTGCATAAATTTCATTTTTTGCTCTGAACTCACCGGGGTGCCTCGGGGGGAACGGCGGGCCACGAACCAGTGCGACTGGACCTCGGTTCTCCCTCTTCTTCACACGGAAAACATTCCAAAATAGAGTTCTTCCCCACAAAAGATGGCCCCACTTTGGGGAAACCCCGCAACGCCACAGGAGATCTTGGAGGAGATACGCGGTGTGAAGGAGCTGGTACAATCCAACGGAGCGGCGCTCCGCACCATGCGTGAAGACTTTGGCACACTTCAGAGCCGGCTTGAAAGTCTCCCACTACGACAGGACAATATGGCGGAGGTCCTTGACTCGCACGCGGTGCGCTTGGTGAAATTGGGCAAGGTTGAGTGTATGACACAGAATTTTCAAAAAGAGCTGGAGGATAGCAATGATCGCGCTGGTCGCAACCATATGGGGCTCATTGGAGTACCGGAGGATGTGAGAGCGGGAGACATGCGAGAATTCTTGGGCAAAACTCTCCCCCCCTTGCTAAAGATTACTATTTACAGAGATCTGGAGACTGACCGAGCGCATCGTGTTCCTGCTAATCTGGCGCTCAATCGGACGACTCCTCGGGCTCTCATTTTTCGATTATTGCGATACCAGTAAGTAGAGCAAATTCGCACTGCTGCCCGGGCGAACTATCATCTTGAATTTGAAAGTCATAAAGTTTCTTTTCCCCTGACGTGGCAAAGTCCACAGTTGACCGACGGAGGAGACTCCTTGCTTTTCGCCCTGGACTTCCATAACTACAGGCTCACTTTGGCCTAATATATCTAGTGAAGCTCAGAATGACTTTCCATAACCCAGCCATAACATTCGAAGATCCCGATCTCCAAGCAATGTTTTTGGACTCCACATAACGCAGATCAGATGCGCTAATCCAACAATTATGATTCAACAATTTTGATCTGTAACTCGCCGGATTTACCCGCCATCTTGAACGGCCCGACGCGGTGATCCCAGCCTGGAATAGAGACTGTCTGGACTTTTCTTTCTATCTATAATTTACTTGGCCTTCTATCCCTCCATGATGTGCACCTCGGTGGGATTTGAAACATGCATAGTTTTACAGGTTATATGTTTTAGCTTGGGCCCTCTCTGGAGTTTCTCCCCGCAGACATTAGGTCGCCAGTAATTTCTGGGGTTTAGCTTCTTCTCTGGTGCACCTCGGTGCTTATTTTTTATACGGGGCGTTTCCATGATTCTCATTAACTCATTGATTATTATGTTATGTGCACAGTCATACATAGTTAAGATGAGGGACATTGGGGAACTGTGTACATTATTGTGTTCTTTCTCAGAATTTATAATCTTTCTTGATGGCCTTGTGTCAGATCTTCTCATAAAACTTAAACGGCATTAATAGTCCAATCACAAGAAAGAGAAAACCCCCAGCTATCTTAATCATGTGCATGTTAAGTTAATGTTTCTTCAGGAAATTTATTTATTTATTTTATTTATTTATTTACATTCTCTTATATACCGCGCTATTCTGCATCAGTGCAGTTTACATTGAACAAACTGAAATTACATTGAACAGGGCATTATAACTTGGAGATAACTATTTTACAGGGAACATGGGCTATGGAGGGTTAAGTGGCTTGCCCAAGACCACAAGGAGCACCTGTAGGACTAGAAACCCCAGTCCTTCCGGCCCAAGGCTGCTGTCCTCTAGTGGGATTTGAACCACCGACCTTCCGGCCTGAAGTACCTTGCCCCAACCACTAGGCTACTCCTCCACTCCATTTAAATTCCGCTGCGGCATTGAAACTTAATACCACGCCTAATATGGCGACTGCCTTCTCTTCCGCTGTTTCCAAGCGGTGTGGGGTAGCCATTTTGGTTAAGAAGTCTCTGCAAGCTATAGCAATGGATGTTAGCTTTGACCGAAGTTTCTATACTCCTGATAGGTTAGTCAAATGACCGCTACCCAGCGCAACAGATTTTTGATATGCCGCACGGCCATTCACATGCTAACTTATATTATGTTTGAATGCCCGGTACTACAATATTACTGGAAAATACCGGGGGAAAAATAGGTCCCCTCTTAATTTCAATGAATGGTGGCATCCTGTCAGTCTATACAGTAAATATGAACGAATACCTCATCTGTTGGCTTCTTCCGCTCAGACCCTCTGTCCTTTGTCTGAATGGAGGATACTCCACGATTATGTTTAAAATGCTAAAATGCAAAATGCTCCCATCTGACTGTTTAAATTTATTTCACATGCTCAGTCTGTATTGCTGATCTTCTTTTGTGTGTTTGGATGTATAATCACTGCTATATGTATACGCCTCTTTGAGGATACTCCTCAGTTCCAGAGAAGAAGCTTAGGGGTGGGGGGTAATTGGGGTTGCTTTCCTTATGTGTATGTTTGTATTTGTCTCCTTTGGTTTGTTGTTTCGTTTGCTTGTTGTAAAATGAAAATAAAAGTTTCAAAAAAAAAAGAAAAGGATGAAAGGGTAGCAGGTAGGGAGGAAAGGATGGGAGTGAAGAGGGGGAGGAGGAGAAGTAGCTGACTCATGGGGAATTGGAGTGTGATCTTGTGGATTTTATCATGGAAGTAGTCAGCCAGAGTCTGGGCAGGAAGGGAGGGAAGGGTCGGAGGCGGAGGTACCTTGAGGAGAGAGTCGAGAGTTGTGAAGAGATGATGAGGGTCAGAGGCAAGAGAGTTAGTCTGATGGATATAATAATCTTGTTTGGTGAGTGCAATGGTTGACTGGAAAGAGAGAAGCATGAATTTGAAATGTAGAAAGTCTGCAAGGGTGTGGGAACGATGATAGCGAGTAGTGGAAAATAGTCAGGAATGAGGTACAGTACACCTCACAGGATGTGGCATGAGCAGAACAAGATCATTTCCTGTCACAGCAAAGTGATGCTTTTCTTTAAGGTGACCTCTTTCCTCCATGGCAGTCAGCTGTGCTCAGAACGTGTGACATTACGACTGACAACTACTTAACTTTTTTCAAGATTTTACTGATTTTTAAATTAATGTTTAGAAGCCAGAAGGTTGACTAACATGATTGGACGTTTTTATGAGATTAAAATCTCTAAATGCAAGTCTGTAATCCTCCCCCTCTATGAACGAATCTGTCTTGACTGCTTCGAATGTAACGTACAACAGAGACTGTGGGTAGGATTCAACCGATTGGGATGCTGTGGGGGCAAAGCACTGGAATGCTCTTCTAGTCACAGGAAGTGAGGAAGGGAGCTGGGGGAAGTTCCTGTGCTGTACAAAGTGATATTTTACTTACCAGATAATGTCCTTTCCTTGAATTTATTTATTTATTTAACTGTATTTATATCCCGATTTTCACCGGGTCAAAGCGGTGGACACATAACGGGGGGGGGGGGGGGGGGGGAGGAATCAATAGTAGGGGGGGCCATCATCGGGGGCTCAACATTGATGATTTTGGGATGAACATAGAGATGGACAGGATAGCACAGTTACTGGTCCGAAGTTCTCCAGAACAATTGAGACAAGAGGATTGTGTTCCCCCAGCTGCAGAACGGCGGAGACAAAAAAACAATGAAAAGCCCAGATTTCAATGACATCACTGCTATGCTTCCTAATCCCCCTCTTCAGCTGTTCCCTTTTCCTTTATCCTTAGACCTGGACGGTGCTCAGGGCCCTGCCTTACAAGCCCCAGTCAGCTTGGTGAAGACTCACAGAAAAGTGACAAAAGATCTTTTTCCTCTAAAAGTGGAGCTTTAATAGACTAAGGAGGCCATCTAGCTCCACCCTTGGGTACATCTCAATTGGGTACCCAGCTAGCAAAATCTCAGGTCTTTGACCCTCAGTGCTGCATGGAGGCAGTTCCAAACTTGAAGGAGCATAAACGAGAAAGAGAGGCTGCTTACCTGTAACGATGGTTCTCCATGGACAGCAGGATAAATCAGCCACACAGATGGGTGAGTCCCAAGCTGAGGGTGTAAGGGTCATGTATTTGGATTAGGGAGAGTCCGCCCTTGCACTGGGGAGCTGAGGTAGGATGAAGCTCTTTCCAGTTATGGAGTACGCTTTTGCTCAAACTCTGTTCTGCCAGGAGGGCGGTGAGTGCAGGGCCAAGTGGAGGAATAGCCTAATGGCTACAGCACTAGCTTCAGAACGAAGAGACCAAGGTTTGATTCCCACTAGCACTCCATGTGACCTTCAGCAAATCACTTAACCCTCCAGTGCCTCAGAAAATGCAATTTATCAATGTCCCTGGTTAATGTACATTACTAAGTTTAAGTTACAATGTTAATGCTTTGAGTGAAATGATAAAACGGTACAAGAAACGAGATAGATAAATAAATAAGAATTGGAGAGTTGGGTGAACCGCCTGTTGTCTTTGGGGGGAATTGGCAGTGTGCCAAGACATGAGAAGGAAAGAGAATCTGGAATGGACTTATAGCGTGGAGGAGGGGGCAGCTTACATCCAGTCCTTATTATTTATTTTACTTATGTATTTTTATTTTTTTGTTGTTGTTGTGTAAAAGGCTAGCTGGTTGCAAGTTTTCTCAGCCCCATGCGAACATAGAGATGATTAAATTTCTAGAAGGTTGAAGTGGGAGGATAAGACGATGATTCGACTGAACAGATATGGCTCTACCCATGGCTGGGAGACCCTGTAACACAGCCCTATCCTGCAGCCTGTAGCAGAGACAAGGTGTCGATATGCTGCTCTGTCTTCTGTTCTTCCCCCTTTTTGTTCTTCTCTTACCCCATTTTGTGCCCTGTGATGCTGCAGGAGGGATCCTGTTACTAGAAGGCAGTTGATCAGGAGGCCCGTTAGGCCCATATCTTGGGGTTAGAACGGGCAAGTGATGGGATGGAGAAAGCGGAGGGAACAGGAAGATCAGTGCTGGATTCTGGCCATGGAAGAAGGGCGTAGGAACCCTCGATTCCCTGCAAGGTGAAGGGAAGTAGAGACCTGGCAACAGAGAAGGCCACTAGATTAAAAGGGCCACTGGGGAAAGACAGCATGGGACATATCAATCTTTTGGGAACCTGACAGTTACTTGTGACCAGCGCAGACCACTGTTGCAAACCGGATAGGGGGCTTGATGACCTCTGGTCTGAGCTAATATGGACATTTCGTATGATCCTATGTCCAACATAAGACGGCACTGCTTGTGCGCATTAGTGATCTGTAGCAAAAGAAGACGAGCATAAAGAGAAGCAGGAACCCTATGCGGTCCATGCCTGCATGGGGGGAGGGGTGTTGGAAACACTAGAATGGGTGCTTAAGGGTTTTTAAAAAATGTTATTTATCTATTTATTTAGGTGTTGGTAGTTCTTTTTAAAGGAAAGACTGCAATCCTGTACTTGGACGCCAAGGTGCATGTATCCTGAAAGATTTTTCAGGAGTGCAGTACCCCCATGATAGATCTGTTTGCCATCCGTGCAATGCCCAGGTGAACAATTCTGCTCCAGGGTGGCTTCCATCAGATGGTTGATGCCATATGCCTTCCTCCTCCACTGGGGAGTGGACCTGCTTTACGACTATCCTCTGTTTCCGTTGTTGGTACGATGACCCTCTTCACTCAGTACCGGCCCAGGCAGCCATGATTTCCCCTGCTGCTTCAACTCTCTTAGTAGGAGCCTCTGCAACTGGGCTATGCACCAGACATCATCTCTCAGGCATGCAGGGCCTTGCTGCACCCCAACATCCAGTCCCCGGATCTCATGGTATGGATGTTGAGCGGGTAGTTCTCTCGGAGCTCAATTTGCCCAAGAATGTCATAGAAGTCCTGCTGGGCTCTTGAAGGATTTCATGCACAGATCCTCTACGTTTAAGTAGTGGAGGTTCTCCTCCTGGTGCACTGACAGGGCTCTGGATCCCTTCTGTGCTGTCAACAAGTTGCTGGAGTACCTCCTGCATCTTTCGGACTTGGGTCTCAAGTCCAATTCTGTCAGTGTCCATCTGAGCATGACTGGGGCCTACCACTGCGGCTCGGAGGGGAAGGCAATCTCTACTCAGCGCATGGTGGTTCGCTTCATGTGTGGCTTGCTCCACTCTAAGCCTCTGCTCAAGCCCCTTGCAGTGGCATGGTATCTCTTGTGGTGCTTGTCCACAGAGAAAGCATAGTTACGCACCTGTAGCACGTGTTCTTCGTGGACGTCAGGAAGAAGATCTCACAACTCTCCCACCTCCCCCAGGAGTTGCTTTTTGGCTACCACTACATCATTATGGAGTGGAGGAGTAGCCTAGTGGTTATGACACTGGCTTGATAACCAAGCAACCAGGGTTCAATTCCCACTAGCACTCCTTGTGGCTTTGGGCAAGTCACTTAACCCTCCACTGCCTCAGACAAAAGGCCTGGCAATCTACTTCTGCTGACACTGCCAAGAAAACCCAGGAGCTTCTGGGTCACCAGGAGTCAGAACTGACTCAATGGCACACTTTGCATTTTCACATTATTATACTGGAGAAGATGGCACTGTGGCAGGCAGGAAGACAGGCACGCATGCCCTGTGGAGCCTCCCAGAAGCTTCCAAATGGAAGCTGGGGAGCGTTACTAGTGCAGGGCTCCATCGGGGATGTCACCCATATGTGAGAACTTATTCCTGCTGTCCATGGAAAACACCTGCTATAGGTGAGTAACTGCGCTTTCCTCCTGAGGTGAGAGATTCATCTGTCCAAGAAGATGTTTCAGTGCAAGGAAAAGATAAAGGGAAACCCAGGAATCCTTCAGAAACGTCTGCATTACTTTATCTTTTACTAGATGCTACTTGGAGTGGAGGAGTAGCCTAGTGGTTAGGGCAGCAGCCCAGAGCCAGAAAAACCAGGGTTTAAATCTCCCAGGCACTCCTTGTGACCTTGGGCAAGCCATTTAACCTTCCATTGCATCAGGTAGAAACTTAGATAGTGAGCCCTTTGGGGACCAGGAATTACATACTGTACCTGAATGTAGCTTGCCTTGATCTCCCCCTGGAAAGGTGCAAGCTAAATAAATACTTTTCTCATGATTCTGCCAACAGGAGAACGACACACAGAACTTCTACTCCCCTTGATGTAGAATCAGATAATTCTCGACGTCCTAAAATTTAGGTAGATTTCCCATCCCTGCATTTCCTCTCCTCCCACATAGAATACTGGGGGGCATTTTCAGTGACAGTGGCCCCCACTACCAAAGCCATCGTCACTTTAAATTAAACCCGGATATTCAATATCATAGTGGAGAAGTGGCCTAGTGGTACACAAAAGATCTAGGTTTGATATTCCCACTAGCATTCCTTGTGACCTTGCGCAAGTCACTTAACCTTCCATGGCCTCAGAAGAAAAGGCTTGGCAATCTACTTCTGCCAAGAAAACCCTGAGGCTGCTGGGTTACCAGGAGTCAGCACTGACTTGATGGCACTTTAAAAAAATTAAATGTCAGGGCATATCTAGCGACCGACCCTGAATATCCGGCTTCATTGGATTGTTGTTTTACAATCCAGTTAGCCGCAATATTCAGCCACCACCCGAACTGCAGAATCACATAAAGTTAGGACATTTATTTATTTATTTGTAAAACTTTTATATACCGCCAATTCCAAAGATCAGTGGTGGTTTACATCTAACAATGCCAAACAAAGCTAACATTACATAGAACAAAAAAACAAAAAATGTCAAAACAAAGCCAAAATTACATAGAACAAAATGCAACTATATACCAATACATGGAGTAATACATTATGCAACTATATACAGATAGGATATAATAAAATATTTAGAACTATTTATATTTTACATAAATGCATTTTGAAATATCAGCGTAAGGTACAGTTATGGGCAATGATAGTTGTATGTGAATCAATTGTGGGGGTGTATTCACATTTAGCTATGGAGAATGGGAGGAAATATCCAGGTCACAATCTATGTTGCAGTAGTGTGTGAACAGGAATGTTTTTAGTTCTCTTCGGAACTTTTGCAGATCTTTTATTTCTCTTAGTTGATCTGGGAGGTTATTCCATAAGGTAAGTGCTGTATATGAGAAGGCGCTGTTGCTTGTTATTTGTTTTGTCTTTCTTATTAAGTCAGACACTAGGATGATATTACGATTTCTTCTTCTTCTCATTCTGTTTTCAGGAGGGCTATGGATTAGTGTGGCTAGGAATGATGGAGCAACCTTGTTAATTAATTTGAAAGTTGTCAATATGATTTTATATTGGATTCTGCTAGCAATGGGCAGCCAATGTAGTGAGTATAGAATTGGTGTAATGTGGTCAGTTAGCCTGGCTTTGGAGATTATTCGTGCGGTAACGTTCTGAGCCATTTGAAGGATTTTTAGATTCTTCTTTGTTATGCCTTGTAGTATTCCATTACAGTAATCGAAATGGGGGATTATTAAGGCTTGTGTAATGGTTCTGAAATCATCGTTTTCTATAAGTGGTCTAAGTTGTTGAATAGATCGAAGTTTGAAAAAGATTGTTTTGGTTATTTTCTTATTGTGAGAGGTGAAACTAAGGGTCCTGTCGAGGATGACACCTAGATATTTAATCTCTTCTTTAACTGGGAGAGTAAAATTCAGGAGTTTGATGTCTGATGGCGGTGTGAAATTCATGTTTCTTGATGTAAATAATTCTTCTGTTTTTTTTAAATTAATATTCAAATTGTTTGAATGAAGCCATAGTTCAGCTTCCGTGAGGCAAGTTGCTAAGTTGTCATAGTTGGGATCTAGTATGTTGACATAATGTCGTCCGCATATATATGATAGTTTATCTTGTATTTTTGGAATATGATGCAAATCGGCTGTAGGTAAAGGTTAAGGAGGAGAGCAGATAGAGCAGAGCCTTGAGGTATTCCTTGTTCCTGGGAAAATAGCGGGGATGAAATTTGGTTAACATGTACATATTGTGAACGGTCAGTTATATATGATTTAAACCATTCAAGAGTCAATTTCTGTAATCCTAGCTGGCTGAGTCTGGAAATGAGTATGTTATGGTTCACACTGTCAAACGCAGCAGATATATCAAGAAATACCATGATGAAAGCTTGTTTGGTGTTGTCTAAGCCCCTGATTAGAGTATCGAGGAGGGCGAGTAATAGGGTTTCTACACCATGGAAGGGGCGAAACCCATATTGGTGGTCATCAAGGAGGGCGGAAGTGTCTATATAATCTTGACGTTGGAGTTGAACAACTTTTTCAATAATTTTGGTCAAGAAGGGAATACTGGCGATTGGACGATATGATGATGGGCCATTGTCATTTAGAGATTTATTTTTTAAAATCGGGCAGATTGCTGAGAATTTCAGTTCCTTAGGTAGTACACCTTGCTGTAGGGATTTGTTTACTATGCCTAGGATAAAGGGGGCAAGTTCTAGTTTAGTTGTCTTGATCCAAGATACTGGACAAGGGTCTAGGATGGATGTGGTTGTGTTAAGATTAGCAATTATGTTAAGCAATTGTTTTTTTATCAATAAGATGAAAAGACTGCCATACATTACTGTTGTTCATGGTATTAGGGAGGGGGTCAGGTACTGGTAAAAAAGATTGTTTTAGTTTACTAGCAAAATAGTTTGCTAGTGCTTGTGGACTGATAGGCACGATGTGTGAGTTAGATGAGGGGGTTTTGGATAAATATTTTACAATTTCAAATAATTCTCTTGGGCGGTTAATGGCTTTAGATAGGATTGTTGTATGATATTGTTTTTGGGCATTGTTTGTGGTTGTTCTGTATGTATTAAGAGTAGAAAAGTATAGCTCCCGAAGTTCTGGAGTTTTTTTGTTCTCCATTTAGTTTCTATTTTTCTGAGTTTTTTCTTAATTGACACTAGTTCATGTGTATACCATTTTTCAGAAGCTCTTTTATATGTTTGTTTTTTTTTAAAGTTTGGTAGCCAGTGATTTGGAAGCTGTATTTATTACAGAATTCCAAATTAGAAATAGTTTTCTCAAGGCTGTTATAGTCTGTATCAAGCTGAGGTATAATTGTTCCAAGAAACTGTTCTGATACAAATGGTCGATACTTTGGCCCTTGATATAATGTAGGTTGATGGGGGTTGGAGGAGTAGGGAAAGTGAAGAGAAAATTGAATCATAAAATGATCAGACCATGGGATTTGTGTTATAGTAGGGGGAGTATATTGAGGTATTTTAATCATGTGTTCAGGAATGAATACTAAGTCAAGAGTGTTACCTTTGATGTGTGTGGGGTATCTGATTGTTTGTCATCCATTGATTCTAGAAAAGTTGAAGTTTGATTGTTATTGAGGGTTGCTAAATTAAAATCTCCCAGAATGATATGAGGCTTATTTATTGAAGCTTTACATGCTGCTTCTAGGATAGTAGTTATGTTTTGGACATCTGGTGTGGGGGGTCTATAAAAGAGACAGATGACTATGGGGCATGTTTACTAAACATTCCTATCGTGCGGGGCCGCGGTAGTGTGCCTGTGCCATATAAGGAGTGGGCGGTTCAGGCAGAAAATAGAAAAAAAACGGGATTAAGCAACTGGACGTGTGCGCGTCGCGCTAATGTGCGGGGGTCGACATTAGCGCGTGGAAAGGCAAAGCGGCGCGCTGCTGAGTATACAAAACAACAGAGCCGTAGTACAACAGTGAAGACACTGACCAATGGTGCAGGGGCCATGGGTTCAATCCCCCATTGTGCGCAAAAAAAGGCCAGCTGAGGCAGCAACTGTAATGGGTAAAAGTGGTTTAGCAGGCAAAATACTTTTGAACAGCATAAGGCGGCGCACAGCTCTTTTTGGGCGGCATAAGGCGGCGCACTGTACATTTTGGGCGGCATAAGGCGGCGCACTGTACATTTTGGGCGGCAGAAGGTGGCGCGCTGTACATTTTGGGCGGCATAAGGCGGCGCACTGTACATTTTGGGCGGCAGAAGGCGGCGCGCTGATGGGCACAAGGCGGCGCACTGATGCATAAGCACAGGAACAGAGCCACAGCACAATGGTTAAAACACTGACCAATGGTGCAGGGATCAGGGGTTCAATCCCTCACAATGCCCAGTGCAAAATGCTAGCTGAGGCAGTATGTATTATGTTGTGGAGTGCTGCAGGAGGCTGTTTAATTTTATTTTGTTATCACTACTAGCAAACGCACTCTCCCAGCATGTTAACATACGGCGGCCCATAAGGCACATGTTACAGTGCATTGTTCGCCAAGGCACCCTTGAATGTCCCCTATAGGGCACCATGTATGTTGCGACACAGGATAATGTATAGTGCACCCTATATGGATGGCAACCATAAGGTGGCCTATAGGGCGCCCTATCAAGCACCCTCAGAGGCACCTAATGGGTATAGTAAGCTGTGGGTGGTGTTGCCGGCATAGACATATGTACAGTAAATAAAAATAAAGCTGTGGACAGCCCTATTAAAGGGCCCCACTGTGGGTTTGAAACCATGACCCCTGGCTGCATAGGCAGTGACATAACCATTGGGCTACAGCTAACAACAAGCCTCTGGCTGGCTGCAGAGAGCCTGCACATCACCCCACAGACAGTCTGCTGTTGTAGACAGTATAGGGTTAGGCCACCCGTACCCATGATGCACTGCACATGCAAATCAGCTGTCCACAGATGCACACAAGATGGGGAATGCACCTCAACAGGCAGGAGGAAGTGTCCATGTGCACCCACACAGCACCCCGGCCTGGTAGGGGGCACTGACCGGGTGTTTTACTGGCACAGAGTAGCTACACACCGTTACATCATGCGGGATCTGTGCTCACCCTGAGTGTGCAATGAGGCGCCCAGGACCAGGTCCACAACACCTTCCATAGCTGATCGAGGCCAAGCAGGAGTTCTAAAGCAGTGTTAATGTGTAGGATAGTTAGTTTCTGCACAAACACCATGGATATAGTAAGCTGTGGGTTAGTTCCTGCACAAACACCATGGGTATAGTAAGCTGTGGGTGGTGTTGCCAGCATAGACATATGTACAGTAAATAAAAATAAAGCTGTGGACAGCCCTATCAAAGGGCCCCACTGTGGGTTTGAAACCATGACCCCTGGCTGCACAGGCAGTGACATAACCATTGGGCTACAACTCTATAGCTAACAATAAGCCTCTGGCTGGCTGCAGAGAGCCTGCTCATCACCCCACAGACAGTCTGCTGTTGTAGACAGTATAGGGTTAGGCCACCCGTACCCATGATGCACTGCACGGAATGCACCTCAACAGGCAGGAGGAAGTGTCCATGTTCACCCACACAGCACCCTGGCCTGGTAGGGGGCACTGACCGGGTGTTTTACTGGCACAGAGTAGCTACACACCGTTACATCGTGCGGGATCTGTGCTCACCCTGAGTGTGCAATGAGGCGCCCAGGACCAGGTCCACAACACCTTCCATGGCTGATGGAGGCCAAGCGGGAGTTCCAAAGCAGTGTTAATGTGTAAGATAGTTAGTTCCTGCACACAACACCATGGATATCCCAGTCAGGCACAGCCCTCCCCCCCCGCCCCCGCAGCAAACAAGGTTCCTCCATCAAGAGATCCACACTCTACTTCCCTGCAAAGGTGGCAGTAGAGAGCAACATCAACCCCAGTCCTGCTAAGGTACAAACACCACCCCCCCCCAAGCTCCATACACAGCCATATCACTATAGCAGACATAGGACCAGGTGAGGGTAAGCTGCACCCCACCATCAGATATTCCCCTGCAGCAAGCCAACAGCCACTGCACCCTGCAAACCATTCTAGCAAGACACACACCAGCTACAAACAGTCTGCTGGTTAGTCCATAGTGCATGCTCCCAATGAAGACACATGCACCCAGAACTGGTCTGCCAACATACACAGCAAGCAGATAACTCAGTGACTGGGCCCCAAAAAGAAACCCATATCTATCACATGAGAGAAATGCTGTATAGCACTATGGGGGTGCCTAACCATGCTGTGGTCACTGCACAGTCAGGGTGAGCGTGTTCACCCAGAAAGACATGCTTTGGCCACCCTGTCTGAGTAGGTGGTGGCCGGACACTACAATGTCCCTGCCAGTGCCCTATGCCCGGTGCAGATGCATCCTGGCCAGGCCACCCTGTCCTGGCTATACCCATGGTACCTTGCACCTCATTATGCACATTGGCAGGCCAATACTGGCAACAGTGCTGGCAGTGTGGGCTGTGGAAGGGGCTTGCAGCCAACACCCACTGTATAGACAGACACACACTTCCACACCTATGCCATCATGGTGCTACTATTGAGGAGGTAATTAGGCTTGCCTACCAAACCGGTCCTGAGCACGGCAAGGCATGGATATGGTACGCAGTACAGCTGGGGGTCACTCCCCAGGGTGGTAAACACCATCAGAGGCCAGGCCTGGAGCACGCACCGCAAACACCTAACAGATTGTTTGGATGGGGTCAACTAGCAGTATGTGCGTAATGTATGGATATCTAGCTGCCTGTGCTCCTAGCAAACGTCTCAGAGCTGTGTACCGTATACCTCAGGTGTAGGGTGACATTGGTAAGTTATGCAAGTGCTAGTTTTGGGGGATGCATGAAGGGTCCAATGGTCTGCCTCTCCCGGAGACATTGGCCAATGAGGCCTGTGGGTGTGGGTGTGGGTGTGTCTGCCCTTGATGGCTGCTGCTTTACGGCACAGATTCCCAACTCCAGTCCAGGTTTGCATCACACTGGTCTGGATTTCCTGCTGTCCCTCATGGATATGCATGAGCTACATCTACATACCATGGGTGTGGTGCATAGATATACAGCACAGGCATTTGTATGAGTGGCATCATGGAACCTGACTGGTGCGTGCCCCACCAGGACTGCATTTGGGTGATTCTGCTCTGGGTACTGGCCCTGTTCATTGTGTCTGAGCTCCGTGGGGTAAAAGATAGACGTATTGCCATTGCATATGTCCTCGCCAGGAAAGGTGTGCCCTTACTATCACTGTTTACTTGGGGGAAAAATATGTGAGCAAGATTGGCAGTTGCCCCAGTTGGGCTTTGAACCTGTGACCTTCTGCTCTTGCATGCAGTGTCTGTGTGCACTGCACCACTGTGTAGCCACAGATTGGGTGGATTCCATGGCATGTCCATGACTGTGGATCCGGCAGGGCCTGTCTGTTGCAGTCTGTTGCAGTGGACGGTGGCAGCCTGCACATGGCTAGGCCTCTGTCTTCTGTCGCTAGCAGCCACTGCGCCCTGCACCACATGTACTCGTCTGCCAACATGCTGGCATGAGCTCCTCCCATAAGAAGCAGGTGACCTGATTGGAATGTGGCAGTACTGGACTGCATTTGGGGTACTTGGCTGTGGGTAATGCCCATTGTTGTGGTCTGTGCGCGTTGTTGGGTAAAATATGGGTGTTTTCCCCATGCTTATGTCCTCTGCAATACAGGGGTGTCTGCGCTATCTGTGTTTAGTGGTGGGTAAAATATAGGGACTGGTCTAGCAAGTGCCCCAGCTGGGCTTTGAACCTCTTACCCTCTGGTCCTAGAGGTACTGACTCTGTCCGCTGCACCACACTATGGCCACAGAGACAGTGCAGCCCCTGGAGGTAGTAAGCCTGGCAGGATGGAGTCACAAACCCTGCTCTACGCAATTTTACTGTGGGCATATGCACCCTGTCTGGTGACAAACGTGCACATAAACCACGGAAAAGACCACGGTAACTGGGGGAAACAATATCACCACGCTGGGCAACAGTGATATTAATGGGCAACCATAGCAAACACTCCCAGGACAGCTCCACAAAAGGAAATGTTGTTTGGAAGAGTCTCTGCTCCGTAAACCCTTCCAAGATTCATTTCTTTTTTCTGGAGCTTTGCTGGGTGTGTTTTCTGTATTTGCCCATCACTATAACTGTTCCCCAGCTGGATTACTATTTTTAATAGTTCTGCTGTGGTCATTTCCTATTTTTATGTGCACTTTTGTGCTGTGCACATGTATCACACTGCTCACGTTTTGCTGGTTTCCCCGGTTTTCCTGTACATTGCTGACGGAAATGGTTTCTCTTCCCTTTAAATGTTTCACTCGCGGTAGTTTTTACATGCAAATTCGGGCCCGATACTGTGCGGGGAGCCTCTCCCCTCCCACTCTCCACCCATTGACCCCGTCCCTCTGCCCCTCCGGAGCCTTCCTCCGCCCTCCTTTAGCCGTTCCACGCCTCTATCGGACATTTGCGGGCCCGCACTTGTACGGGGTCCGTTAGTGTGCCGCGTACCTGTGCGGGGGTGACACACATGTGTGCGGGGCGTTTAAACGCGTTTATGCGCATTTCAGTGGCGCGTTGCCGTGCGTTATTTTGCGGCGCGCAAATTTGCGGATTTTAGTAAACATGCCCCTATGTTTCTGTTCTCTATCTTTAGGATATCTACGTTATCTTTAGTATCACAGATGGAGGGGGAACAGTTCAAGTTTGTTTTAGCTAATATGAGTACACCACCTCCTTTTTATTGATTACTATTGCAATTGAATAGAGACTATCCTTTTACTTTTATTTGGTTCATTAAGATCATGTCCGAATTGGTTAGCCAAGTCTCTGTTAGGCAAAGCAAATCTGCTTTCTCATCAGAGATGAGGTCTGTTATAAGTGGGATTGTATTTCTAATGGATCTTACATTGATAAGAATGATTTTTAGGGTTTGGGTGTGTTTAGTTTTTTCTTTGGTTTTGCTTTCTGATTTTAAACTTATATGGATTAACCTTTTTGTCTGGGTTTCTGGGTAGAGAGGAAGGGGGTTGTTGTAAGTAGATGAGTATGCGTTATGATGATTAAAGTGTTTTTGTCTACGGTTGTATGGAATGATTATGTATATGAGCCATTCCAAGATTGTTGAGTGGTTGGTATAGAGTTTGTAGGCATATGGTGGACATCCTTTCACCTGCGGTTTAGCTTTTGCTTAGCAGCTGAATACTGCCTCTTACTGGCCACCCCTGGAACATGCCGGCGTTAACTCACTTAGGGGAAGATATTCAGCCCCTGAATCTCCCGCTCAGCATAAATCCCTTTGAATATGCCCCGTCCCATTGTTATAACAGTGCAGTGTCTTCATGGAGTAATGGTGCCACCATGTGGTCCTATTGTAGATTGCAGTGTATTTGGTGTATTATTTTTATTGTCTACCTCTGTACATCTTATTTATTTATTTCACATTTTTTATACTCATATATCACTTTTCCAAAGGTCAATGCAGTTTACATGTAACAAACTTTAACAAACAAGGAATGTTGTAGAACTTTGTACTTTACAACGAGCAAATAATATGCAACTGTAACATCTTGTCTTGCAAAGCATCTTTTGTTACTTAGTTCACGTCTTTCCAGTAGCAGTTCAAGTTGAGTTACATTCAGGTACAGTAGATATTCCTCTGTCCCAGGGGACTCACAATCTTTTACTACGGTGCAGCACTTTTTATTTATTTAAATGGTTTATATACTGCTTAATCTTACAATCAATGTGCTTTACATGGAACATATTAACATATTAAACAATAAACAATTCTGGAGTCTGCAAACTTCAGCTCAGAGCCTCCCAGGCAAAGAAACATTTGCAGGTGAGAAGGAACCATAAAGAGCAGGAAGAGAGAAGCAGAGACAGCGGGGAATAATGAAGCTGGGGAGAGTGAGGGGAGAGGAAGGAGAGAGCGTCTACAGCCCCAGATGATTAGGAGGCAACCAAAATTCCTGGGGTGAGCTGGGAAACTACAGACCAATGAGTCTGACATCAGTGCTGGGCAAAATGGTAAAAACTAATACAAGGAACAAAGTAACTAGGACTTCTGATTGTAGTTTTTTTTTAAATTTATTTTTATTTTTATTTAAAAGGATTTAATATACCGCTTTATCTTTAAATCAAAGTGGTTAGGACATCAAACACTCAAGGGTGGGAGGGTGAATACATGCAGTGGATACATTGACTTGTGTGGGGTGGGTGAGCAGTGTGATTGATTAACTGGTGAGCTATATACATTGTGAATTATGAACAGGGGCTGTATACATTGTGAACTATGGACAGGGGCTATATACAGGTAGCAGGGAACTATATACATTGTGAACTATGAACTGGGGCTGTATACATGTAGTAGGGGGGATGCAGGGGTTATTTATAGGTTGGAGAAGGCTGGTTTTAACTGATAAACACTGATAAACACATATTCTAATTTTATTTTGCATCGGGATGTTTTATTAGATAAAGAGCAGAAAATCACCTCTTCCCCAATTACTGACACCCTTACTCGTAATAGAAACATAGAAATATGATGACAGAAAAAGACCACATGGCCTATCTAGTCTGTCCTTCCATATCAACAACTACAACAGTCCCCTTTTTTACCTTTAGAGATCCTCTGTGTTTGTCCCATGCTTTTTTGAATTCATTTACTGTCCTCATCTCTACCACCTCCACTGGGCGACTATTCCACGGATCCACTACTCTTTCCGTAAAGAAATATTTCTGCATATCACTCCTGAATCTATCTCCCTTCACCCTCATCCCATGTCCCCTCATAGCAGAACTTGCTTTCAACTGAAAGAGGCTCTCTCCCTGAACATTTATGCCATAGAGATATTTAAACATCTCAATCATTTGTACAATATCTCTGAAAGGAAAGTGGCCAGTGAAATGGCTTCAGACTATAGATGCACATATTTGACACATAAACCAAACAAACAAAAGAAGGCCAATTAAAAATGGAAATAGTAGGAAATAGTATAAAAACTGGGACATTGCCAGGACATGATCATTGCACTAAATTGAGGTCAGACTACAAAATTAAACAAAAGATATTCAACCACACAACTAGTTAAAACAAAATTAATTTTTGTTGGAGTATTTGTCTTGAAAGGGAAAGCACCTCTCTTGAACCAGACCTCTCTGTTTTTTATTGTTGGAAGTGAACAAGTCACCAGAAATGCGTTAAATCTACATATAAGTGAAACACATAATAAGAATAAAACATTAGACTTACCTTTGAATGACAAATGCCAATAGCCCAACGATCCAGCTGAATGCAAAGTTTATGTTCCAGAAATCAAGGTGGATAGTGTTAAAAACAGATAATCCTGAAGATGGACAAAGGTAGTCCAGGAAGTGGACACAGAACTGTGTTTTGAGCTCATAGCACAAAGTGACTGAGCTCTGCCTCAAGCGCAATAATCAAACAATTCCTGCTCTTCGAGATTCCATTTTATAAATGCTTTGAAAAAAGCTGTCCAAAGGGCGGAACTTTTGTAATGATGTCGAGAGGACGTCAGTAAAAGTGACAGGGATTCCACTGGGGATACTTCCAATCAGCAAAGAGCTAAGATGGCAATTAAAGAAGACTCCACCAATCCAGTTCCAAGTTTAAGCCAAAAGGACTGACTGATTGAAGTCTGTAAATACAAAACTGTTCAAGCAATTGTAAGCAGGCTTCATGGTCCCTCCCCCTGCCCCACAGGGAGGTGAAGGAACAGAATCAATCACTCTCAATGTCAGATCTTCAAAGGAGTGACCATTATCTAAACAATGTGATACAATTGAAGCAGACATAACTTTTGTGTTGAGTTGTAAGTGATGTTCCTTAAGACGAGATGTAATTGGTCTAATCATCCTGCCGATATATTTAAAAACGCGGCGTTTTTTTCAATTTGATGATAGCCGGTGGTTAGACGTGGGCAGCATCAAGGAATGGATCCTGGAGGAGACCTGAATAAGTGTTAAGAAAATTTGTATCCCCATGGACATTTAAATAAACATCTTGGAAGATTTCCCCGATGAAACTTCAGCGAGTGAAACGCAATGAGGCGCCCATTGACGGTGTTGGGAAGTGAACATTTATAGAGATAAGCATTTTTCTTCAACGAAGTATTTTCTTCAATGGGAAGTAAACTTATATGGAGATAAGCATTTTTCTTTGACGAAGAATTTTTTCAATGGGACTGTATTTAATAGGGATTATATATGGGATTGGTCGTTGATGCTATCAGGCACTGCTAGTTCTCATTGATTGTTGGTGAACAATTATAGTGCCATAAAGTCTGAGACCATTCCCAAATTAAAAAGTATAAGTGGTCTGATAGCTTTAATTGTGTTTGTTGGATATTTATGATAGGGTTTTGATAATTTTGAAGTGTATTAGAATTATTGGTGATAGTACATCACACTTCAGAAGGTAGCCCATTTGGACAATATATTTAAAAAGACAAGGGCAAATAAGAAGATAAACAACAAAGGACGACGAACAGATAGTATGCCAGTGTGTAGAATGGGTAAGTCCGGTAGAAGGATCAGTCCGTTTTTCGCCACTCGGTGTGGTAGCACAAAAAGAGCAATGCATGCAAGGATAATGACCTAAAGTTGAAGCGTCTTGCCCATGATTATTGGTATGATTATTGGCATCCTTATAAACCATTCAAATCAGTTTGAACAGAAGAACCACATTCCCATTGCAGTAAAATTAGAAGCACCCATGATCAATTGTCAGTACTCCATGACTTGAATCAACCAATGAATGATGGCTCTAATCTTTTAAATAGCCACATTCACTCCCTGTTCCATTTCCACAATAGTAAAGACAAGTGAGCTGCCTGAGACTGTCAGAAAAGCCATTATCATCAAACTTCAAAGGGGTACAAGGCCATCTCCAAAGACGTTTGGATTCCTGTGTCTACAGTTCACAATGTTATTCAGAAGCTTTCTGCTCATGGAACTGTCAAGTACCTCCCAAGATGTGGTGGGAAGAGGAAAATTAATCCACGAAGTCTTAAAAGGTTAGTGTGATCCTTTGGAAAAACAACACATGCAACATCCAAGGTGCTTAAGGCTGGCCTAGAGCAATACGGTGTGGTGGTTTCAACCCTCACCATATGCCACACACTAAAAAGAGGATTGAATGGGTGAAGGCCAAGGAGGACCCCACAGCTCAAAGACAGTGTCAACTAGAACCTGAATATGTGCTCACATATCAAAAAGACCAGCAACTCTGGATACCATAAACTGAGGATACTACAGAACCTACACCCACTTCTAGACGCAATCGACTTTAAAATGGTACGTTGTCAACACCTTCACTCACTCCCCAACCTTGTGGGTTAAGGAGGGAAAGGGCTTGTGTAGTTGTGGGGGCCCAAATGAATAATATGGGTGACAAGAAATTTATTTTTTTCAAAAGGATGTTTATTTTCCCCGCTCCGTGAGGCACACAGAAACAGAAAAGTCATTAACTCAGGATTCTGCAAACAGAGGGTTTTCTAATAAAGTGCTTTAACAAAACTTCTTCAGTAGAAAACACATTGCTTCATGTGTGTTTCTCCTGGTCATATACAGGTGAGTGGATATAAAGTATAATGATTCCCTTGAACAGTTAACTCACAGTCCAGCATACAGTTTATGCACAATAGCCTTTTCTTGCAATTACCCAATCACAGTCCTGGTGGGTAAATTTCAGCAATTCTAGCTCAACAATAAACAGAATTAAATTCAGGAATAATCACTCAAGCTTTGGTTTCCTTAGGCTTATCAATCAGTCCTATCGAGCAGTCCATCGGCTGATTGATTTCTCTCATCGGCAAAGGGACGTGGGGTAAAATCCTTTCTTCAGGATTGTTCCCTGCTTGAATATTGGCTGGTAATAAAATGTCTCTTTTATTCAATAGTTTTCTCAGCTCAGTTAGGAGGTATTCTGCTTGGCTGCTAGCAGGGGTTAGGGGCAAAGCTTGCTGTTGTTTAAACAGCTGATTAACAGGCTGTAATGAGGCAGCAGGGCTTTCCCTTATTAGACATTCTGGTCCCGAGGTGGAGATTCCCTGCCCCCACTGCTCTCTGCTATCAAGTGGAGGAATCTCACATCTGTTGGTAGCAGTCCTAGCTTTTAGCACAGCTTCAAAAGTAGGTCCTCCTAAACCTGGATAGTTTAATCTATCTGTAAACCCTTTTGCTGTGTTTATCTCCTCAGCTTCTCTATTAATCACAGGAATTACAGGCTGAGTAAAAGTTGGTTTACAGGGAGAGTTTTCAGGGTAAAATAAACTCCCTTTATATTCCCTGAAACTGTCCTGTCCTCTGCACACAGGATTCTCTCTTTTTGGTTTATAAAAGTTTGCATAAGGATTAAGAACAGCAGATACCTTGTGTTGAGAGTGCTCAGGAATTATCTTGCCAGCATATCTTTCTCTCCATGGAAGGAAATTGCTTCTCAGAAACGTGAGCTTTTCTCCTGCTGAGGAATTAGCTTCCTTCCTGGTGCAGCTGGGCAGAGGTTGTGAAGTCAGGTCACAGGGTTCTGCAGTCAGAGGAACTTCCTGCCTTCCCAGCAGCTTCTGCTTACTCTCTCGTGGGTAAAAAGGAACTTCCTTTCTCCAACCACTTGCAGCATTCACTCCTTCATTCCTTTTCCATACGCTCTCAAATGGTCCTGTTTCTGCATTCGTTCTAGTGCTCCTCCTTCTTCTTCCACTCTCTCTCTCTCTCTCTCACTGTGTTCCCTCTCTTTGTTTAAGAAGGGACCCTTGCTCTGGGAAACCCGCCTCCTCCTAGGGCGTGCCCAATCCATGGGTTTATTTATTTATTTTTATTTATTTTTTTATTTAGTGTACACTTATATCCCGCCACTTCCAGCGATCAGCAGCGGTATTCGACCACAGAAAAAGAGTGGCTGTACTGGCCATAATTTACAATACACAGGATGATTAGTGGAAGAGGTACAGTTCACAGCACACAGTATGATTAGAGGGCATAGTACAGTTCACAGCACACAGGGATAAGGTTTAGACACATTGAGAAGGGAAATATTTACAATTAGTATTTACAAAAGAATTTACAATTTACATAAGCAGATACATATTCACACAACAGTGAGTCTATTGGTGGCGATCTCATTGCTGACATGAATTCATACAATTTGGTTTGTGGATTGAGATTATATAGTGTTGAAGTGTGACTGGAATAGGTACGTCTTGAGTTGTTTTCTGAAGACCATTAAGTCACTGCACGCTCTTAGATCTACTGGTAGCTTGTTCCAGAGTTGAGGTGCTATGAACGAGAATGCTCGGTTGCTGGTCTGGACATTGACGTGCCTCATGCGGCCGGGGACCAGTAGGGTGTTGAGGCTCGGGGAACGTCTGCTCCTGTTATTTGTTTGGGCTGACACAAGTGAGCCGAGGTAAGAGGGCGCGATGTTATGGAGGAGCTTAAATGTGGTGACTATGATTTTGTACTGTATTCGGGCACTGATTGGGAGCCAATGCAGGTCAATTAAAGTAGGTGTGATGTGATCCTTTAGTCTTGTTCCCGTTATGATTCTAGCTGCCACATTCTGCGCCAACTGGAGGATACTGATGGTCACTTCTCTCCTCCTCTGAGGTGAACTGATTGGCTGCCTGCAGGCTATGCTGAGAGTGTGAATCTCTTCTTTTGCCTGCAGTACCGGACTCTACCAGGGGGTCACTATCGGTCTCCATGGCTTCGGTGCTTGGCACTGCGTCACAACGTCAAGCCATCATCATCCCAGATCTAGATTATTGTAATATCCTATACCAAGACCTACCAAAACAAACACTATGCCCAGTGCAAATGGTCCAGAACACTGTTGCCAGGATAATAACCGGCAGATCCAGACAGGATCCCATCACACCCAAACTAAAAAATCTCCACTGTCTACCAATACCAAGAATCATGAATGAAACAGTCGTCACCATCTTTAGGCTACTGCAAAATGAATCAACATACAGCCTCCAAACACTAAGCAAAGCCCCAGACTCAAGGATAAGGTGAGGCAATCAACAGAATCATCTCACCATCTCAACCCTCAAAAGAAAAAGCACTTAACAATCATGCAACCGAGTTTTCACCCTGTTGCACCCACAATCTGGAATGCTCTCCCAGAACATCTAAGAACTGCTGAAAGTATACTGTATCTGTGAAACAAACAAAAAGGGAACACACTCCACATATATCAGAAAGGTTGTTATGATGAATCTCTGTTAACAAATTGTGTTTAATGTAGGATCTGTTATCTGACATTCATCATAGCAACCTTTTGATATATATGGAGCATGGTTCTATGTTTATGACGGCATTACTAAGGTATGCAGGTGGTAGTAGTGGTAGCTGCTGCTCCGTGCAGGGCCCAAAAGCCTGACTCTCCATGAGGATATGGATAGTGGGCCCTGTGGGTGTGGGTGTTTGTGCCCCTGTTGGCCGCTGCTCTAGGGTATGCACATATTTATGGTGTATGTGTTCTGTAGGGTAAAATATAGGGACAAGGTCTGCAGAAGCCACAGCTGGAACTTGAATCTGTGACCTTCTGCCCCTGAACACACTGGATGTGTGTACTGCACCAAACTGTTGCCACAGAGGCAGGTCATTTCCTGGGGATACCGTGACAGTTCTTCAAACAGACCTTGTCTTTTGCATTGCACGCCACCCACCTACACAGGGCTTGGCCTTGGTGCTGGTGGTGCGCAGTCCCAGGTCATCCAGTGCGCCAGTAGGCGGCTGCCTATGGTGTGGGATCTGGGGTAGGGTGCCTACATAGACATCCGCGCTTCCCCCCAGCACTGCCTGTCAATGTTATGTGCCCTTTGGGGTATGTGCTGGGTACTGTCCCCTGGGGCACTGTGGACACACACTCGTGGGCATGTTTGACCTTGGTCAGTTGCTGATTTGCAGTTTCTGCATTCCTATGTGCCACCTAGTCATCTGCCTAATCCACCTGTGCCCCAGATGCCCCACTGCATGTCCCGACTGCAGCCCCCTGTACCCCATTTGCAGCCTCACCGTAGTGCCCTTTCGTACTTGGGCACTATGCTGTTGCTGCACATGTAGCACTACTATCACTGTTCTGGGTTTCTCTGTCTTTGCTGTACATTGCTGACTGAAATGGTTTCTCTCCCCTGCACTTGTGCCTCTAACACGAGGTTTTCACTCATGTTAATGTTCTGCCCTACATTTCACAGCGTTAGTGTGCCCGGAGCCTCTACACGCCCACTCTCCGCTCATTAACCCCTTCTCTCCGCCCTCTGGAAGAACTTACTCCACCCTCTGTGTGCCTTAACGCCGCCAGAGACACTATCACGCGATAACATTACTTTATCACGCAAAATCATTACGTATGATGCGATAATGTTGCGTATCGCGTGCTAACTGCGGCGTTGCGACGTTATCACTGTTTAGTAAACATACCCCTAAATGTCTGAGGAAAGGGATTAAGACTTCAGTATAAATCGTTAATAAGGTCTCATCTTTATCTTTATTGAAGACTTAATATACCGCTTTCACAACAGCATCAAAGCGGTTTACATTCATTGAAAAATAGAGGCAGAGCTTCTTTGAAAAAGAAAAGGAACACCAACAAATGTAGACAGGAAAGGAGAGATGAGAATCAGAGAAAAGAGCAGATAGTGACTGCGCTGCAGCAGAGAAAGGAGAGGAGGGGGTTTAACATCAGTGGGGGACTGGGGACAAAGGGGAGTGGGTGGGTGTAGGTCAAAGGCAGAGCAGAAAAGGTGGGTTTTTAGTCTGGCCTTGAAGGAGGGTTCCAGACGGAGAGAGGAGGGGAGCGAGTTTCATAGCCGGGGACCCAGGAAAAAGAAGGCTGAAGAGCAGGTGGATTCTAGATGGGCTTCGGATGGAGAGGGAAGAAACATGCAATTGGAGTGAATGGACCTGAGTGACCGATGCGGGGTGTGCAGGTGAACCGAGTCAGCGAGATAGAGAGAGGGACCAGTGTGGACTGACTTATGGACGAAGATGAGGAATTTATATTAAATCCTAAAGGGAATTGGGAGCCAGTGCAAACATATGAGGAGGGGGGTGATGTGATCTGAATGGGAGGCGTGGGTCAGAATACGAGCTGCAGTGTTTTGGATGAGTTGTAGATGACGCAGTTGGGATTGAGGAAGGCCTGCGAAGGAGATATTGCAATAGTCCAGACAAGACATCACTAGCACTGGTTGATTGAATAATGACTCGGTATTTAAAAGGACTTATCTAGGTAGAAGCAGCTACTCATCAGATAAGTCCCACCGAGAAGGATAATTGAGAGGCAGCCCCCAGGAAGTGACAGGGCGGTCTGCAGGCAAAGCCGGGGTGGAGGTAACATTTATCTATATAAAGACGGTTTCCAGCATGGCAATCTAGAAAATAATCGCTACCCATGAGTGAAGAAAGTGAGCACTCCAAAACTGATACTGTCACCCACTTGGGTACAAATGACCTGTCTAGAAACAACAGTTCAAAGGGACTTACAGACTCTGGGAGAGAAACTCAAGCCCATTGCTACCACTATAGCATTCTCAGAAGTTCTACTTGTCCCTGGTAAGGGGGCAGAAAAGCTGAATCACATAGACAACTTTAATACATGGCTCCAAACCTGGTGGAAACAAGAAGGATTTAGATATATAGACAACTGGGGAAACAGATGGACCAACAAGAGACTATACTGTGCTGATGGACTACATCTCTCTGTTGCAGTGAAAAGGATCCTAAGTGAGAAATTCAGGCAATATGTGCACAAGCATTTAAACTAGGGAAAGGGGGTGACGGATGGAGAACAAGTCAGGAATGTCACTCCCAGCAAAAAAATAGTAACATTGGAAACAGCCACACTATCAACCCACACATCAATGGCAAGTGGGAAGAGGTGTGTAAAACAAAATCCATGCAAAATACAGGCAAGTCAGTCAACAAATGCTGAGTTTTCAGCCTGGTTTCGAAAAGGGTAGAGAAATGTTTGAAATGGATATGGAAACAGAGGAGGCGGAAGATTAGCAGCACAGCAGAGTGTCGAACAGATTGAAGGGGTGAGAGATGATTCAGTGGGAGACCAGCAAGAAGTAGGTTACAATAGTCTAGATGGGAGGTGACTAAGGAGTAGATAAGGGTCTTAGTAGTGTGTTCAGAAAGGAATGGATGAATGTTGTTGATGTTATAGAGAAAGAAAAGGCAAGTTTTAGCTATCAGTTGGATCTGTGTGGAGAAGGAGAGAGAGGAGTCAAAGGCAACCCCAAGGTTGCAAGCTAAGGAGACAGGGAGGAGTAGAAAGTTATCCACAGAGACTGAGAAAAGAGGAAGGGGAGAGGAGGGTTTAGGGTGAAAAATAATAAGTTCAGTTTTGGCCATGTTCATTTTCAAGCAGCGGTGAGACATACAAGCAGCAAAGTCACAAAGAGACCCTGGCCTGGATTACTGGAGAGATTTCAGGTGCAGAGAGGCAGATCTGGGAATCGTTAGTGTAAAGATGGTACTGAAAGCCACGGGACTGGGTATGTAGAGAGAAAAGGAGTGGATCCACGAAAGATCCTTGGGGTATACCAACAGAGCGAAGGATAGCAATAGAGGAGGATTCACCAGAACAAACACTGAAAGAGTGATGGGAGAGATAAGAAGAGAACCAGGATAGCACAGAGCCCTTAAAACCAAGCAAGGACAAGGTATTGAGGAGAAGGATGTGGTCAACAGTGTCAAAAGCAACAGAAAGGTCATGAAGGATGAGAATCGAGTAAAGGGTCTTGGATTTAGCCAGGATCAGGTCGCTGGAGACCTTGGCAAGAGCTGTTGCGGTAGAATGTAAAGGACAAATCCAGATTGTAGAGGATCCACTTGGTTTGCAGCTTGTCATGCTGTGAGGGCTTGCGTGCATCAGTGATGCTGAGAGCTAAACTATCGGTAGTTTAACTACTGGCAGGGTCTCCCAAGATGGACAGGTCTCAGCTGAGGTGCCAGACGAAGACAAACCACCCATCTGGGCAGCAGCAGAATGGGATAGTGTTGACGGCGGAGGATCACATTTCTGTGACAACAGCAACAACACTAAACTTAAACTGCGCGGAAGGAAGGCCCGGCAATCTACTTCTGTATCTTGCCATGAAAACCCAATGGATAGTTACAACAAAACAAATTGTGCTATGGTGCTGGAAGATGAGACTCCCAGGTCGGAAGCACTCAACTAGCTACTGGGGAAGAGCTGAAGACTTTTCAGAGTACAATAACAGCAGCTACGGGTACCAGTCTGTCAACAATGAGCCGCCTGACTGAAGACCGAACACAATTTAGGATAGCTATCCAGAGGGTCGCCATGAGTCGACTCCGACTCGACGGCACTTAACAACAACAAGAGGATCCAGAAGGACTTGAGAGATGAGAAAGTTGAGGCAGTGGCAGTGAACCACACGTTCAAGTACTTTAGAAACAAAGGAGAGGAGGGAGATGGGTCAATAGTTAGAAGGACAGGTATGATCTAGTAAGGTGCGACCACAGCTTGCTTGAAGGCTGCAGGTACAGTTCCAGTGGAGAGCAATAGGTTTAGAATATGAGAGATGGAAGAGACAACAGTGGAGTAGATGGGGCTTAGGAGATGGGTGGGGAAGGATCAGAGGAGCCGGTAGTGAGTTTGGAGGAGGAAAGAAGGTGTGTAGTTTCCTCCTTAGAGGTCATAGAAAAGGAAAAGAGGGTAGCAGTGGTAGGGTGGGGGGGGGGGGGAAGCTGGGAGTGAAGAGGGGGAGGAGGGGAAGTAGCTGATATCATGGAGGGTGATCTTGTGGACTTTGCTATGGAAATAGTCAGCCAGGGTTTGGGCAGAAAGGGAGGGAGGGGTTGGAGGCAGAGGCGCCTTGAGGAGGGAGCTGAGAGTAGTAAAGAGACGGTGAGGATCAGAAGCAAGAGAGTTTGTCAGATGGACATAACACTCTTGTTTGCTGAGAGCTATGACTGACTGGAGAGGGAAAGCATGAATTTGAAGTGTAGAAAGTCTGCAAGAGTGTGGAATTTGAGCCAACTGCACTCAGCTGAATGGGCACAGGAATGTAGATAGTGGGTAGTATCCTTACAACTGAAAGGTTTCTCCCTGTGTGGGTTCTATGATGCCGCAATAGATATGTTTTCCTGAGGAAACATTTCCCACATTCAGTACAACTAAAAGGTTTCTCCCCCGTGTGGGTTCTGTGATGCCGCACTAGATATCTTTTTGCGAGGAAACCTTTCCCACATTCAGTACAACTAAAAGGCTTCTCCCCTGTGTGGGTTCTATTATGCTCCACTAGTTGTGCTATACTGGTGAAACATTTCCCACATTCAGTACAGCTAAATGGTTTCTCCCCTGTGTGGGTTCTGTGATGCTGCACTAGTTTTGCTTTCGTAAGGAAGCTTTTCTCACAATCAGTACAACTAAAACATTTCTCCCCCATATGGGTTCTATTATGCAGCACTAGTTGTGCTTTTATGGCGAAACGTTTCCCACATTCAGTACAACTAAAAGGTTTCTCCCCTGTGTGGGTTCTATGATGCTGCACTAGTTGTGCTTTAATGACGAAACATTTCCCACATTCAGTACAACTAAAAGGCTTCTCCTCCATGTGGGTTCTATGATGCTTCATTAGATATGTTTTCGTGAGGAAACATTTCCCACATTCAGTACAACTAAAAGGTTTCTTCTCTGTGGATTCTGTGATGCAGCACTAGATATCTTTTTCTGAGGAAACATTTCCCACATTCAGTACAAATAAAAGGTTTCTCCCCTGTGTGGGTTCTATGATGCAGCACTAGTTGTGCTTTTCTGGGGAAACATTTCCCACATTCAGTACAAATAAAAGGTTTCTCCCCCGTGTGGGTTCTATGATGCTCCACCAGTTGTGCTTTTCTGGTGAAACATTTCCCACAATCAGTACAACTAAAAGGTTTCTCCCCTGTGTGGGTTCTATGATGCAGCACTAGTTGTGCTTTCGTGAGGAAGCATTTCTCACAATCAGTACAACTAAAACATTTCTCCCCGGTGTGGGTTCTATTATGCAGCACTAGTTGTGTTTTTCTGGGGAAACATTTCCCACAATCAGTACAACTAAAAGGTTTCTCCCCAGTGTGGGTTCTATGATGCAGCACTAGTTGTGCTTTTCTGGGGAAACATTTCCCACATTCAGTACAACTAAATGGTTTCTCTCCTGTGTGGGTTCTATGATGCCTCACTAGATGTGTTTTTGTGAGGAAACATTTCCCACATTCAGTACAACTAAACGGCTTCTCCCCTGTGTGGGTTCTATGATGCAGCACTAGTAGTGATTTTCTGGAGAAACATTTCCCACATTCAGTACAACTAAAAGGTTTCTCCCCTGTGTGGGTTCTATGATGCCTCACTAGTACTTTTTTTCTGTGAAAACATTTCCCACATTCAGTACAATTAAAATGTTTCTCCCCGGTGTGTTTTTTACGATGCTCTACAAGTTGTGAGTTTCTGAGGAAAGATTTCTCACATTCAGTGCATTGAAATCTTTTCTCACTCCTGTGGATTTTCTGGTGCATTTTTACGGATTTCTTAAGAGTGAAATTTCTTCCACATTCAGGACTTTTAAAAGATGTAGAAGGCCTCTCTGTTGGGTTAGTTCCCTCTGCTGTGTGTGTTTTCAGCTGGCTTCTTATGCAATCACTATGATTGAAACCGCTCTCACACTCAGTAGGTGTAAAACGTCTCTCTTGCATTTCAGACTTTAGGTGGAGTGCTGGGTGCACCTTGTGTGTGAAAGTTTTTCCCCATTCTTCTCTCTTCTCCACTCTCTTCTTTTCCTGTGTGACCCCGTCACCTGCTGGACATAAAAAGAAGGCACTAATCACATGTTGGTACCACAGAGGTATTTCTGGGTCTCCTGATCCCAAAATCCCTGCTCTGAGATTATCCCATATCTCTGACCAATCAACTGCGAATAATGTGACAGAGGGAGAAAGTTAATCTCTTACATGATTTCATTTCATGATCTCTTGATGTCCCTCCTTTCATACAAAATGGCAAAGCAATTTGCATTAAAATTAGAAAATTACAAACTAGCCAGTATTCAAGGCACCTTCTATATGTAAACAAATATGATGGCAGATAAAGTCCATATGGCCTATCACTTTTGCCCTTCCATACCATCTTTGACTCTACTCTCTCCTTCTCTGCAGCATCCAAAAGATAGCTAAAACCTGTCGCTTCGTTCTCTGTAACAACATCAGAAACATTTGTCCCTTCCTTTCTACACACACTACTGAGACCCTTGTATAGCACTACAAGACATACGCAGCGCTGCACAGACACATGTAAAAGACAGTCCCTGCTCATCAGAGCTTAAAATCTAGTCAAGACAGACAACACAGTAGCTGTAGACATGGGATACAGTTAGGGGAAATGGTAAGGAAAGACAAGAGATCAGGCGACTCAACATACAAAAGTGGTAGTGAAGAGGTGAGTTTTGAGCCTCAATTTGAGAAGGGTTAGTGAAGGCGTCTTATGTACAGACTCAGGTACTTTATTCCAGGCATAAGGAGTAGCAAGACGAAAGGAGCGAAGTCTGGAGTTAGCAATTGAAGAGAAGGGCACAGATAGAAGAGGTTTGCAAGAAGAGCACAGATCATGAGAAGGGGTGAAGGGAGAGAAAAATAGAGGAAAGGTAGTGAGGAGCTGCAGAGTGAATGCACTTATAGGTCAGCAGGAGTGGTAGCATGGCAATGAAGTGACGTGAGAGATTAGCCACTCAGCAGAGTGTTGAAGAGATTGAAGGGGAGAGAGATGATTTAGAGGGAGACCAGCAAGGAGAAGGTTGCAGTAGTCTAGATGACAGATGACAAGTGTTTTATTATCTACAGAGACTGAGAAAGGAGGTAGGGGAGAAAAGGGTTAGAGAGAAAATATGAAGCTCAGTTTTGGCCATGTCCAATTTCAAGTGGCGGTGAGACATCCAAGCAGCAATGTCAGGAAGGCAGGCAGAGATGTGGACTTGGAGTGCCGGAGAGATTACAGATGTAGAGAGGTAGATCTGGGAGTCATCAGTGAAACGATGGTACTGAAAGCCTTGGGAACAGATGAGTGCACCAAAGGAATGGGTATAGAGAGGGAAAAGGAGTGTGCCCAAGACAGATCCTTGGGGTACAGCAAGTGAGAGCGGGATAGCAGCAGAGGAGGATCCACCAGAACAAACACTGAAAGAGCGATGGGAGAGATAAGAGGAGAACCAGGACAGTACAGATCCCTTAAAACCAAGCGAGGACAAGGTATCGAGGAGTGGCAGTAGTAATATTTTGGAGGAAAGATGCAAGAGAGGAGATATGGCAGAGATGTTTAAATATCTCTGTGGCATAAATGCTCAGGTGGAGAGCCTCTTTCGATTGAAAGCAAGCTCTGCAATGAGGGGACAATTTATTTTATATATTTAACACTTTTTTTATACCGCCTTCTCATACAATCAAAGTGATGTACATTAAATAAACATTACAGAGAACTCAATGTATAAACTTAGGAAGGGGTGACATGCAGGATTTGCACAGAGGCAAAACATATGCATTGCAACATATGTACATGAGTTAGATATTCTTTTAGGCAGGTGAGATGAGGGGCAAGAACTAGGTATTGTCTCTGAAGTGGTCGGTGAAAAGGAAGGTTTTGAGATGTTTTCTGAAGTCCTTTAAGTCCTTGGTTGTCCTGACTATTTCTAGGAGAGAATTCCAGTTGGTGAGTGCCACTAATGAAAGAGCCCTCTTCATTGGTGTAAGAACTAGGAGTTGAAATGGTGTCTCTGGTGCTCTGTCTCTGAGGTCTGCTGTTTAGTTTTGTGCATATCATTTCCTGTAGAATTCCGGCTGATGTGTTGTTTCTTATCTTGAAGATAGTCAAGGCAGTTTTTTATCTGGAATGAGGTAATTGGTAGTCAGTAAAGCTGATATAAGAGCAGTGTTATGTGATCATGTTTGGCAGATCCTGTGATGATCTGGGCAGCCTTGTTCTGGGCTACTTGCAAGGGATGTGTGGTTTGAGTTGGAAGACCATGAAAAAGGGAGTTACAATAATCTAGCATAGGGATTATAACTGCTTGATAGACCGTGCGGAAGTGATCCAGACTGAGGAGGGGTTTTAGTCTTTGGATAATAGCGAGCTTTTGGAATGCGTACCTGGAGGATCTGTTGATGGGGGCTTGTAAGTTTAGAAAGTGATCAAGGGTGATAACAAGGTAGCGTACTTCCTCTTTTACTGGGATTAGAGTGTCCATAATGGAGACCTATGATGGGGGGGTGGGGGGTAACAGAAGAGTCCCTTGTTATGAATAGCGACTCAGATTTTTTGAAGTTGACTTGGAGATTGTTGGAAGCCAGCCAGTTGCTCATCTCCTGTAGACATTTATTGATAGCTGCATAGTCTGGCGTGTGGAGATGGATAGGGGAATAGACCATGATATCATCTGCATAAATGGCATAGTTAATTTTGTTTTGCAAACTGGTTGTAAGTAGGAAGGGCAGGCAGGGAAGACCCTTGCAGGACTCCTTATGTTGTGTTGAACAGAGTGGAGGTGTTTGAACCAACTTTGACATTTTGTTGTCTGTCAGTGAGGTAGGATTGGAACCAGTTGAAGGTTGTGCTATGAAGTCCAATGTTAGTTGGTTTAAGAAGATGCTGTGTTGTGCTGTGCTGTGTGTTGAAGGTCAATGAGATGTCAACAAAGATGAGTAGGAATCCAGTTTTTTGTCGATTCCTCTTAGGAGTATGTTGAACAGATGTATGAGAAGAGTCTCAACACTATGATTACGATGAAATTCACATTGGTGTGGATCCAGAGAAGCATATAGGTCAATATGGTCTTGCAGTTGTCTCTGCGTCACCTTTTCAATTATTTTGGATAGAAAGGGCAGGCTGGAAGTAGGATGGAAAGTTGCAGGATCAGAGCTGTTGTTGAGTTGTTTTTTTTTGATGAGTCGGATGTTAACTTCTTTGAGAGCAGGGGGCATGTATCCTTGAGATAGGGATGAGCTTATGGTGTTGTGGATGCAGTTGACAACTTTGTCCTTGACTGATTTGATCCACATGACCAGGCAGGGTTCAGAGGGCACTGTACTGCGCAGCCACCCTGCATGATTGCAACCCTACTCACTAGATCACGAGACATTCTGCAGATGGAAGGTGTACATACTCTGACTAGTCAATCTGTATATAATTAATCAATCTGTAAATAGTTGTGCTCTGACCATGTCACCTGTGACAGCTAGCTTCCCTGTACATAGTTCCCCTGTCAGTCCCGTTTAGAAACCCCTGTTCATTGTAAGTCCAGTGTAGGTCCTGCTGGCACTGCATGAGTTGTTAACTGTAAACCGCACTGATTCTAAAGAGCGTGGTATAAAAAAGACATTAAATAAATAAAATTAATTAATTAATAAATTAAGGTAGCGATGATGCGGAATATTTGCTCATAGATCAGTACAATTTGTGTTTGATGTTGGGTTCTGCAGTTGAGGCATGAAGGTGTTTAGCAGTGAAGTTCTTAAAGGTGGTTTATTCTTGTTGATGAGAAAATCTGCAAAGATCTGGGGATGCATAGTGTCTTCTTTGTGGGATGGATTCTTCATGAGCATGGACAATTTCAGATAGCTTTCGAGGCTTGTTGCTGACTTTTAAGATAAGGTTGGTGTGGTATTCTCGATTGTGCTTGTTGATCAGATCAATGTAGTCTCTGTGTTTTCTGGTATTGAAGAAGGGTGGCTTGTGACTAGTCGTGTTTCCATTTATGTTTTAACTGGCAAAGTTTTTGGTTCTTTTCTCTTATTGCCCAGAATACGACGGGGCAGATTTGGATCTTTCTTCTCTATTTCCAAGATTTGGGTGGTAAGGAGCATTCACTGCTGCATTGATGGTGGCGTTCCAGGTTTTAATTGCCTAATTTTTCCGCAAAGTACTGGGGAAGGCTGGAAGGATATCCTTCAGAAATTGGTCTTGGTTATATCCTTTAAATCTTCTTTCAGAGTTGGTTATTCTCTGTGATTTACCTTGTTGGGGGAGGTCAATCTTGAAGTGTATAGCATGGTGATCTGACCAGGGTATTGGTAGGGCAAGAGGGGTCATTATGCTGTCCTGTGAGTGAAGGTCTTTTTTGGAAACTGCTAGGTACTTGTGATATGAATTGGCCACTGTTTGAAACAGGATACTGGGCTTGATGGACCTTGGTCTGATCCAGTATGGCATTTCTTATGTTCTTATGTTCTAAGGTTCTTTGGGACAAAGATGAGGTCCAGAGCTGAGCCTGAATGGTGAGAGGGTACCTTGAGGAATTGGCAGAAGTTACGTGACTTCATTGCCTTGTGAAAGTAGCTTCTCCTCTGCTAGGTGCGAAGCTCAGGTTTGGATCGCCTAGCAGTATAAGCAGCTTATGAGGAGAGCTGGCCAAACATATGGCTTTGAGGATATTGGATGTGTCTTCAGTGGGAGGGTTTGGGGGCTCTGTAGGTAAGACAAATGGCTAGATGTCTGTTTTCAATCGTGATTAAATCACAGTGTTTGTGGCTAACAGATTAGGATATTTTAAATTTAAGATCAATTCGCACAAGGTTAAGAACCCCACAACCTCTCTTGTGGGTGTGCGGGCAGTTGAAAGCAGTATTGGATCGAGGAGTGATCTCAGACAGACAGAATGACCTGGTCAGGGCTTTATAGCCAGGATTCGGTGATGCAGAGGATGTCAGTCTGGGTGATATTGAATATAGCCTATGATGGTGTTTGTTTTTTATCTGGTGGAACTAGCATTGATTAGCCCAATGTTAATTGGAGTGATTAGTGTGTGTAGGGTGTGGAAACAAGTTGTGTGAGTTTTGGTTTGAATTCTTATTTATCTGGGGTTTCGCCCATTGACAAGCTTATGGGGGTTCATCCATATGTATGGTTGGCAAGGAATGTGTAGTAGGGGAGGTTGTAGGGTATGTTTATGGTATAGGCAGCTGTTGAGGAGTGGCAGAGTAGGAACCAGAGGAGAAGAAGGGCATACAATACTAGGTTGGCTGGCAACATTGGATTCTGTGGCATTAAAGCAGTTTTATGCTTTTTGGTAGAATCAGGAGGGTAGGGGTGGGGCTCTTTCAGCAGTGAGTTCCATTTCTGATGAGTAGTACTTACAGTTTGTAGTTTTCATGCTGAAAGAGTGTCCTGATACAATCCAAGGTGTCTATGAGATGTGTGGGGTGAGAGTTGCCTGCTTGTGAATAGATCTGATAGGGTTGAGGTCAGCAGCGAGGTCTTCGAGGTTGTTGAGGTTTTTCGAGGTTGTGGGCTTAGTGTTGGCAGCTTTTTGTTTGGGTTGAGCTGATTTTTTGCATACCTGCCTGCATTCCATGCCTAAGGGCCATGTGAAAGAGTTCTCTGGCACAAGCCCATCAGGCACGGGTGCGCCTGATGGCACTTCTTTTTTAAAGTTGCTGTGGTGGGCCCTGATTCACCTTGAGATGGAGAATGGGAGGGGTTTCAGCCTCCCGCTCTCTTTCCTGATGCTGATTGGAGCTCTGGATCCGAGGGTGCAGTCCTGCAATGCCTGATGCATGAGGGTGTAATATGCGGAACTATTTCTTTATGGAAAGAGTGGTAGATAGGTGGAATAAACTCACAGTGGATGTAGTAGAGAACAGAACAGTACCTGAATTCCAGATAGGAGGGAATAAACACAGATGTGCTGTGGATAAAAATATACATGAGCACAACAGGTGCCAATGTAGAACTGAAGATATGATTGACTTTTTTTTTTAAAGTAATGTTCTAGGATATTCCTCAAGGGATGAAGTTATAGGAACCATCTATATATGTATGGAGTAAAGTAGGACTGTTCCTATGGGAGCCTTGAACCCAGTACCCCAGAGTTCACCGAACTCATCCCCCACTCCGCTCTGCAGGTTCTGTATCTAGAGTTGAATTATATATTGATTATTTATAAAATGCTGCTTATTGTACCTGGTCGGTACGGTACTGGGTGTAAATCTGTCTGGAAATTGCTATGTGAGCACATTTTCTAGATGTGTCCTATCCCTGCAACCTGGAAGAATGGTAGATACAGTATAATAGATCAGCCCCACTGTCTGCTAGAAATGCAGATACAGTCATACAGTCCTTACCCAGGGAGATCAGTGTCTCATAATTCTCCTTCATCACCTCCCTGTAAAGCTCCTTCTGCCCTTCATCTAAATACTCCCACTCCTCCTGGGAGAAAGAGACAGAGATGTCCTCAAACGTCACCTGCATCTGAAACACAAACCAGAAACACACTCAGGGACACGTGGAGGTGCTCAGAGTATATTAGATGTTGGCTTGCTTTATTCTCCTCCCCTAGAAATCCAAGGGAGCTCTGCATTTAAAACTTGTAGGAACAGACCCAGAAGTTATTACTGGTCTCCAGAGCACAGGGAGGGTGGAAGCATATTGAGTGGATCTCTCTGGCTAAGTTTTTATTATTTTTATTTTAATGCTTTGAATAGTTTTAGCTGCCTGTACCATGTCGGTCTTTTGGAATTACTGTACTTGCACTGCTTTACATACTGCCTGTGTTTAACATAGTAACGTAGTATATGACAGCAGATAAAGACCAGTATGGTTCATCTAGTCTGCTCAGCAAGGCGGCAAGAGTTGGTGCACCTGCCGCTCTGTGCAGGTCACCCCTATTTGTTGATATACATGAGATAATTATGTTTATTTTGATTTTATCCTATTGCTATAAAAGGATCCACTGTGTCTGTCCCATCCCATTTTGAATTCTGTCACTGTATTTGCCCCCACCACTTCCTTCAGGAGGGTATTTCAAGCATCCACTATGTAGATTTCTTTAGCCTTTGAGAAAAAAAGTGAATGCAATATAGGAATTACCTAGCTTTATTTAAAAAAAAAAAAGTTCAAATTTTCTGCCTGTATTAAAAAATTATTTGGGGATTCACATGTGGGTTTAGTTTTGTTTTACTTACTGTATTAGAAAAGTAGCTTTATAAGAATATGTTTGGCCTGTCTATGCTCTGTTAGGTAACAACTGCCCTGCAGGGTCTTTGTCTTAGGAAGTTAAACTTGTAACTTACTGCTACTTATTTCTCACCCTCCCTCCCCTCACCCACCCACCCACCCCAGGGCTGGATGTTCTTAGTCACCCCAAGACACACAGTCACTTGTCCTAACTTTAGTGGAAAGCACATCTCTATTGCTTTTTCATCTACCAACATCCCTCCACACACTAATCAAAGTTATTTTAATGGGTGCAATAGCTGTGATGTTTTAATCCTCAGGAAAACTATTTGGAGCATTTGAGCTTGTCCTATTCATTTTACACTATCTACTATGGAAAAAAGAATTGATTCAATTGAGGGAAGATTTAGCTGCAATGAAACAAACCTCCCCTATGATACATCTTGCAAACAATCCATGCAACTCCCTTAAAAATCCAGCAATGCAAGAATAAATGCATGACGCATTACACGGAGACACCAACTCCACCTCGAGATACCCTTACAGAATACCTTCTCTGCCTTGGTAAAAAAGGATTCTCCATTAATGGAAACTGAGGTGGCCTTAGACAAGAAAGTTTACATCGGTTTACAGACATCTAAACTATAATAGACAAAGAGAGGGGCTTACATCAATGATCATCTCTATCGGCCCTTTTATTTAACATTCATCTCCAGCCAATCTGTAGGATTTTCCAGTGAATTGCCAAAGTGGCTGAACTCCCATAATCTGCTGATTAATTTATAGAAAACTGATTGGATTTTTCAGAGGCAATGGAGTGTTAAGTGATTTGCCCAAGGCCACAAGGAGTGCAAGTGGGAATCAAACCCTGGTCTCTTAATTCCCAAGCCACTGCTCTAACCATTAGGCTACTCCTCCCTTCCATCAGCATCATGCATAGTATCTGGGTATGAAAGCTGATTTTATAGCCTGTATTGCCAGTATCCATCCTGACTAAGCAAGCCCATGCATTCCTGTGCAGTGACATTTCCATTGCAGGTTGTGAGCCTGCACTTGAAGGACTACCCTGAGAGACTGCTACAACTGGAAAAAGATCTATACTTGTAAGAATTTATCTTCTGGAATATATTCTAAATCTTGGTGAAAAAGGGTGATCTTTGGGTTAAAGCAGATAAATCTGTATATTTTAGAATTCAGTGTGCTTGCTGAGCCAGTCAGGTCTTAGTATCACTTTTTAATTTAAATCAAGAATAGGCATGGCATTATGACCCTGCAAAACACCCCCAGGAGCTACAGCCAATTGAGGTAAATAATACAGCTTATTAATCACAGGCTTAGTATCCTCTTGGTACCCCAAAACGTCTATCAAATACTTGTCAAATAAGATTTGAAGTGACAACAGCCGCGTAAAAGGAAAATTTAAGCATCTAATATTTTTAGCCCTAAAGCTATTCTCCAATAACTCCTGTTGGGCATGCAAAGTAGTACTATCCTTAATAAAAGATACATTAACATTCTGTGACTCCAATTTCTGACATGCAACATCTAATATTGACCCAGTACAAGCATTGTGGAACCTGTGTCTTTTGGGGATATTGCTAGGTATGTATGACCTAGATTGGCCACTGTTGGAAACAGGATACTGGGCTTGATGGACCTCGGTCTGACCCAGTATGGCATGTCTTATGTTCTTATGAGTTGCCCAAAGTCACAAGGAGTGCCAGTGGGAATCGAACTCTTGATCTTCTGGGTATGAGGCAGTTGCTCTAACCACTAGGCTACTCCTCCACTTGTGTTGTTATACAATGCTGAAATATCCACAGTAACTAAAAAATAAGAACCCCCCTCATTCTGCCAAGAATCTAAATAGTTTAACAAATCACCAGACTCCTTAATATAAGAAAATGCCTGTTTCACCAATGGATTCAAAAAAGAATCCATATATTGGGACAATGGTTCCAAAACTGAACCAATACCCAAAAACTATAGGGCGACCGGGTGGATGAGTCAATGATTTGTGAATTTTCGGAACAACATAAAAAGAAGGTACCCGAGGATGCTTCACATATAGAAATTTCATCAATTGTTCCGATATAAGTCCCTTTTGCAATGCCCATTCCAACACCTCCAAGGCCTCAGATTGTACTGCCTGGGTAGAATCCATTCGCTAATTGTGACATACCTTCTGCCTCATACATTACCCTATCTAGGACAACAACTCCACCTCCCTTATCTGCTGGTTTAATAACTATAGATGTATCATTTTGTAAAGATTTTAATGCTCTCCATTCCTCTTTGGTTTAACCTTAGGAGTAGGCAATGATTTTAAACCCTCTAAAATGACCCATTCAAAGGCTACTATACTAGGATCAACCACCGCTGGAGGAGCCCATAAAGATTTAGGTTGAAATGGTACCTCCCTTCTAACAGCTAATTGTGTAGAATCTGACTGCATAGAAAAAAACAATGCAACTTGCAACTTTCGTAAAAACACCTGAAAACTCACTTGAATGGCAAAATCATCAATAAGGGTAGTGGGAACAAAAGATAATAGGTAACCAGGAACCATGACTTTAAACCTCCCTCAACTTTACACCTAAAAGAAGCTGCTTTACAGGAAAAGAATGAGGTGAAATTCCTAGGCATTACTCTAGATCAGGGGTCGGCAACCCGCGGCTCCGGAGCCGCATGCGGCTCTTTCTCACCTTTGCTGCGGCTCCGGAGCACACTGCCCGCTTTAAACGTCGCGTTATGGGCTCCCTCCATGTCAGCTCCCTCCCTTCTTCTGCAGCCGCGGGTTCCCTGTCTCTTAGGGAACCGCGGCTGTGCTTTTAAAATCATCTCGGAGCCCTTCCTGTCTTGACGGGCTCCGTGCAGCATTGTCCCGCCTCTAAAGGAAGTTTTGGAGGCGGGACAATGCTGCACGGAGCCCGTCAAGACAGGAAGGGCTCCGAGATGATTTTAAAAGCACAGCCGCGGTTCCGTAAGAGGCAGGGAGCCGCGGCTGCAGAAGAAGGGAGGGAGCTGACATGGAGGAGGGAGGGAGCAGATATGAATGGATGGATGGAGGGGGGGGGGCTGACATGGAGGGAGGGAGCAGATATGAATGGATGGAGGGAGGGGGGCTGACATGGAGGGATGGAGGGTGCTGACATGGAGGGAGGGGGGCTGACATGAAGGAGGGAGCCGATATGAATGGTTGGCGGGAGGGGGGATGACATGGAGGGATGGAGGGGGCTGACATTGAGGGAGGGGGGCTGACATGGAGGGATGGAGGGGGCTGACATGGAGGGAGGGAGCAGATATGAATGGATGGAGGAGGGGGGCTGACATGGAGGGATGGAGGGGGCTGACATGGAGGGAGGGGGGCTGACATGGAGGGAGGGAGTTGATATGAATGGATGGAGGGAGAGGGAGGGAGGGGGCTGACATGGAGGGATGGAGGGGGCTGACATGGAGGGAGGGGGGCTGACATGGAGGGAGGGAGCAGATATGAATGGATGGAGGGAGGGGGGCTGACCACATGGAGGGTGGAGGGGGCCTGACTTGGCGGGAGGGGGGCTGACATGAAGGGAGGGAGCTGATATGAATGGATGGAGGGGGGGGGGGCTGACATGGAGGGATGGAGGGGGCTGACATGGAGGGAGGGGGCTGACATGGAGGGAGGGAGCAGATATGAATGGATGGAGGGAGGGGGGCTGACATGGAGGATGCAGGAGGGGGCTGACATGGAGGGAGGGGGGCTGACATTGGAGGGATGGAGGGGGCTGGACATGGAGGGAGGGAGCAGATATGAATGAATGGAGGGAGGGGGGCTGACATGGAGGGATGGAGGGGGGGGCTGACATGGAGGGAGGGGGCTTGACTGACATGGAGGGAGGGGGCTGACATGGGAGGGATGGATCGAGGGGGGCTGACATGGAGGGATATGGAGGGGGCTGACATGGAGGGAGGGAAGCAGATATGAATGGATGGAGGGAGGGGGGCTGACATGGAGGGATGGAGGGGGCTGACATGGAGGGAGGGATCTGATATGAATGGATGGAGGGAGGGAGGGAGGGGGGCTGACAATGGAGGGATGGAGGGGGCTGACATGGAGGGAGGGAGCTGATATGGATGGAGGGAGGGGGGCTGACATGGAGGGAGGGAGCTGATATGGATGGATGGATGGTGGGAGGTGGGCTGTAATGGAGGGAGGGAGCTGATATGGATGGAGGGAGGGGGGCTGACATGGAGGGATGGAGGGGGCTGACATGGAGGGAGGGGGGCTGACATGGAGGGGGCTGACATGGAGGGATTGGGGAGGCGGGCTGACATGGAGGGAGGGAAGCTGATATGGATGGAGGGAGTGAGGGATGGATGGAGGGAGGGGGGCTGACATGGAGGGATGGCGCACTGGTAATGGGGTTGAGGGGACGAGCACTGGAAATGAGCTGATTAGGGGAGGCTAGGACTGGTAATGAGCTGATGGGGGGTAGGACTGGTATTGGGCTGATTAGGGGAGGCTAGCACTGGTAATGGGGTTGAGGGGGGATTAGCACTGGAAGCGAGCTGATGGGGGGGCTTTGACTGGGCATGGGCTGATTGGGGGGCGGGGAGGATAGAGCTGCTGGCCCTGGAAGATAACTGGGGGCTAAGGCTACAAATGGGCTGATATGAGGGGATGGGAGAATGGAACTGGATCTGAGAGGGGCTGCCATGGTATTTGTACTAGAAGGGACTGGTCAGTGGGGAAGGAGGGGGACTGGAAGGAAATGGACACCAGTGGCAATCATGGGAATGCAAGTTGACATTGGAAGGTACTGGGAGTGAGGACTGGAAAGGGGCTGATATTGGGGAGGGTTACTGGGACTGGAAATAGGCTGATGGAAAGAAGTGAAGAAAACGAAAGAAGAGATAAGAACTGGCAGATGGACCATAGACCACAGTAAAGAGAGCTAAGAGAAGACAGGAAAGCAGAAGCCTCAGATCGGGACCAGCATGATCAAAGAATAAATTGGTCAGACAACAAAGGTAGAAAAAAATAATTTTATTTCATATTAGTGATTTGACTACAAAATCATCATAATTTTGAAAATCATAATATTGTTTACTTCTTGTTGTTATATTTTTCTGGCGTATTTTTTTTGGTGTGCGAAGGAAGAGGGGTAGTCTTATACGGCGAGTATAGGCCAAACACCTATATTTTAACAGGAAAAGTAGGGGTTCGTATATATAGCATTAAGGTAAGAAACAATATATGCAGTGTTATATTTTTGTTTTAAATGTCGCAATGGTTTTGCGGCTCCCAGTTTTTTTTTTCCCTTCGGAAACGGGTCCAAGTGGCTCTTTATGTCTTAAAGGTTGCAGACCCCTGCTCTAGATCAATCCCTTAGCATGACCATCCATATAAAATTAACCTCTGGTAAGGTCTATTACAAACTAATGATTGATTCAGCAAATGAGACCACTGCTATCAAGCTATGACTTTCGGTCTGTCGTTCAGGCAATGATCACCCCACACTTTGATTATTGCAACAGCATTTTCCAGGACCTCTCCAAACAGGCAATAAGCCAGTTACAGATGGCCCAACATGGGACTGCACAAATTATTTGGAAAGTTAATAGAACTGAATATTTCACACCCATATTATATGAATTACACTTGCTGGCAATTTATAGCTGTATAAAATACAAGTTACTCGTGATTCACATCCAAACTTCTAAGAATATAGCTCCATCATACCTCAGCTCTAAAACACCCTCGTATTCCCCATAGACTTCCACAAGGCTAACCGCTTGATGAGCAACACAGCCTTTGTATTGACATAAACGTTTAAGAGAAATGTCCCGGGTGTTGTTAAGATATTTCAAAACAGGAAAACTGCTAATACTATGTGATTCCATTATCAGAGGCATTAATTTCAGGAACTCCGTTCCAGGGTCAGAAGGTGAGAAAATGCCTTCCAGAGTCTTCAGCCAGTAAGAATAAAGAACCAGCTTGCAAGAAAAGTCCCAAAAGAAAGTAGGGTGTTTAAAACTGATGTTGTTATCCATCTGGGAACACATCCTATGTCCCAGAACCGTATCTCTACAATGGCAAAGATACTTCCAAATTTAGCGAAAATAATAGAAAAGACAGTAGAATTACAGCTACAGGACTTTATAACACTTTTGCCGCCTTGGACATGCAACAACATGAGTTTAGGACCATAATGCAATGTGCAAACACTGTTCAACTCACTCGTAAACACTCTGGGGGTCATTCTGTCCATGAATAACAGGAACATCGATCCGGCTATTCACTCCCCTGCCGGCCCTGGCAAACCGCTTCCATACCAACAACATGTTTTACAGGGAGGCTTTGATGTGGGTGTGAAGGGGCGTCGCTGAGGCGGAGCGAGGGTGGGCAGTGGGTGGTCCGCAACCCTGAAGATCGGCTGACAAATATAGGAATAAACAGCCCCTCCCTCTTCTGGTTCCAGTTTTACTTGACAGCATGCATGCAGCAATTTAACATGAGGGACAAAACTTCCAAACTGGTTAAACATCTAAGTGACATACCTCAAGGTTCCTCCCTGTTACATACAACCAAATTTGCAAACTCATTCAGAGCCACAACATAAATTACCACTTATACACCAATGACCTAGTGCTATATGCCCCCTTCAACACCTACAAAAGGGGACTGCTACTTCTGGAGAGAGATCTGCAATTGTAAGTATACTTCTGGGAATTCTCTAAATCTTGGGGAAAAAGGAATTCTTTAGATTAAAGCTGATTAATCTGTGAACCCAGTGTATTGTTAAATCAGTCAGGGCCTAGTAGCAGCAAAGAGTTTCAGTTTAAATTTAAAACACAGAAGAGAGCTGCTAGAAGAATGAAAATTGTTATTTTTACAGAGTGATCAGAAAATTATTATAGAGGCTCTAAAAGTGTTCCTGCAAAAACTGCCTGGGATAAAAGCCGTCATCTCATGCAGATTCTGATCTCACTCCATTGTTCTGCATCTAGAGCAGGGGTCTCAATCTCAATTTGCTTTGAGGGCCAAATGAGGACTTGCAAAGTAACCCGCGGG